>OY735235.1:34129351-34649351 GCA_963457665.1 Thysanoteuthis rhombus
TTCTTGATATACTGTGATGTCATGTAAGGTTGAGCATGATTCTCTTATGCACGCATTTGATACTAGATGAGCTAAACGAAGAAAGCAAAAAAGTCGGCCTGCACATTGAATTCAGTAAAACGAAAATCATGTGCAACAATCACATTGAGAATAAAAACATAACTGTCAAGATTGAAGATGCAAAACTGGGGAAGATGCAAAAATGGGATCACTACATCTACCTCGGACAATGAATCTTCATGAGATCCTCAAAGAAGAGGAAATTAGGCGATGAATCACTCTACGATGGCAAGCCTTCGGCAGAGCAAGCTCAACTTTTAAGAACCAGATGATCCCAATTATCCAAAAAAGAAGAGTATACAACCAATGCATTCTCCGGATAGTCACTTATGAAGCTGAAACATGGAACCTAACCAAGAGACAGAGCCGCAAACTGAGAAGCATACCGATGTATAGCAATATATAATTTTGAAAAAGCGGATGTGACCTGTCTATTCCAATCCCACCATGCGTTCTAGGAAGTGATTCCACGTTCTAGAACAAACGACATCCGACAAAGAAAGTGGGATACGAAAGAAACGTTGTAAATAAATTAACATATAAACGAGGAAAATACTCCGACCAATGTTTCATAACCACCATTTTTTCTTTTGATGCCGATCCGCTTTTTCTCTGGGTATAACTTTGACATTACCTGCCACAGGGTTCGAACTTATGACTTCTAGGATGACGTATGATCTTAAGTAATACTTTCATTCACGAGGTCAGGTCTCATCAGTGGGGTCAATGAATTCAACCTCCCCCGTGGATCAAAGGTTACTTTGAAATTCTTGAAAAAAATTGCCGAATGCGACTGACACCTAAGGAAAGCCGGAGAGTACAGCGGCTGAATCAGTGTGATAAAGATGAGAAAACTGATTCGAATGAATCAATATATAATAGTTGAATTACCTCTTCTCAGAAACTCTTGTAATTGTTGACTATTAACAACGAGAAAAGAGTCACTTCTAAAAATATAAATACCTTCAAAAGTAAACTAAACATGACATTGACAACAAATTCAGTTATCTCAAAATCTACCAGCAAACTGACAACTAATATCACCAGCAAGCAAAGAACCCTATCTGCAGACTAGTATGGTAATTCTTTTTGCTGTTAAAGAGAACAAGAAGCATGTGTTTGATGCTGGAAAATCATTCGAAATTTTGCAAGTGCCGTGAGATCGTTCAGGATTTTGCAATAAATGACTTCTCGCTGCTGAATATAGATGTAATATAGGTTATTTAGTAACATACCCCATACCATTGAGCAAGTATGGCGAATTTCTATTGATTTTACTAAGAAAGGTATTATTGATTGGTAGTAAGTTCAATGCAGGTGCACTTGTAAGACGGTCGATAAGTGCAGCACTTGAATCAATTTGCAAAGGTGTTGGGAAAAGCACTTACTCCCAGGGAAAGGAAATGAGATGTCTTGTTTTTGAGAGCTCCATTCCAAGAGCGAAATTCTTTCTGCTTCCAATTTTTGTGCGCATTCAAAGGTGTTTGAAAGAAGGATGAAGAAAGAAGAATGAAACCAAGGAAGGAAAAAGACCCTGAGAAACTGAAAAAAACTAAGAAAGAAAGAATGAAAGAAAGAAGGAAACGCGATAAATGGGTGATGGAGAAAAATGTAAAGTGGGCATCTCATAGCTTGCTAAAAACGAAATACACGCACTCAATATATGTATATATATATATATATATATATATATATATATATGTGTGTGTGTGTGTGTGTGTGTGTGTGTGTGTATATATGTGTGTGTGCATATATATATATATATATATATATATATATATATATATATATATATATATATATATATATATATATATATATTCAACTGCTAGAACTCATTTATTACAAAATCCTGAACGATCTCATGGTAGTTGCAGAATCTCGAACGATTTTCCAATATCAAACGTGTTTCTTGCTGCCTTAAAAACGTACTGAATAGCCATGAATAAAAGTTGCTTTCTTCTTTTCGCTATCGTAACTTTTCACAATCGCCCACGTCTGAAAGCGAAAAATCGTGTTGTGTTTTCCACTGTAAACTTAATGAGATATAAATTACGACTAAAATTACCTGCACTTGTGTGATATTAAATGTAACACGCAAAAAGCCAATTTTCTGAAAGTGTTTAATCTTCTTCAGACCGTTTCCTTTTGCATTAAGCAACACTGACGGAACCATGATGGGCAGAAAGTCCGAATGGAATGAAATATTTTCACAAATAAATAAGTGAAAACGAAAACAAATTTCAAACGTAAAAAAAAACACAAGAAAGTAACGTGATCTGGCATTTTTTACTCATATTTGAGTCGCAGTTTTTCAGAAATAGCAAAAGAAAACAGTGAAAGAATTAATCAGAGTAGTTCACCACAGAACCAATATTTTTTTCTATTTGGACGCTCTCCCTGCCCACAATCCTGAATCTGCGTGTATAGTCTCACAATACTTGCAAAACCCCTCACTGTTTTTTCTCGATTCGAATGGAATCTCAAACGATAACACGGAATTTGTAACTGAGCCGTAAATACGTGGAAAAATATCATTGGCGTCATTTGCACTGTATTTTGTACAAATGGATTTTATCTTCTCATTGAAGTTGCAATATCGAGGCGTTAGAAATTCGATTATTTAGCGTTAAGTCACGTTTGTTATTCTGATAGTTCATAGTGGATTGGCTAGATTGTGACTCTCAGATTCAGAAAATAAAGCTTTTGTTTGGTTCTTGCCAAACAAGTTATGACTAATAATAAGAAAATGCTTACTTCATCTATCTGCAGAAGGCAGCCATGAACTACAAAATAAAACATCCACTGGTGTCAGAAAAAAAAATCTCGGCAAGATAAGCAAACACGTCGAAAAGGCAAAGCGAAAAGACGGTCACATATCAATTTTATAATATATACTCTCTATTCTAATATTGGTCATACCAGACACAAAACAATTTCCTTATTAGTTTAATCCTACTCCAGCTAAAGTGAAGTTTGCTCAATGACGAAATTGATTGCAGTCAAAAAAGTATATTTAGATACATAATATTGTGGCTTTGTGTGAACGGTGAAGAAGTAAATTCATTTATCTCTGCCAGCAAAGTTGGAACAGGTACATCTATTCATCATTTCTGCCTATCTGTCCACACAATACCTCCAGAAGTTCTCAATTGATTTCAGTGACTTTTTGTGGAAAGGTGTGCTATTCCCTAGGAAAGGCAAAGGCAAAGGCAAAGCGTTCTGTCTCTCAAAAGACAACCCCCTAATGGTGTAGGGTAGTCAGTGACGAAGTTCCAGTTTCTGTTGCATGCATCAGCTTAGTGATCCTTGCAAGTCTCAAGTCTGGTCGAGACCAGGACTTTATTCTTATAAGTTTTTATACCTTCCCCTCGGCAAGATGCAAGTCCACCAAAAGGATACCGCCACCCTAATCACATACCTCAGTGTTAACTCTTTCTGCTACTGAGTGCAGACGGGAATTTGTACGGATGAAGAAGAGGACGTTCTGCGAGTGTGGCGGACGTGTTAACCATTACACAATTCGGTGCGTTGGAAAAGGAACAGTTGAACAAATTTTTTGGCAAATCCACAGATTTACTTTCTCTATTTGGAGATATTTTTCATATACAAAGACGATGGTCTGAAATATGACAATCGAAACACAATTACGCTTCCCTGCATCGTAGCCACATATGAACAGATTTTCATTTTGTTTTCAGTTATTGTATGACGTTGGAAGAGTATGTGCTCTTTGAGTTCTTTCTAGGTAATAAAAAAAGTTCCAATGAAAAATGCTTTTGTGTCATAACTCAGTGAGAACACAATGAAAACCTAGCCTATCCGGTAAAAGCTCGGATTTCGAATGCTAATATTTCAAAGTAGGCAGGGCCACTCCACTAAGAAGATTAACACATCCTAATCTCCCTTCTCCCCCATCTCTAGGTGGTCTATCACAAGACTAAGCTAAGATGCTGCATATCTATATCTTAATAATTTTTCTATTATTATTGGGGAGTTGTCAGTTAGTGACAAAAAACAGCTTTGTCTGTTCTGCAGTTATTACTACTATGGCCACTATTGCTTGTGTGTCGATTTCGTATTTTACCCAAAATGAATAACATAATTTTAGTTAACAACACCGTGCATTAACAGAATTAGGTATACCAATAGCGAAACAACAGATATTAATAGTACATATAGAGGCTAAAACGGTTGAAAGAAGGAAATATTCGTTCGCGTACGTCGAATTTTGGCTCCCGAATAAACCTAATTACGTTTGACTGGGTACGACGTCAGTTGTGGTCTCTGAACGTTGTAGCGTGAGTCTCGCGTGAAGCGAGACCGGAAATAAAGGACAGGACTCTTGAGAGAGTGCTGTACAAAATCCATTCCCCCTTGATAGGGTATCGATAGAGTAAGAGATGCATCATCGGAGAAGGAGGAGGAGAAATCTAGCAGAAACAAAGTTGAAAAAAGCGTAACGTACATATGCAGGAAGGAAGAAAAGAAAGAAAAACATGAAGAATATCATAGATTATCATTTCAACCTAGAATATTGCACTGAATATTATGGTACCTTGTCTAATACTATTTAGATTAGACATTGGAAGATAAAATGAAAACATAACACAGATTATCGTCATTTTAATATAAAAGTTGTGCTCTAAATATTCTAGGATCCTGTTTACCACTTGGTAGATTTGTTACTTGAGACTGCAGCGAAAGCATAACGTATGTGTGTCAGGAAGAGCGAAGAATGAAGTTAGAAGAATTTTATCGATTTTATCGAGTTCCTTCCATGTCAACCGTGACTTGTTAACCTCTGTCGTGTCTTACCGGCAAACCTTCCTATTTCACCTCTGCATATTATGTCTGGTCTTCTCCTACTGCGATTGCTATCACTTAGACACCAATCTGTTAACCTGCTGCACGATCTATTATCCTTTCTTCTTACAGTATGTCCACTCCATCTCAGTTTTGGGGCTCATTTTTTTCTTATCATTGATGATGTCTTTTAATCGGTTCTGCTCTCAGATCCGTGTGTTTCTTTTTCTATCTCTTAGAGTCATTCCCATCATCACTCTTTCCATTGCTCTCCCCCCCCCTGTAATTCTGGGTTTGTTTTCAAGCGATTTTGTTTGTTTCCATGATCCATATGTCATTATACATTTATTATATACCCCACTTTTTTTTAGCATATTAGCAAGGTGTTTTTCAATATTTTCCCAAAACCAACGCACACATATCTCTCTCTCTCTCTCTCTCTCTCTCTCTTTCTCTCTCACACAGTCACAGACACACGCGAATATATATATATATATACGTATAGTTTCAATTTCCTTTTCCTTTCATCAACTTCACATTGAGTGTTCTAACGCCGAATGCAATTTGATATTAATGTTGTCGCTTATATCCTCGAAAACAAAAGGGCCCCCTGTGCACGTGGCCGGCATCATTTCCCTCGCTAATGGATTCCGAATGGAATGACTGAGCAATAATAAGTGTTGCATATTGATCTGCTGTTTGAAAAGATCGGCTCACCGGTCGATTCATGGAAGGTTTTCAAATGGATACACAACCTCACACACTCACACAGACATATTGACACACAGACACTCATACACATATTTATACGCACACATGCACTCACACGTGCGCACACATACGCATACCAATATTACAACTATCAACTAACAGAACTAAGGGGCAGATATAACATGTACACGTATATGGCTCATTATATACCTGAATTAAACTCCAACAAGGACGCCTATCATCGCTTCTACAAGATAACGACCCAGACATCCATGCTATTTAGGAGAAATTGAGACTCATAACAAATAACAAGGTTTGCATTGTTGTGGATGTCGGAGTGTTTATGATTGTGCTGAGAAAATTTCATGCGAACGTATGAGCATATCTTTCTGTGTGAATGTCCTTGTTTTTGATTGACAAGGGACTCCACCATTTTGATTTTAACGGAACCGTTAGATAATTATGAAGTGTTTAGTCAAAATGGGTAATCGTGTTGAGCTACTGGTAGAAGATTGGGTGGGGTTTATATGATCATTTGTTTATTGAGTTGCACAGATAGACACTCAGACAGACGGACATACAGACAACCAAATTCATATATATATATGTGTGTGTGTGTGTGTGTGTATGTGTGTGTGTGTGTGTGTGTATATATGTATATATATATATACACACACACATATATATATATATATATGTATATATATATACACACACACACACACATATATATATATATATATATATATATATATATATATATATATATATATATATATATAAATGATGGAAGGGATCATTTAATGACTCGATGACAATTGAAAACTGACACCCCCATCATAATGATCTCCAATATAAGTACAGAGACACTAAACAAAATTTTCTAAAACCTGTGCTATACACGCTGAGAAGACAATTTTTCAACATTTTTTAACTTTTCCTAATGTTGAATATACCTCTTGAAATTTGTTCTTCTGGTGCGATTTCATTGCAACTCTCTGGAGGTATCTCTCTGATAAATAACCATTTTGCCACGTTTTTAGGCTCTAATCTTTACCAGATCCCATAATGACAATAATGGACAAGCACCATGGTTATCACAACTACAAGAATAGCATGTTTGGTTTGAGACCTGGTCCATTGACCCGTTACTTTATTTGAAGTTAAATCAACACACGGAAGAAAACAGGGAGTCTTAAAAGGCCGTGTTAGTTTATCTGAGATCAGCCACAATCTTAAGTTTGCTTGGGGTCAACCTAAGGTCACATGAGGTCAACAATGGTTGAAATTCTCTTTGTACCGAATAGTAGAACGGATGTAGAATCCGAAATGTATAATAACATGTGTTACTGTTTACATCTTTGTAGTTTAAATAGTTTTAAAAAGAAATGAGTCAATTCTGAATAATTTTTATAATACTGTATAAGTCAATCAGTGTATATCATTAAAATACACTCAGTTTCGTTTTTACAGGGGTTTATCTAACGAATTGAGTACTGAGTTTCAAAGAAATGAATTTGTTTTAATAAGAAATATCACCAAATCATATCGTTTCATTGAGGCCCGGTAGCGCATGATTTGTAGCCTGTTAGCCCTGGACGTATGGGAACTCTTGAAGGAAGGAGGGCTTTGATTGGCACGAAAAAAATGTCTGAACTGGGCGGGGCTCTTGCCCCTCCAGCTCCCCTAGCTTGTACATCTATGCTGGTACCGGTCCGCGGCCCGGTGGTTGGGGACCACAGACTTTCGCGTTTGTTATTTTCTTCTGTGATCGTTCGCGTCACAATTATAGCAACACCGCTAGACATTGGTTTATTTACATAGTCATAAATTCTCTTGGCTATTCATAGAGCATCTTCGTTAATAGTTTCCACACAATGAATCTATTCTTCTCTTTTATATAAAGATTTTTTATTCCTTTCTCGATTCTCCCAACTCGATTGAAATTCCGGCTCTGCAAGATATTTTCGGAAAACGCCTGGAAATCGTCACACATAAAAATAGACAGTTTTCCACGACGCAAATAGATAATCTCGCGATTAAAATACCCAAACCACCTCGCAAACTCTCTCCCTCTCTCTCACACACACACTCACACACACACACACATGTATATATATATATATATATATATATATATATATATATATATATATATATATATATGTATATATATATAGCTTAGTAGATCAGCTTACGTTTCTGCTAACATAGACTTCAATTAAGAAGTATCAAAAGTATGTATGTAAGATCACCCTCCGCTTATACCCTCGCAGAGGATGTCGCTAGGTTAAGTACACACTGGCAAATTGTTAGTAAGACCCGACTCAGGCTTGCCAGGCCTGTTGGAGCTTCGTTCTGCCGGTGACACATAGACTGTGTTGCTGATTCAGAGCTTCTCGTGCGTTTCCTGTTTAGGCAGTACGAAAATTGAGTATTTAGCCATTTTAGGCAAATATAGCGATTTTTGCTATTAAAATGGCCTTAAAACGCCAACGGTGTTTATTAGGGAGTTTCGGCGTTTTTTTACGCTTTTTCGTGGTTGATATAGCGTTGACAGCACTGCACGTAGTATTCCTCAATGGTCACCCATCTAGGCACTGACCAGGCTCGACCATGGTTTGAATCCACGACCTGCCGAACCAGAGGGGATCACTCTACCACTGGACCACGGTTATTGGTATTTTTGATTCACATGAAGGCAAATAATAGAATAAAACAGGTCTAGTTAGTCACGTGTCCAACATTTATTTTTGGCGACATGCAGTGTCGGGGTGATCAATGAAAAAATTGGATCAAAGAATAACTCACTTCTCTCGTCTTTTGTTCTTTGAATCACTAAAAACGCATTCGGGAACACACGTGGGTCCAATTTCGTATGAACGTTCATTGTGGATTGAATTCTCTTCTAAAAAACTATTTGAGGAGGAATTTTCAACAAACAAAATACGCTTTTTCTAGAAACAAAGAGTAAATTCTTATGTTTTCAGCCATTTGTTGTCTTTATACGTGATACATACGTAGCCAGCCGGTCAGCCAAACCAATTAAAAAACTGAAGAAACTTAAACTAAAACAAAACTAAAGAGATGTTGACGGTTTTGATGAAAGTTATGGTTGACGGCTTCTATTCAATTATAAGGCTTTGTGATGATAGCTGACATCAGTCAAATATTTGACTCTTAAAAATTTAACCTGTTTAATTCGTCACTTTGGAAAAAAAGGCTTTTGTTTATTTCCTTCAAAATCCGTTTTCATTCCCAGTAAAAAAAAAAAAAAGAAGCTGATTTGGTGATTTTTCCCACAAGTTATTACCGTCTTTTCTATCACTATAATCATCTGTCAGCAATTTCAGCTGTCTGTCATCAACTCTTAAAAAGCAACGAAATCATTAGTGCAGGAGTTCTCGAACCGGGGTACAGATATCATTAAGGGTACCCGAAGGAAATTTTGTGGGTACGCGAGGTTTGTAAAAACAATGTAACTTTGAAGTAATCGCAGCCAGCTGAAACAGATTTCGTGCAAGACAGTCAACTGAGAATACGTCTCTCTGAAACCGTACCTCGACTGAATTACTTGTTGGAAAGAAACAAGTTCGTCAATCTGATTAGAAATGTAACATTAAATTGAATGAAAACGCCAAGAAATACTACTTGTCTTTTGTCTGTTCTATGGTATTCATACATTTTACTCTATAGTCTCCACAAGGGATACGCTAACACAGTCGGACAGGATAAACGGGTAGGCTGGAACAAAAGAAAATGAGAACCCCTGCATTCGTGGTTTTCACCACATCTCTCAATGAGTACTTGTTATGCGCTATACTAAGATCTCATAATGATTTTAAAAAATCCGTCCGATGAGAAAAGCCTGCCTACCAATAAAATCAGCATTCAGGGACACAAATTTCCACCAGAGTTCTAATACTAATATCTGAAACTCGTGGGAATTACGGAACTCCATGAGACAAAACGTGTGAATGTATCATGATGTGCATTGAAGCAACAGCCCTTCATTGATACAAGTTTCATTGAATACTACAGACATGGAATGTTTTTAACCTTTCAACTCATTTAAAATCCATGACCCGACTGCAAACAAGGGACCCAATATCACTCCAAATTTCGGCATCCGTGATCTAAAAATATTGTCGGAAACCTTTGGACAATATTTACATTCATTGAATACAGATAAGCGTTTTCTCATACGTAAAAGAAAAAATTAGAAATAAAAGCATTACTCGTCTATAGTCTTTCATCAAACTTAATTAAGGACCTGTGTGTGTGTGTGTGTGTGTGTGTGTGTGTGTGTGTGTGTGTGTGTCGCTCGTGCTCGTGGGAGTAGTTGAAAGTAGAGATGATTTTTATAACAGACCTGACTCATCTTTCATCAGTCTTTACAAGATAAAGTGTCTGTCATCATCGGCAACAATTGAGAGAGGTGGGGTTCAGGGCTAAATGAACATATACAAGGGATTGGGACACCACGATGGGGTCAAGTTTTCATCTGATTATTATGTTCCTTTTAAGCTTTTTGAAGAGAAAAAAATCCTGTACCAGGAGATCGTGCTCTTTCAACTTTGTCACATGAAACAGACAAATAAAAAAAAAAAAATACGGGGTGTCGGGGAGAGAAAAGACCGGTTGATAACAGGATTATCGGCTTACTTATTTCTTTCCCTCTGTATTCATTAGTGTCTCACGCACAAAGCTCTCATGCCTGTGTCGTATATTAGCATTTCAATCATACAAAATGAAGATTTTGTCACCACTCCATCTATTTTCAATCTTCCCAGTTCCCAGACTATTTCATCTCAAAAACATCAAACAGCGTTGGAAGGTTGAAGAACACACCAGTCGAGAGGTAATGATCAAAATAATAAAGATGGGGGTACTTGTCCGTATACATCCTGGAATTATGACAATTGACAATACATTATTTCAGAATATCAGTCAACACCGGAGAGGTTGGAGAACACACCGGTCAAAATGTAGTGATCAAAACAGCATATTCGTGGAATAATTTCCATAACCAAAGAAATAGTAGAATAGGGCCCGAGAAATTCGTATTTGTGACTGTATGCAAGTGGTTAAGCGTCGTGAGCTCTTATGAAGGGAAATCTTCTCGACTAGGCTCTCGCTGGGGTGATCCTGCAGCAGTTTCGATAGGTTTCGCAGGGTGGAGTAATGCATATATATGACATCAATTTCTACATTCCTTTTCTAGTGGGGGTGTAGATTAGTCTGGCACAAGGCTGCAACTGTGAGGTATCCACTTAGGATTGGACTCACCACACTAGGAATGGTCGGCGAGACTAGCTACCGAATTGTCTTTCAACAACAATTACGTTACTTGCATGAGGATCTATTTTTGCATTTTTTTTTGCCTGTGGTGGAGATGTCTGTGTTAGAACGTTTAGTTGATGTTTACAAAGTTTATTTTGGTTCGCCTCAAATTCACGGGAATACCCTGTGGGGATCGAACTCTTTACTAGCAATGGCCAACGAAACTAGCTTGCTAAATGTTGCATCGTTACTAATTTATAATTTACTTCTGTCAACAAATTTGAGAGATATATATCTTTTCATTCGTGTCTTTCTATCCACTCAATATGTCCAAAAGTTCTGATTGAATTCCAATGACATTTTTTTGAAATGGGTAAGGAAGGTCAAATTTTGGGATGGATTCAGGAATTATTTTTGATTGGGACATTTCTTTCATTTATAGATATATATGTATTCACTCATTTTTGTTCGCAGAATATCACCAAAAGTTCTCAAATAACGCCTGTCAGTTTGCCTATACAATGACTCCAAATTTTCTCTGTGAAGTTCAAACCAGGGGTCAAGGAAAATTGGTTGAATTTGAGGGCGGAACAGAAATTCGTTTTTTTCATTTTTGAATATATTTATTTATAAATTTCTTGATTAATTCCAATGAGATTTTGAGGAAGGTTGGGTTATGAGCTGAGGAAGAATTGATTAAATTGTGGAGCGGATGTTGCATTTTTTATTATCAATACTCAATCATCGTAGCTATTTATGAACTAATGACGTTGGCAAATGCATGCGCTCTCAGAGTGCTTTCTCCTCGTAAGAATGTGGGCACACATGGGCGAATCCATTTTTACGTTTCTTTTCAATCATTAATATTTTCGGATATTTGTGTTGTTGCGTCTAAGTGGTTATATTTCGTTTCACGTTTTTTGACAGAGAAAGAATTCTTTACCCTGAAATTGAAAGACATCTATACAAAATCGTAGCACGACTCAGCATCGAACGGGGCTTAATCGGAAATGCGAAATACATATACATACAAGCCTCAAGCACTCACATATACACTTGTACACATGCACGTGTTTGTCTTATGAGTATGTATGTGTGAATGTGGTATGTGTGCGTGAGTGCACGTGTACGCATACGAGCGCAGTGTGTGCACATGTGGATATGAGTATGTTGTATGCAGCATGCCTGTATGCAATATGTGTGAATGTGCGTATGTGTTTTTTAGGGGCGTGTATGTTTATGCGAGATTTTTGCATTTTCGATTAAACGTGTACGCGTCTATCCATTTTTACGTCTTTTTTCAAGTGGAAGGGAGTGTTTGTACGGGTGCGTTTAAGTGGTTATATTGCATTTTATGATTGCATGACAGAAAAAGAATTCTATAAAGTACAGAGTATACAAAAAATTCTATAAAATAAAAAAAAACTAACACACTTCCCCAGGGTTTCAGAAACGAAAAAATATCTCAACAGCCTGAAGTGAAGGAGGAAAGACGAAATTGAAGAGGTTACACCTAAGGGAATTAACTGAGTGAATCAAAACACAAACTTAAAATGAAAGAAAAATCGATAATATTTGTACGAACTTTAGAGCGTCATAATTCAAATATTTTAAGTCTTTTTTTAAGCTTCAATAGAGCTCTACAGCGATGGATATTCCCTTGGGGCTTGACCCACTCCGAGATTACTAAAAAAAATTAATAGTACGTCACGTAAGATCAGAACATTCACATGATGCTTTAAGTAGATACTAACCCATCGATATACGATGACGATAGTGCATAATAGAAAGATGCCACGTAACCCTGAACTGGATTGCATCGAGCAATTGAAGTTCAATATGGAGGGGTGGTTCGTTACCTTCAAATTACCTTCAATTGAGAATTTCTGTATTCAGAGCTTTGTGTCAGGGGATATCATCATCAGTCTTTCAACGTCCGTCGTTGGACATAGACCTTCCCCCAGGATTTGCCACACTTCTCTATCATGGGCGTCGTTACTTCCGGAACTTGTCTAGCTCGTCTCTCCCTCTAATATTCTGCCGGCCTCGGTTGCGCATGGGATCTCTGGGGATATATTTTGGGGGAAAAGTCAGTTAAACGCTCTCTCTCTCTCTCTCTCTCTCTCTCTCTCTCTCTCTCTCTCTCTCTCTCTCTCTCTCTCTCTCTCTCTCTCTCTCTCTCTCATTGATTTCTTTCTCACTCTCTTCCATTGTACACGAGATACGCTCAAGCGTAGATAAGTTTTTTTCAAAATGGGGGTGGTCAGAAGTGGGAATATTTTTTCAACACGGAATAAAGAATTAGTTTCACTGTAGGATTTTATCAAGGCTCAGGGCCTCTGGGAGGAGTTTTATCAGGGCGTTCAAAGTTTCTTTCGGGGCCCCCTTTCCTTATCCATAAGTAATCCCGTTTTTATCAATTTTATGCCATGAATTGTAAGGCCAAAAAGGACCTGGGAGATGAGGGTGTGTGGGAACAGGGCACTGTTGATTTTTTGATTTTCAGATCTTAAACCCCAATACTCCCTCTATGATATAAATACAAAATAGGATTGGAGGTCTTTGTTCAAGCTACAATACAGATAAGGAGAAAGAATTCACATTGTAACATCCTTTTATAATGTACCATAATGAACCACGTTTAGTATTCGTGACCATTTTTCTGTGGCTGGGCATTTTTGTAATTTTTTCAACTCAATTGTGTGTGAAAACTAGTTTAATACGAGGAAGGATAACTGGATTTTTCGTGACCAATATCTTTTTCAAAGTTGCTTTTGAAAGAATTTATATTCTCTGATGTGATGGTTGCTTGGCTGAGTTTGTTCTATAGAATGGTCCCATGTGTAATGCAAATTAGAATACATAATTATCTATAAAAAGATGTTGATGAAAGAAAAAAAAAGGCTGATAGGTTTTGAAATAAGCTTCCTGTGGCTTCATGCATCCCTACCTTATAGGCCATATTTTGCAAATAACAAGCGCTGTCTTCTTGTGATCAATGAATTCAACTTTATCTTCAAACGTTTTTCTTTTTTTTTTCATTCAGTCTCCTAAATCGCAACATAACATTTCGAATAAACTAATGCAAATTCGTGATATTATTGCAACTTGACTCAGGCCGTTGACCTACAGCCGTGATTAAACAGCACAGGTCATTTTTTTCCAAAGAATGAACGTCCTTTTGTCTAGGAAAGCCTGTTCAAATGTATCAGCTTCTCCAACGGACTGAGCTGCATGAACCACATGGTTGGCAGAAGATCAAATCTAACCTTTAAATCCATCATTCATTCTATCTCGCTCCCTCTCGGCGCCATTTGCTTTTGTTTTACTTTATTTTATTGTAGTATTAGTGGGCGTAATATTTCATATTATTATTAAATATAAGCTGTTATAAAATGCTTCATATAATATAGTTTCTTCACAAGAGAAAACTAATTCACATCACGTCCAAGACAAAAAAATTCAAAAGAGAGAAAAAGAAAGAAAATAAGGAAAAGTATAAAAGATAAACTTGACTGCTGCAAGTTCAAATTCTACTCCTACTAAAGATGGTAGCTGAAAATTTTGTATTTTGCACATGCTTGTCGACTTGTTGTGTTGGTTCATTAGGTGAGAAAGCCACCTAACGATCTCTTGTCAGTTATTTCAAATCATGGTATTAAATGTTAATTTTCAAATCGGTTTGGATTAACGTGACGGTATAGATAAACAGTGAAGAGTTTACTCCCCTAAATTAGGTGAAGATTGTTCTTGTTCTTATTCTTATTCTTGTTACGGAGGGAGATAAAGTCAACTCCAACTTGGAGTGGAGTTTGACAAAATGTCTCTCTAGAAAGAGCCACTCTTCTAAATCCCAGTTAACCCTCTTACAATCACGAATGTAACATCTAATCCAGTAGTTCTTGACCTTTTTCATTCGACAGCTTAAAAAATTGATGTTCCTTGATAATAAAGTAGATTCCGCGTAGAAAAGATACAATAATATGGTATGAAATCCAGAAATTCATCAACATTTAGAAATTTAAATCAAAATGAAAAAATTCATATAAACGATTAATGATTTCAAAATAAAAAAATAACACTAATCAAGATTTGAAAGCTTTTATTGAATACGACATGCAATAACAATTCCACCTTTGATTTAGAAAACCATCCAAAAATATAATAAACTCGCAGTTGCTGTCAGTAATTGAACAACCGTAGCGTCAAAATTTGAAGTTGTGCAAAAGAAAATCCATCGAAGAATAGATATGATCAGAATAAGTTCTATTTATGACATCACGGCGTTTTCTAGTGAAAAACATCTAATATAGAGATTTAACAAACATCTAGAAAGATCTAGATTCTGGAGAATTTGGATGTTATCAATAAACCCGCCAAAATAAGGCCCCCAAAAGATCAAAGTAACTTTTCTCCAAAAATATAAAAGAATTATTTCTAAAAGGCGTATAGTTGGGCCCTAATACCAATTTTCTAGTCTGTAGACAAAATGGTATGGTCAGGGGCGCTGGAACAGACGAACACACACACATATAAAATGGGGTAGAACCTTTTGCCACGTCTGTTGGCTGCGGTTGTTCAATTGAACATTTGAAAAAAAGAAAAACAAATACTGCCATATCAACTTTAGGACACATACTAATTTTGCTTGTTATTTCTCAGTGTGAAATTCCATGACAACAACGCAATTGCCTCACCATTATCATAGCTCACAAAGTTTATGAGTTTCATTTGTTACCATGCAATCTATTGTGAAATTAGTAACTAATACTATCGTATAATTAGGAGATGATCTGTTGAGCCTTAACGTGACCCCTTTACACCCAAATCTCAAATCGCTGCCTCCAATATATTTAAACTGCAAATTTGTGGGGTGTGCGTGCCACGTTAAGAATCACTGCTTTCATACAATCACTGATATAACATCTTATCATACAAGATGAAGTTTGAATGCAATTTTTAATTATCTCTGACTCCAGTACAAGTTGGAATTGAGGAAAATCCTCATCAAATTTAGGGTAGCCAACTCTTCACTGTCTCTACGTTAAACCAAAGAGATATATGAAGTTGACATTTATCTACCCTGATTTGAAATCGTGACGATTTGAGTGTTAGACGGTTTTCTTACCAACTGAGCTAAACTGACTAGTCACGTATATATCAATTAATTCATTTATAATTGTTTTTATCCATGTATACATATCGTAGCGATGCTCTTACCATTGAGCTAAACTGCCACCGGTATACATGTATATATATATACACACAGTATATATGGTACAAATCAGGCTAGCAGTATAACATAATATAATAATATATCAATAATATAAAGCCACTTCGCCTGATGAGGCCCGAAAAGGGCAAAAACATGAGCTAGTTTGTGTAGCGAATCCACATTCTGCTATTATATATATATATATATATATATATATATATATATATATATATATATATATATATGAGTGCGTGTGCGTGTGTGTGTGTGTGTGCGTGTGTATGTGTGTGTGCAATAAAAGAGTTGCAGTAATTATCTTCAATCAGAATAGAAGTAGGAGTAGAGCCCGACCCTGCAGTAGCCAGGCTTATATGTTTTGTCATGTTTTTTTCTCTTTCTAACGACAGAAGTTATCATTTACACATACACTGCTATGACCCGAGTCGTGGCGGTGGGAGAGACAGAGAGTCCTACTTTTTCAACTTTTCTCTCACCAAGCACACACATGCTTGGGTATCCATTTCGTCTTTCGATTGTTTTGCTCAGGTTCTTTCACACACAGCGATACAATTATTCCAATTTAGCTTTTCAACTTCGCAGTCATGAAAAAGCACTACAGGACGCATTGAACCAATGCTTATCTCTCCTGACAGATCAAGCCACCATCGCCGCTCATTTCGTTCACCACAATGTGTTACAGTAATCCTCGAATAGATGATGAAGTAACTGAACCAGAAGCAAGAATCTTGCCTACTGGCTTCAGATAAACACTACAGTACACAGTGAAGCAGTATCCACTTCTACTGCAAGATGGAACGACCATAGCCTCTTATTTCGTTCACTACAGTGTTATTACAATCCACGAATAGGTTTCAGAATAATCAAACCTGAAGCATGTTTTTTTGCCAACTGGCCCCGGATACTCAATGCAGTACGTATTGAAGCAGTACCTATGTCTACTGGAGCCACGATAGCATCATTGTTCTCTTACTACAGTGTCTACTTCACGACTCAAAATAATATATAGCATAAGCCAGAAGTAAATCTCGTGAGCTCTTAGCCACGGACGTAAACTACAGCGCAAATTGAGACTGTATTTACCTCTACTGAGAGATGGGACTATCGTAGCCACAGTTTTTTTTATTAGCGTGTATAGATGCAATTTTAACATAGATAACCCTGCCACACGTTGATGAAATAGTTCGATACGATATTATCCCTGTCACGGGTTAATTAAATGTTTCGATGCAAAAACTATCCTTGTAACATCTTGATTCCACTAGTTCTCAAAAGCTATTATAACGTGTGTCAGGGAATGACTGGGTGTTTGTTTATCTTTGAGAGCTAGTATTAAGAATTGGCAGGGAATGATAGGGAATTTGTTTATGTTTGAGCACTAGTAGTATCAAAAGTGACAGGGATGACGAGTATTTGGTTCTTGTTCAAGAACTAATGGCATTAAGAAGTGACAGAGAGTGACAGAGATAGAATGTACAGCCCGATTGTAACATAATAGGACCTGACGATTAGATTCAAGTTTCTAGTCAAAGATACAGATTACATTGAAACATAATTGGATTTACCGGGAGATGGAATCACCATGATTTCTTTTTTTATTCGCTACGATTAATTGTTGCCATTCTCAGATACATGGCAATATACACGGACTTGGGGTGTGGATTTCATCTCCCAGTCACGGATTGGCACAATATTGCTCACTGAGGGCGATACCATTAATCCTTGTCACTGTTTAATGTTACTAATTATCAAACCAACTTCCTGCCAGTTCCTTATGCTACTAGTTTTCAAACATAAAGAAACGCCCTGCCATTCCCTGCCACACGTTTCATTGATGTTTGAAAATTAGTAGTATTAAGGAGTAACAGGGATAGTTTTTGCATCAAAATATTTCACTTGGATGTATCGACTTGTAGCTGGGAATGGCAGGGAGTGATGTGAATGAAAAGCACTTTCTGTGTGGATCCAGCAATTTCTTACAGTTACCTCCCCTGCATTGTAGCTATTTTATGACAATGGCATTGGCATTGGCATTCGCTCTCCGAGTGCTCTATAGTTTACTCTGACACTTTCTTACACTGGTCTGATTCAATTATCTTAGCATTTTTCTATCTCATTCTCCTCGTCTTTTTCTTGTTCCTGTTCATTTTTCTGTAATTCAATGCACAATGCTTTTTTTACTGTCACCAAAACTCTCAATATAGATTTCTCTCAGTTTTCAAGTTGGTCTGGCTTGCTGACTCGCTAGGTGTACTGGCTGCGCCAATAGAGGGCTGACAATTTGAACATTTACTCCTTATTACGTATAGAAAAAAAAATTCATTATTTGAAAATTACCTCCCTAGATTTAGATTTTGGCTTTTATTTGCAATGTAAGTTTATACTAAATTTATCCCTTTGTTTGTGACTGTCAGCGTTCTGGCTTTTTTTAAAATTCACGCTTTATTTTAGTGGTTACTGCCCAACAAAAGGCGAGAGAAGTAACTCATTCATTGATCACTCTTTTTTTTCCCGATTTTTAATTGATCACCCGAAGACGACCTGCAACTAAAAGACGTTAGTTGTACGGCAGTTTCTACTGAGTGACTAACAAAATCTGTCCTTATGAATTTTATGCCGATAGTTTTGAGAATTTTGCTGTTCGTTCATTGTTCTTTTTCCTCATTCTTATTCTGATATTCTCCTTTCATCCTTCCACCAATCTTGGAATACTTTCCCTCATTCTTATTCTTCATATCATTTTTTTAATCATGTATGAATCTGGTCTTCATTTTCATTCTAATTCCTATTCTCATGTCTTTCTTGTTCTTTATTCTCATTCTATTTCCCATTCTTATTCTTATTTTATTTATTCTTTTCCAATTCGTTATTCTTACGTTCAGTCTTTCCATCATTCTTGATCTTAATTTTCTTTATTCATAAACCTTGTATCTTTGTTCTTTATTTATATTCCATTTCCTACTCTTATCTTTATTTTGTTTGTTATTATAATTCTATTCATTATTCCCGGGTTTATTCTTATCACCAATTTTATTCTCCTTGTTCCCGCTCTAATTCATTTCCTATTTATTTATCTATGTGTCTGATTCTTTTTTTGTATTCTTTGTTATCTCTACCAACGAAGTAGGGAGAGGTTTATGTATTCATCACTGTCTGTCTATCTGTCTGTACACATGATATCTCCAAAAAGACTCACTGTATTTTTTTATCAGTTGAAAGAATGTATATTATAATGTTGGATAAATATTTCAAAAGTAAATTGTGGAAGGGTGTGCCAATAGAGGCATTTTTATCCAATAGATAAATGAATGATTATAAAATGTTGTAAAAGGTCGGTGATGATCTACAGAGGAGGTGATTAAATTTGTTTTTGATTGAGAGAGATTTTTATAATTCTTACAGGAAAAGAGGTTGAAAACGAACAGTCAATAAAAAGCAAAGTAAAAATTTAAAGGGAAATAACATAATATTTGTTCATTCAATGTTCTTTTCCTTGTTTTTTTTTGTTGTATTTCATTTACTACCGTCAACAACATTGGTGAGGCGTATGTATTCGGTCCCGTCTTCCCGCCTGTCTATCTATTCACACGATATTTCTGAAAGTACCTAATGAATTTCAAAGAAATCTCATGGAAGGTAATGAGGAAAATGAGGTAAGGAGGTGGTGATTAAATTTTTAGGATGGATCCATGCACAGTTACTTCCTTCAACAATGGCAATAGCAAAGGTAAGCGCTCTCTGAGTGCTTTTTAGTAATTTCCTGTTCTCTTTTTTTATTTCTCCCCTCTCCATTTCATTCACCTTATTACCAACGAATTTGGAAGAGGTTATATGTATTCACTCATATTCGACCATACAGTATCACTAGAAGTTCTCAGAGAATACATATCAAATTTTATAGAAGAGTGGGCAATGAGTTAAGGAGAATTGATCAAATTTGGGGGTGGATTCGGGACTTTTTCTACAGTCAACCCCCATCGTAGCTTTAATATTGCCCACGTGATACCTAAAAAAACTTCAATGGATGTCAATGAAATTCTTCTGTAAAGATAAGCCATTGGGTAAAGGGGAATTGGGTAAATTTGGGGCGGATCCAGGAATTTTCTATTAAGAGATCTTTTCCCTTTATGTTTCATAGATTTATGTATTTCTTCGAGATTATCTTAACAATTTTTCCAAAAGACATTTTGTGGAAGGGTTGGCAATAGGCTGAGGATGAATTGCTAAAAATTTGGAGCGGATCCAGGATTTTTTAATAGCTACCTCCTCTGCACTGCAACTATTTTTGAATTGATTTTCATTCAGTTTTCAGTGAGAGTGGTGTTGTCAGAGATATACCTTTTCTGAGTGCGTCTTAGTTTTTATCAGTTATGCCCTCCAGATGATAATTCACTTTTTGTCTGTAAGAGACCATCAATCAAAACTGTCAGAATAGGTTTCTTCAGTTTTTCTAAGGTTTGGTTGGATGGCTATGTATGTTCCATTCATAAAACAAAGGAGTTAGAGGACTGAGAATTTGAACATTTACTCTTTATGCAAAGAAAAAAAAAACGTTTGCTTTTGTTTTTTTAACACCCCCGCCAAATAGGGTTCTTAGTGAAGGGCTCAATTTGCCATGTAAGTTTATGCTATATTGGTCCCTTAGTTTGTGCCAAACCTTTTCTGGAAATTCGTACTTTTTTTAGTGATCACTGCTCAACAAAATGCCAGTAACTTATTCATTAATCGTCCTTTTTACGATTTTTGAATTGATCACCCCAACACAGCATGCTGCCAAAAGAGTCGGTGACATGACAGTTTCTATTGAGTAACTAACCAGACCTGTTCATTTTTTTTACTCTTCAAACTATTCCAATTCTCATTAGTTCTTGGCCTGAAGATCCAAAATGCAGGGATTCTTATCTCTCTGCTCATTGCAATATCGCAAATGACGGCATCTACTTACTTCTCAAAGCCTTTTGCTCGTCTCTTCACAGATTAAAAGGTAGATAATGTCAACACTCTGTGCCAGGACGAGTAAGCTTCAAACATTTTCTTCCAATTGCAGCACACGAAGAAGCAGATGAGATAAGCAGGGGAAAATAGAAAGCTATAAGCAGGGCCGACCATACGATTTTTAGCGCCCCCGGCAAAGTGAAATCCAGCACCCTTGTGCATTGCATAAATGAATCAGCGTAGACCACGCGTGTACCAGAACTAACTATCTAAAATCATCTAAAGAAATGGATTTTTTATCTGAAAAAAAAAAGAGATCTTTTAACTGGAATTATCTAGAAAAATTACCAGCTCAATATTTGGGCATTATTGGTCCAAGAGATACCCAGGTAAGAAATTTTTTAGATGGTGCCTTTTTAGATGATGCCTAATGGTGTACTCATGCAAAGGTTATAACCCCAGAAATGTGACCAGGAGCGCCCAGAGACACAAACCCACAGACTCGCGGACACTCAAAGAGAGAAGAATCTGAAGCCTACTCAGCTGGTTGGTCGAACTGGTCATTTCTAACTTACACTGTAAATTGCACCCCCTCCACTAAGAACCAATTTGGCCGGGGCATTTTCAAAGAACAAGAGGGAAGATAATTTTGGACATAACGAGAAGTATATGTGAAAATTTCAGTGCTCTAGCTCCTTATATATATATATATATATATATATATATATATATATATATATATATATATATATATATATATATATATATATACGGCCAGCTGGACCAGCTAAAAAACTGAAGAAACCTGTGTTGATTGTTTTGGTTACAGTTTTGGTTGATGGTTTTTTATAAGTAATGCCCCCACGCTGACTACGGTTTCAGCTGTGACTGCTCAGGATGCACACATAACATTGCTACAAACTCGGTCCATTGCGATACGTGAAATAAAGTTAATGGTGACAAGCATTCGAACTGGCGTCACTCGTTTCATCCTGCACTATTTTACCAAAAAGTATGATATCTCTTTAGCTATTAATTCATTTATTTATTCATGTTCCACGGTGAAGAAAATAGATATTTAAATATACACATACATTTACGGGTACTGTTATGGAGAAGTTGACAATATGGAAAAAGGAAAGAATTGAGACTACTCAGTAAATCATGAATTTCTTTTATCAAATAGTGTAATAGCTTATGTACGTTTAACCCGTGGACTCCGAGTTTTATCAAAGCTTTGAGAGAAATAGTGAAAATAACAGAAATTCCAGGATGTTATTCGAAGTAGAGAAATTGTTGGATACAGGCTGAGACTCGTGTTTTTTTTATTACTATGTATTAGAGGGAAAGGACCTTTCTGATATATGTGAGTTGAGTTTCTTAATTGATGTCCCTTTTAATAGATAAGGTTGTTTGGGAGGTACTACATATGTAGGTACTATACTATACTGATTGACACTAAAATTCAATAATTTAGATCGTAATACATTCCTTCAATGAACTTGTTGTCAGTCAAGAGGATATCCTTTGTCAATTGTTTCTCTTGATTTCACTACGAAAGAAAGTATTTAATTGTCGGATATCCCTAAAAATATCTGATTTAACATCAGGGAATGTTCTAATTTTGACTGTTTTTATTCTTTTGATATATACATTTACAATTTTTCAATTTTTATTTCGAAAGTCCCACATGACAGGCGTGGGTGACTACCCGCATTGCCAGTGCCTTGGCCCAGCCCTAGTTGTGAGCTGTCCACTGACAACTCGTCATACATATTTTTGCAGTGGCTATAAATTGCAGAATGGACTGCTAAAAGTAACTAAATCTACCAAGAATGTACGTCTCTAGTGCAATATCATTCAACTAGAGTAGCTATCAGAATAACGTGATTATTTACGTAAAGATTATTTATGAAAATGCACACACACACACACACACACACATATATATATATATATATATATATATATATATATATATATATATATATATATATATATATATCCTACAAAGCTTTAGAACTCCAAAAACTGAGGATGTATTTTTTTATTATTCATATTTCAGTAAGTTATTTCCAAATATCTATTAATGCAATGAATGTAAGATTTTCAAAGGTTTTTATATATTATTGTATTATACTTAAATTTTCTTGTTGGCATCATCAATTGGGCAGTAATACCATTACCGTACAACATTAAAAACTGCACTATTCAATATATTCCTCTCCATATTATTATTATGTTTTTATTGTGACAATTCTTTGAGAACGACGCTTTTTTGGAGAGCTACAATGCTCGGTTCTTTTCAATTTTGAAGTGAGACCTCTCTGCATTATGATTCAAATCGTGTTCAAGTTTCACATAAAAACGGACTGGACATTGGAACTCTGAAAATAACGAAAATATCAACCTTTTCAAAATAGTGATTTGGGCACTTATCATGCGCAGTCATACATATATATATATATATATATATATATATATATATATATATATATATATATATATATATATATATGAGAGAGAGAGAGAGAGAGGGGAGGAGATAGAGAATGCGTCAGATTATTAAAAGATATGAACAGATAGTTTGTGAAAAGAGAAGAATGAGGAAATTGGTCTTTGGGGGAGGGGTGGAAGGCTGTGTCCATTACCGAATCAATTCCATCAGATGTACTTTTGGATGAACTAATTAGTCGTTTAATGAGCCTCCGTCCCTCCTCGAGCCCATTTCACTAAATGTCCTTCCGGGTCTTTTTTCCTGTTTTTGGAGCCGACCACTAATTGAATTATGTCACATTCATGAACTGTTACTCATCAAACATTTACCGAAAGTCGGCCAAGCATATAACGAATCTCCACTTCCCATTCTCTCTCTCTCTCACACACACACACACACACACACAACTACACACACACACACACACACACACACATCCTCTCAGTAAAAAAAAGCAGTACAGACTTCTTTGAGATATTTTTAAATACAGAAATAGCTCGATGGGCGTAATTCTGATCAGATTAGATTTTGATGTTGTACTTTTAAGGTGTTATTGTACAAAATGATAACCAACATTGATTGACGTTTGGAGAATTTATCGAGTGTACTCTGCCAGACTCTCCGAAGTGACTTCGAGCAAACAAAAGCAGTACAAGTATCTAGAGAACATAACGGACAGCCTTCATTACC
The DNA here is from genome assembly GCA_963457665.1 of Thysanoteuthis rhombus. Taxonomy (NCBI): domain Eukaryota; kingdom Metazoa; phylum Mollusca; class Cephalopoda; order Oegopsida; family Thysanoteuthidae; genus Thysanoteuthis; species Thysanoteuthis major. The sequence continues at coordinate 34,153,567 of OY735235.1, forward strand.
TTCTTGCCAATGTTCCCTCTATTTTTTGTGGTCAGTGGGTGCAAGAATCCTATGTTGCGCATTTTTTTCCTGATACAAAAGTATGAGTGCTTTTTTGAATTCGAAACACGTAATTGATATTTTTTCAATAAAAACTCAGTAAGCTACAGAATTTGAAATCTTTTGTGTACAAATTAGGTTTCTTCGTGCGCTGGTTGCAAGACGTGAGTGTGCACGCAGCTTAGAAAGAACTATGGCCGTAATCTCTTCTCATTTCATTGCTACCTGGTTAGTCACATTGTATTTTAAGGGGTTCAAATTTTGCATAGACTGGGTGACATACCTTTACCCTAAAAAGCTGCTCACAACTTGACAAAGCTGACCAAGAGGTGAGTGCGTCAGCAATGGTCAACCTGAAAGTGAGGAGTTTGTTCAGTTAAATTAAATGACTTGGTTGTCTAAATAAGCGAAGAAAATTATTGAAAATATACCTGATTCATATATCGTATATATTAATGCTCAGGCTGGCACAAGGCTGCAAGGGTCCAGTAAGGATCGAATTACTTACCGTTGCAGCTGTTGAACAAGAATCGTATGTCCTTCTGTTTGTAGCTGTGGGAGATTTAATTGATTCTCATTAAACCTACCCTCTTTTTGCCTACCCCACCGGGTATCCTAACGAACTTTCAACACTTGGCATGTTAATAAGATTTACGGCCATCTTGTTTACTTATCTCTCCACTCACCACCCTTTGCGTCTGGGGCAGCGGCTTCCTTCCGCTGAGGGTCGACAAGTGCTGGCAGATGTTACAAAATGTTCGTTTTATTGACCTGAAAAATTATTCTATAATCAGGACCAAATCCTGCATAAAATATGTACCGGGGAAGCTGCTTGTTATTATCCAAGATAATAACATCAGCCTGTTATTGATATCTGAATAAAAAATATGTACAGGGTGTCGCTTATCATAATCCCGGATAATATTATCAGCAGGTTATTGTTATCTAAATCAGTTGGTCTCAAACACTTCGTTGAAAGGGATCACAATAAGCTGATTCTTCTACATACCCATCGCTTAATGTTATGTGCACCTTTTCATCTCCAAAAAAAGAATGTCAACCAATTTTTCAAACAATTCATAAATAATTGTTTATTCTATTTACGATGTCTAGGCCAAATGATTATATATATATATATATATATATATATATATATATATATATATATATATATATATATATATATATTGGTACATTTTAATACACACTCGCACAGCACACACCACTGATGGTGGGAAGAATCCCGAAACATGTATGGACTATTTGCGTATAAGGATTAATAAACCTTACCACCAAACACTTCACTCCCGAGTCTGTCTCACTTTCTACAGTACACATTATATATATATATATATATATATATATATATATATATATATATGGAAATATCTTACAGTTATAAATAGTTAATATGTATACACATATATGCTTAAAATATCTATCTACCCATCCGTCTATATCTATCTCAGTCTTCTCGTAGGCGTATGTAGGTATGCATATCTCCCTCTATCTATCAATCTAATGTGAGAACATAAGTTAGCAATTCAGTATTGCAGTCCATTCAATAGTGAAGTATTATCAATTTTCATTGGCTTCCACACTATTGTGTCAAATTAAGCTCAGTAAACATCTATTTTTCTATCGATCTTGAAAGATATTGAACATGCAAAATTATATTTTACTCGAATTAGATGTTTCAAAAGAGTAAATCAACACACATACCGTGTTTCCGCTGTATAATGTGCATTTTTCCCAAATGAATAACTCTAAAAGATCAGATTGCTTTTTATGCCACAAAGGTCACGGTTTCGGGTAGCTATACGGGTGGAGCTATTATTCACACAGCCTTGTTCGCCCGAAGACTTCTTGCTTAGATACTCTTTGAAAAGCAGGTCAAGAAGCTGTCTGTACCCGACAAGCTGTTTTAGGACCATGTTGAGATGGTTAGAATGGAAGTTACAAATTACGTAAAAATCTGAATAAATGTTACTTCTCTCGTTCCTCAGGCAGAGATCACTAAAAAGTTCAAATTAGAAAAATAAAACTTGAAAGCAACTGGACACAATCTAGTGATCAAATTATCATAAACTTTTATAACAAATTGACTCTGTTCCCCACTAAGAATCTACTTATGGAGACAATTGTATAAAAACAAAACCAAAAGACTGTTTTTTTTCTAGACGTAATATGGTGTAAAAGTTGAAATTTCTGGCCTCCTCACTCCATCAGTGTGGCATACACACGTGATATATACATACATAGCCAGCGACTCCAACTTAGAAACTGAAGAAACCTATGTTGAAAGTTTTGGTTGACAGTTTTCAAATAGACTGAGTTTAGTACAATGATAAAGAATATATTCAAACACTAGCATAAGTTTTTAGCTGAATTCAAAGTTCAGCTTATTTTATGCCAGTAATTATGAGGGAAAGTGAATAGAGCAACATGGAGTAAATGCTTCTTTCTGCAAGACAAACCATCGAGGAGGAACGATGGAGATTCGGTTGGTCCAAACATCCGTTGAATAATAACAAAAACCCATCTCATAAACTCTGATGAATACTACAATGAAGCTGGGTACAGTCAACACAATTCACTGAATATCAACAACTACTCATCTCAAAGAATCAGACAAAATCAACAACAAATAATCCAAATAAGTCACTAACAACTAATAGCCCCAAAGATTCACTATACATTGACTCGAAATCTCCAACAAAAATAGAGAAAACACCCGCAGAATGAACAGTTTCAAAAGGAATATCTTCCACGTCGACAGTTAAAAACATTTATATTCCCCTCTTCATAACAAAACAAACCGGATATTGAAAGGTAGGGAAATTATCAAATGATTGAAATATCGTAATAACAATGCATTTACCTCATCGCTGTTTTACCTCACAGAGTTGATGAGTTAAGTATTAGTTACAATGGATAAATTAGTAATTGCAACTTTTGTATAATCAGGAATTAAGCGTATTTTATAATAAGGGATGAATTAGTTAAATTTAAACGCTACGCAGTTTTCCACCGCAGGAGGTTTTCTGTTCTTCACACTCAAATTCCAAACTGTGGCCCCCACCCGAATATATTCAAATTTCCCCCTGGTGGGGTGTGTACCCAACGTTCAGAATAACTGCACTAGACAGTGAGGTCGAGGAAGATCATATTCAGACATGCTTATCGCTGTGCTAAAGTCGACATATCAGTTCTTGTCAATTCTCCAGAACGCACGCGCAGACAAGCTTGAAGATTTGGAGACTAGATAACAGGGCGCAGATGAAGCCTTGAGCTAGAGAAAAATGAAGAGATAAAAAAATAAAAACGGACCAAGTTCGAAAATAAATTTGGTCGGGTTCTGTTCCTTACTTTCTCACTTTCTATTTATTCCTGTAAATTCTTTGTTGTGCATAGAGCCGCAACCAAACCACGCCAGCAGACACGGTTCTGGGCAACTACTGTCTCATCTGGACCCACATCAGTACAGCCATTTTTGCCTCCCTTGCAACTAATCTTCTCCTCCAATTCCACTAGGGCCTCCCATCTCTGCTCTTCCCCTCAAGATCCCATCCTGCCACTTGAGATGATTTCCCGCTCTCTAACAGGATTCAGATGTTCCCAGTCCGTATCTCTGTTCCCGCCTTTTCTGCTTAGTGCTTTATTCTTGCCCATGAAAGTAGATTTGAAGGCATGTTTCATGTTTCAATTTCTGTGAGACGGACATCTTTTCAAGACGTATTGTATATCCCGTACCTATACACATCAGTGTATAAGTCCCTATGTATTGTATACATATATTTCCTTGAATGTGTATATATGTGTGGACATGTGTGAAAAAATTCACGGATATGTTTGAATTCCTATTAAATGTTCCATAGAAAATAAAATACTTGAACACTTTATACTTCAGTGCTTTTAATGATGTAATCACAGTCAATTGAACAACTATAGCGTCAAAATTTCAAGTCAAGTCAAGAAAATTCCATCGAAGAATAAATATGATCTGAATGAATTCTGTTTATGACATCACTTTCGTTTTTCATGGGATAACACCTTGAATAGAGTTTCAAAAAACATTTAGATGCTGAAGTTTTATTAATAAACCCGTCAGATTAGGGACCAAAAAAAGTCAAAATGCTTTTTTCTGCAATTTTTTTTTTTAATTTTGAAAGGAGTACTCACGCCTGAGATTTCATCAGAGATTTGATCAAAAAGAGACTGTACTCGTCTAAGAGGAAATGACCATTGTCTCAAGCGGTTGGTAGAGGATATTTTTATTAGCAAAGTCACTCCGTTCCTATATATATATATATATATATATATATATATATATATATGCGTGCGTGCGTGTGTGTGTGTGTGTGTGTGTGTGTGTGTGTTACTTAACATCATCTGACGTACTTCTCCATGCTACGTAGAAAAATCTCATCGTAGATTATCAGCTTAGACAGTGATTCTCGAAACGGGGTACGTGTACCCTTAGGGGTACGTAAGAGAAATTACGGTGGTGGGCGAGGTTTGTGAAGACATTGGAATTTTGAAGTAATAATAGTCAACTAAACACAACTCGTGTGAGTTGTAAACAAGGGTTCCAGCAATGCGTATAACCAAAAACAATTTTTTTGCAAGACTGTCTATCGGTTATGATACGCACGTGTGTTTCTCTTAGATTGTGCTGAGAATTGAGTTACGTTTTCAATCTCAATCACGACATTAAAAATGTAATTGAAAATTAATTGAATTACTAAAATATTACATGTCTATGGTCTGTTCTATGGTATAAGTACATTTTAATTTATCTCGGTCTGTTCCTTCCTATCTATCTATCTATCTATCTATCTATCTATCTATCTATCTATCTATGTGATGATCGCTCACTTGGTTTAAACCTAGACTATTATTTGATGTACTCAATCTTATTTTGGCAACGATTTTGTGTAAATTGCTGAATGAATGATTTTTTTATTCAAAATACCCAGGATATTATCATTCTTATATCTTATAATTGTAGAGTTAATAAAATACATTTTTTAAATATCAAGTCAAATTATTTTCGAATTCTTACGTAGATAGATAGATATTACAGATATTATGAAGAAATAATCATTTTCATATCATGAATTTTAGAAAATCTTCAAATGCCAAATTTATGTGATTTTAAGCTTTTCAATTGGACAACTTTTCACGCTGCAAATTTTCTGTAAAATTCAGATACTATAATTTTCTCTCAGTGAAAGATTATGTTTTTCCTATCTTTTTTCTTGATTATAACATAGATATTTTGATGATAAAATAATCTTTTATACATGTTTGAGGCCTTTTTCTCGGTTGCCGATTTCAATATTTATAAGTTTATAACTATGGCCAAATATTTCACCGAGAACTCGACACCCAAAATAAAAGTCAATGTGATGAATGGCAGTTCCGTTTTTTTTTTATGAATTTCATTGAAATCCAGTTTGATAATACAACGCTGGATTCTCATATTTGCTTCTAGCATTCAGTCAATTACGATGTTTTTTTGTTTTTATTATGGTTTATGCGAAAAATCCCTACTTCAAATAGATACGTTTGGAAAAAGAGAGAAATACTTTACTCTTCGTTCCGAATAGCTGTCGATGTGCCCTTTCAAATATTTTCTTGGTTATTGATCTATTGATAATCTTTTTACTTCATCTTTTTACAAAATGATTTTCCTTTCACAGACCCCTTACATAGGTCTTATGGATCATAAGGGGTCTACGGATCCCACTTTGGGAAATGCTGGCTTAGACAATCAGGCTGTCCAAAATCTGGATGCAGACAAACTACACATGGACTGTCTCCCTATCTCAGTCTGTTCATATCTATCTATCTTAGTCCGTTCCTATCTATCTCTATCTGCTCAATGTCTCAGTCTCTCTTTATATCTCTCTACCTATCTATCTCTATCTCTGTTCAAATATACCTCAGTCTGTTCAATATCAATCTATCCCCGTTCATACAACTATTAATCTTGATCTGTTAATATCTACGTATCTATGTCAATCTGTCTGTTTATATCTATTTATCTATTTCAGTCTGTTCATATCTACCTATGTCTGCTCATATCTATCTATTTCAGTTGGTTCATATTCGTCTGTCTGACAATGTAGTTGAAACTTGGAGTGTCAGTATAATAACCTAGTTCATGAATCGTAGCAATGAAAAGCCAAACAAAGTGAGAGTTCGGGAAAACCACGAGAAATCTGAATAGGCCGTCGAGAGAGAGAGAGAGAGAAATGGGCTTGTTCATTGTAATATGATACTTCTTAGAGTTTTTTTGGGTCATTGACCATCTCCACCTAACCCCTTCCTAGCGACATATTTTCACAGAGAGAAAAAGAGGAGAATTCTGTGAGAAAGAGAGAGGGGTAGATCAAATTGAATTGGTGACGTGAATTCAACATCTACTTTCCGTTTTTCTCCTTGAAGGACTCCCATCCATTTTATTTTGAGTTATAATGATTAAAATTTGCATCTTGGAAGAAAATGTAAACAAAAGAGTACAAAAAGATAAAAAGTGTTTTATACCCATGAAACAAACGTTGTATTCGATTAAATAGAAACATTGAAGAGCAATTAGTACTAGTTTTGTTGAGTTTTCATACTTGTAGCATCTGGTGGCTTTCAACAGAAATTAAGTGGCAACAAGTCTCATGGTGAGCTGGAGAATTGTCAATACTCCAGCATGGACGCCTGCTGTCGCTTTTCCAGGAAGGGGGCAAAGGGTATATTTGGAATATATCATAATGACAATCCTGTTCCTTGTGAATAATGATATAGTATTCTGATACGAGAATAGTGAGTTGGGCTCTCGTAAAACATATGCATGGCACTATTATCCTTTAATGATTATAAGATTCCAACTTTCAAAACCCTTTGTCCTCTATGAAAAGTCCTGACATCGGGGAAACCCTGTTGGCACACACATACACACACACACACACACATACTGCGGACTCCTATGCTTAGGACTATCCTTTCCGATCGGTATACTTGTTGAGTTTTCCTTACAGTTGGATCCGGTAGCGTTCATCAGAGATTAAGTGACAGCAAGTTTCCTCAATACTCCAGCAGACTTCAGAATACACATGTTGATTTTTCAACAGTTAAATCGCGTAGCATTTACTGAAGATTAAGTGACGGCAAGTCTCCCCAATACTCGACTGATTTCGACTATCCTTTTATCCAAGACTTATTTATAATAATTTCTCATGCAGTATATATACATAAAGATTTATTAACATACATAATTATATACAAGAATCACTCTCTACACACGCATATATATACACACACATTTACATGGATGTATGTGTATAGACATAAATGTACACACATTTATGTATACGTAATCATATACAGACATATATGCACGTGCCTGTATATAAGTAAATATATGTATATCTCTCTATCTCTCTCCATGAGTGCGCGTATAGATTTAAACATGTAGACATATATATTGCACCAATGTATACACATGTATATATGTCTATGTATAACACCCCATTTCTATCCACACACACTCACATTTATTAATATATACTTGTGTATGTGTAATCGAATGTATATACATATTATTATATATGTGTATATATTTCACTTTTCTCATACTTACTTACCTTTGCAAAGTCATATTTGATTTGTTTTTCGCAAAATATTATCTTCATATTCTTACCTGAAAAGATATATATATATATATATATATATTGTGTTTTTAATAGTTTTGATCAAAATCATACACTGACAAGAAACATATTTAGATCAAGGGTTATAATTTTTCATTCTGCTACATTACCTTGCTAGTTTTTAATAAATAGGAGAAGAGAAAAAAGAAATCAAGCTTATACAATCTTTTGATAGATAACATTAAACACATAATATCAGACGATCGTTTCTCGTGGAAAAGTAGGCTATCCCGCCTTTTTTGTTCAGTTATTAAGGTCATCGAAGGCGGGAAGACCTCCCGGTGGTATGTGACCTCATTGTGACCTTTTGCCAAAAGGGAAAAAGAGAGGGGAGAGGTTGGGTGTGAATAGATTAAGATCCGGCCGGTGGGGGGAAGACCTTAAATCTTATCTATTTATTCATTGAGTAGCATTATTCATTTCTGATTAGTTTCTCCACCATTATTGTTGCTTTTTATCACAATGTTCTCAGTTGAATCCCTCCTACCGACTGTTTGAATTAGTAGAGTGAATCGCTATAAAAAAGGAGCTTCTGACCCGACGAGACTTCGACCGGCATCCTATCTCTCAAGAGTTCGACAATGGGATGCGACGTCAATTCCCATCAAAAGCTCTTTCTTTATTCCAATTCACGTTACTTATTTTAAGGTTAAGAGGGCATTCGGACATAACCTCCCTAAAACTTGTTAGCCTAGAGCAGTGGTTCCCAACCTTTACAAGGTCATTCCCCAGTTTCGTCAATGAGCTTACTAGTTCCACCTTCCATTTGAGTTAGTTGAGACAAAGGATGATTTCTAAAAATTGTTATTCTTGCAAATCAGGCACTGAAAGACTGATGTAAATACTGAAAAAAATGTTACCTTCTTTTTTGGTTAAAATGGATGGATTTTTTTTCTTCAATTTCAGCGAACTTTATTTCCATTATTGTTTTAATTTCTGATCAATATGATGTATGATTATACTTTTTGGAGCCTTTTTATGTTTTTGAGGGTATTTAACATTCTAAGCATTAAAAATTGTATAGAAATGGAAAAATGAACAAATCTAGCAACTTTTAACCATAAATGGAGATGACCCTTGATATTTACACAAGTATTTTTCGCACTTGATTTGCGAAGATAACCATTATCATATTTTGTGAATAATTAGATATAATTGAATTTATTTTTACTAATATTGAATTAGTTCTATTTTATGATTGTACAAATGTTGCTACTGTGTATTAGTTATTCTGAGAAAACAAGTGAAAATATTTGGTAAATATTCATTTGAAATTCTGATTTTATTACACAAAAGACACTGATATACTTATCAATGTCATGTTGTTTTCTTGCAAACAGTTCTTCGATTTGTGGGTCTATCATTGAGGAACACACCCCCACAACCCAAAAGTTCAAGACATTCACCGCGATTTCCATTTTTATCTAATGGCCTTATTCGCTTCTTGGGCTACCAACGTCCCCGTTTGGGAACCACTGGACTAAAGGAACACATGAAATTACCTTCATACGGCAAGGAACCCCTGCATAAAAATAACACGTACAGATGACGAAACCCGAGTGCGTTCAAAATATATGAAATGTATTATATTCTAAAAGTAATTAGTTATTAGTATTCTACAAGGTGCAGAAACACAGTTTTCTATAAATTTGTTTATTTTGGAGAGCATTCCAAGATACTCTATTTTTTCAGTCCTTTTTACACCTAAAAGATACCTGATATAAGTTGAAAAATATTGATAATCTTAGCTTACGAACATTACACAGTGAAAAATGTCAAATGGAAATTCTACAAATAACAGTATCAGGCCACAGAATTATTGATTCACACCTACTTGACTGATGTATAGAAAAGTAACTCTTTATTCTTGGTGTCGACCAAACGATAGTGGGGCGGACAGTCGAAGGATTACAAGCTTAGCTCTGTCTGGGTGGATGTGGCTGGCTGGCTCGCACCCTCTCTCTCTCTCTATGTCATATATATATATATATATATATATATATATATATATATATATATATATATATATATATCTAATCAGATAGACACTATCCTCTAGAAATTGAAAAACCGAGGTGAAAATTAAAAGCAAGTAACTTAAACAATAATAGCACTTTCCAGTATCGACTTTTCTAAATCTTTCTGCTTTGAAACGAAACGAAAATTTATTATGAACCTGAATTATTGTATTTTAAAAGATGGTATGTATACAGAGCTTTTGCTTTCGGATATTAATATGAATTGATGTAGGGTCTTACACCGGACATTATGAGGACAATTTTGGATGTCAGGTTTATCTAAATTTTAATCGGACATACAGGGATAAAAACGGACACAGTATCTGAAATTGGCGACCCTGTCCTTTGACCTCGCATTCATCAAGGTGTTGATGGGAAAGCAATAGGTCAAGTGCACTGACAAGAATAGATGAGTTGTATTTTTCTCTGAGGTCGCATAAACCTATCTTCCAATGACCTTTTTTCCTTCTCCACATTTAGCCTCTTTCGAACTGTGGTAAGGCGAGTAAATAATTTTTAGAAATGAATTTTTTCATGTGATTTGAGTAAAACATCAATTCAGCTAAAATACTAGAACTTTCAAATCTATCTTTGGTTTTGCGAAATTTAGAAAATCTAAAGACTTGAAAAGTGACCTTTATGCTTTGAGCAAAGAGGACGTTCACGAGAGGGATATATAAATATCTGATCGATCTTTAATTTGAAATTATTGAATGTACTTGAAATAGGCTTTTTTGGACAGCAGTCAATCGCACCGTAAAATCAGCGTCAGTTTAATTAAAATGGAGTTGAACTTATAAGAAAATTGGTAGTCAAATTTGGTATGACCGATATCAGGATGAAAGTTATTTCGTAAAATATCGATATTCTCGGACGTGAACGTCTTTCCATTCAAGCTGCTCCATGCGATTGCTACGCAAAACGGATTTTTTCCTTCCACCAGTGGAGGTCTGAGTTAGTAATTTATGGCTGTGTCTTCAAGTTTTATAGCAGATAAATGAAGTCAGTATTTTTTTTAGGATATTTTGAGCAAAGAACGTCACTAACTGGCATACGTTCTCGAGAAAATGATTTTAATAACATCACTTAAATCATAAAATCTATTGCATTTTCACCTTCGGATATATAAACAAAAGTACATCAATGTGGTTATTAGCTCACGTTTTGATCTGGAAATTCTGCTGGATAATCTATATGCATTGACAAAGAAGTAGATTATGTTAGAAATTAGATATTTGTTATGTAAAATAAACACTTTTCTCATTATTTGGCTACAGATTCATTGGTCACCTAGGATATACGCAGTGTAACCAAAAATCTGCGAATCTGTACGGACATTTGCTACTACTCTGTCTGAGCAGTATCCTAATACATAGTTCCCATCATCCCTTCAAAGTAATACTAATTGTGTTGTGTATTCTATTCCCAAGAGTGTTCCACTTCTGTGGCCTTATGCCTGACTCAACTAATCTTGGTAAATATCTATTGAGTGTCTTGCCATATAGCGATGGTTAGCGAGTTAATCTCGCAGATCTTCATATCGACCCGCACTGAGTGCTTAAAAACTGTGACCAGGGCCAAGCAGAACTGGAAATTAGCCCAGGCTAGATGTGGAATGTATTCTCCATTTCAAACTGTTCATCTAGTATCGGTAAAATCAGTGCTAGATAGATGATTTATGTATGGATCTATACATGTAGTAGTGTATATGATGTACTTACAAGTAACAAAATGGTAGAACCATTTATTCAAACGATTGGCCCCTCCAAATAATAGGCCTATGCCAACTGGCCCAAATGAACTGAGCTGGTGTCATAGTAAAGGGAACGCTTTCTAATAAGTACTTTTACTTTGATCTGCTGCTTTATTGTTTTGTTTTTTAAATCAAGCTGGGGTAAATTCAATTCACCCATATTTTTTAAAAGCATTTCATCCATATCCAACTTTTTCAATGAATCACCAGAGCAATCATGTAAATAAAGGGCAAGGTAGGTCAGTGGTTTCGAAACTGGGGTCCATGGAACCTTAGGGGTTCAACAAATAATGCTTGGGGTCCGTGGCAGGGTTCCCTCTGAACCTGACATTGCAAATCTTGTGGCAGAGAAACATCATTATTAACTATCTCACGGCTATCGAAAAACATGAATATTGTACACAGCCGTATACCATTCATACATTAGAATGAGGATGTAATCCATTTTAAATAAGTAAGATTTTTAATGGTCAAAATAGTTCTTCTTCTTCTTCTTCTTCTTCTTCTTCTTCTTCTTCTTCTTCTTCTTCTTCTTCTTCTTCTTCTTCTTCTTCTTCTTCTTCTTCTTCTTCTTCTTCTTCTTCTTCTTCTTCTTCTCTTCTCTTCTTCTTCTTCTTCTTCTTCTTCTTCTTCTTCTTCTTCTTCTTCTTCTTCTTCTTCTTCTTCTTCTTCTTCTTCTTCTTCTTCTTCTTCTTCTTCTTCTTCTTCTTCTTCTTCTTCTTCTTCTTCTTCTTCTTCTTCTTCTTCTTCTTCTTCTTCTTCTTCTTCTTCTTCTTCTTCTTCTTCTTCTTCTTCTTCTTCTTCTTTCTTCTTCTTCTTCTTCTTCTTCTTCTTCTTCTTCTTCTTCTTCTTCTTCTTCTTCTTCTTCTTCTTCTTCTTCTTCTTCTTCTTCTTCTTCTTCTTCTCTTCTTCTTCTTCTTCTTCTTCTTCTTCTTCTTCTTCTTCTTCTTCTTCTTCTTCTTCTTCTTCTTCTTCTTCTTCTTCTTCTTCTTCTTCTTCTTCTTCTTCTTCTTCTTCTTCTTCTTCTTCTTCTTCTTCTTCTTCTTCTTCTTCTTCTTCTTCTTCTTCTTCTTCTTCTTCTTCTTCTTCTTCTTCTTCTTCTTCTTCTTCTTCTTCTTCTTCTTCTTCTTCTTCTTCTTCTTCTTCTTCTTCTTCTTCTTCTTCTTCTTCTTCTTCTTCTTCTTCTTCTTCTTCTTCTTCTTCTTCTTCTATTTTAGTTCACTCTCTACTGTTTAAAACCTAAATGCGGAAAAATAAGGTTCCGCCGGAATATTCCCTCTATACTAGATGGGTTCCTTGAGTTTTCGAAATTTCGAAACCACTGTAGGAGGCAATTTGTGAAGGCCCCACACTTGGTTTTTAGATTAGGAAATTAAGGACTTATCTTCCCCCTTCTCTTCCCGCCTAAAAAAGGGTCAGTCAACGACCTTGAAGAAAAGGCGCCGAGATGTCGGCAGTGGAAAAAATAAGCTTTATCGCGAAAATCAGTTTGGGTTGATAACTATAACAGTTTGAGTTCAAGTATGTGATGTGCAGGCTGGTGCTACCTACTAGGTCAAACTAGACTGCTGCCCCGGTCGCAGACCTCGGGGGGCGGGGGTATTCGCTGTCCCACTACAGCAAAATGTGACACAAGGTCGAGGCTTAACATGGGAAGAATAGCAACCATCCGTCCAAAAATGGCTCCAGCCGACGCGACTCCGATTGCCAAGCGACTGTAGAAGCTAAAACAACCTCCATCACGAAAGCGTCCACTTTGGGACCTGCTCCTCTAAGTGCAATGGAGCAGTGCTACTCCAGGGCGCTATTTATTTGCTGTCTCACCGCAGCAAAATGTGACACAAGGTCGAGCTTAACGTGGGGAAAATAGGAGCCCCCCATCCAAAAATGGCTCCAGCCGACGCTACTTCGGTTGCCAAGCGACCGTAGAAGCTAAAACAACCTCCGTCCACTTGGGGACCAGCTCCTTTAAGAGCAATGGAGCTGTGCTGCCTCAGGGTGCCATATTCCCTGCAGCTGGGCTGAGTAATAATAGGAGAGCCCAGGGACGAGTCCAAAAGCTCCCAAATGCGCGTAGTAGTGCGCAGCCTCAGTAAAACCTCATTGGCTGACGTATTGCACCAGCGCACTCGGTCTTGACACCATCCACAATACCAAATCTCTGGCCCATTCGACGGGCAATTGTCAGTACCTGCGCCTCAGGCTCTGCCATGGAACAAAGAAAAGGCCAGAAAATATTTCAGGAGACAATGAAGCAATTTGTGGATACAATTTCTAAGGCTCACCTATCGCTCATAAAACCTTTGTGCAAAGTCTCTTCTAGCTTCTGTTTAGTTAGGATAGAATTGAACTATTAAGAAAATCGATAGTTAAGTTTGGTAAGACCGATCAGAATGAAGACTATTTCTATATTCTTGGATGTGGCCATCTTTTTACACAGGCTGTTCCACGCCTTTGCTACTCTTGCCAAGAATAATTTTTTTTTGTAACACCGGTGGAGGTCTGAATTTGTAATTTACGGCTGTGTTCTCCAGTTTTACATTAGATAGATGGAGTCAGCATTTTATATCAGAGCTTTTTGAGCCATGAACGTCAGTATCCAATATATGTAATTGTTCTGGATTCTGTAAACTTCCGATTGGCCAGCACGTTTTCTTTTGTACATACAGAATTTTCGAACTGTTGTCCTCATCTGGGTTCTTCTTTTGGATACATCATTTCAGCCGTTGAACTCTACCGCCTTCTTCATGTGGGTGTCGTAAATGGGGGTATATTAGGACGAGATGACCTCTTTGAAGCGTATGGGCAAAACTTCACTGCCTACATTCAGATGGGATAGTTCCACTGCGGAACATTCTACCCCTACACTTCTGAAAGCCCCCCCCCCCCCAATCCAAACAGTCTGAAAAAATCCATGTATGATGATCCCTTATCTCATAACTCAGACAGAAATTATCTGACAGCTTTGTAACTAACAATCTTCCAACGGGTTTGGGCTGCCAGGTTTAAAAGTTAACAATTGAAATCTTGGTTTATCAATTTGGTTTAAACACCGACTTTTGGCACCAATGAGGAATAGGTAATCATCTCAGCCATGAGATGAACCGGCTTACTTATATTCATAAGGCTTAATCTTCCAAGACTAACTTATTGAGGTGTTCAATACTTGAATTTTTTTAAAGGGGTATTAAAAACGAAATAATTTTTATCTAGAGGCTAAAGAAAATTATTCTTTTATTAAATCAAAAAATGTCCATATTGTAAAGAACCGAAATCTTAATTGGGTACACTTATATTTTGTGTCTTTACTGACTTGCTAACCCTTAAACCTAAAGAATTTTATGGAAATGGCATATCATCTTTAGAAGATTGTTGGAAAAAGGTTATTGTTTCGAATTGGTCATATTTTGATGAATATTCGCCGTTTATGTTGCCTGTGTCATCCTTGATGCTGATTTTACAAATTTTATATTCAACAAGGTAATACATATCTAATTCAGAAAGGGAGGCGGGCTGATTACAATTTTTCAATTTAATTTGATTCCAAGTTCATCTTTGGGGGATTTATTTCTGACTATCGGTTGCGGTGGAAGCTTTTCTTAATGGGTTTGGAGCGTTAGTACACAACCAGATTTGATGGAGTACAGTGAAATGGTTTCATATTTTTGGATTTCTGGAACAGAGTCAAAATACATGTTTGGAATCACAAAATTTCCAAGCTATAAAGAGTAATTCTTCTTTGGAGAAAATTTATAACTCATGTGTGGATGGTCGCCGGGGCGGCACAATGGTTTAATTTTTACTGCGTCCTTGACAACACTTGAAAAGTCCGTCCCCGGTTGTATTCTAACGAATACTTATTTCAGTTCGACGTGATCTTCATTGTTATGTCATGATAGGAAAGTGAATTAGCCAATGACATGCACGAGCGCGAACAAAAATAGAGAAAAATTAGCATACATATTTATTATATGTCTAAGTGTTTAAATTCTGGGATGAAGTATTGTACCGAATTTCGCTGCTTATAAGACGCTCCGATGCATAGTACGCACCTCAATTTAGAAGGAAATTATCAGAAAAAATAATAGAATGCATGATACCGGGTAATATTTATTCTAGTGAAACCTGACCCTATTTCAGCTTGAAATCCTCATTAATTGTGACGAATGCATCACACAACAGGATGGGGCACTAAATTTAAATCAAATATGTCATTTTGGATACAGAAATGAGGTTAGGTTTTGATTTATGGATAGGTTAAAACATACGCATACTGTCAGCTATAAATCCAAGTATCCCAAGTTTACAAACAGCTAGTTTCCGAAACGTTGTTAATATAGTTTTGAAACACTGGACTGGTTTTAATATCACTAGCTCGGGACTGGATGGAATTGGGGAGCTACCGCTGACTCACGGAACTTATAACTCCTGTCACTGACCTTCAGCTTATTGAACGCAGGATGGTTTTGGAGATTTTTTAAGGGGCGGCTTCATTTAACAATGCACAAAATAAGATAAGAATAAGGCGGTAATTTTCCGGACGAGTATCCTTACCATTATTGTTATCAATAGAGCTTAGTTTTCGATTGTGGGTGATAAAAGATTAAAAGAAGATAAGTAGCATGATTCCTTAAAAGATGTGCGGTCCCTCCAATAGTTCGAGTTCATTCATTCCTTGTCGCTTGCAGCCAGGCCAGTCAGATGGTTAGGGGGACAAAGCGTCTTCGGTTTGCTTCATTGAATGATGTGAAGAAATCAGTTTCCCCTGAAGAGAATTAATAAGATCACCATGGGATTGCTTTATTTTCGCACCCTTAGCGTGTAGTCCATGCTACAAGGCTTATTAGCAGTGAACAAGTGACCTTACGGTGGCCACGGCAACAGTCGTCCCTGCCTGGGCTTTACATATCTCTAGTTTCTCTTTGTTTCGAAGTTTTTCGACCGTATGCTATTTTACCGAAGGGAGAGAAATCGGATCCATGCCTTTCACTAGGGCATTAGTGCTAGTCTCAGTCAGAGTTTGAACTCGGCTTGCCCAGATTCTTTTTTCTGCGCTGTTAACCGATCGGCCACCGGCTCTTCCCCAAACCTATTAATAGAAACTCTTTATATTTATATATATACAACCATGAAAATATCTAACGTGTCTCGGCATTGTGCCAACTTTTACACGTCGAAAGACTTTTGACGTGATAAGAACGGCATTCTTCGCTGTAAAATTCCTCAGCGCATAAGATGGATTGATGACGGAAATGGTACATCTACTTTAATTCAAGGCTATGTTGGGGTTGCATTATACAGTACCATGTTGACGTCACATCTACAGAGTGGGCGAGAATCAACTCCTCACATAAATTAGATTAAACTTTTGTAAATACCGCTCTATTTTTGTGATTTCTTCCTATGAGGGGTGAAGGAGAAGGTCTACCGCACCAAACCACAAACTCTCTTTTAACTGGAATGCATTCGACATTTTATGGCCAATATACTGCCAGACTTCCTGAATAGATCTATCAATGCATCTCAAAAAGCTTACAGAAATTAGTGCTTACGTTGAATTTTAACACAACAGTCACATTCTACTATTGTATGATTCAAAGTAAAGCCAGTTTGACTACAATTGACCAATAAATGATAAAAGTGGTGGTGGGGGGTACTGGATATTGGGGGTATGGGAAAGAGTATGCGCTGTCTTGATACTTGCTCGCTGCAAAACAAAAGCTGAACGCTATTTTTGCCATTCGCCTTTCGAAAAGTGGCGTAAACCTTTAAAGAAAGGAAACTACCCGTATTTGAATTCTATTAATTGATCTTTTGAAAGGTACTAAAAACTCGTTTCAGTGGAAGAGTCCATTGTTAAATATAGTTGGAGATATTTCTATCTGCAAACTTGTCACCTTTAAGTGAAAGTGTCCATGGTTACGGACAGAGAACAAATTAACTCACACTGTTCAACATATAAGTAGATTCACATGCGAACATAAGTATTGACGAAAAGTGCTGCGTTTGACAATATTGTTGCATAATTTTCGACGGTATGTTAGCTTTGAATTGTATAAAGATAGATTAATAACTAGTCTGGAATTCATTTCCATAGTAATACTTTCAATTGTTTTAAAATAAATTAATTGCTACTTGTATTTCGGGACACAACCATTCGAGAATGGGATGCTAAAATAAAGCAATACTCACCCTAACAATCAATAACCGTAGCGATAAAATTTGAAATCATGCAAAAACCAAAATTTCATCGAAGAATAAAATTGGTCAAAATAAATTCTATTCATGACGTCATTGGTGGTTTTCAGTGAAAAATAGAGTATAAAAAAATCTAGTTTCTGGAGAATCTAGATGTTATTAATAAACCCGTCAGAATGGTCGATCAATTATTATCAGCTTTTTAGGAGGGACCACAGATTTTTTTTTTAGGGGCAACACTACTTAACATGCACCAAAAGATTATTTCCTGTACTTTTTGTTAATATTCAATATGTCGGGCAATTCTCATTTTCGTTTACAGGAGTGGGGGCGAAAGTGGCTATACTTTTTCTTTTTTAGTTCTGATCTCCGTCCAATATCGATGCAATTGATATCAATGAAATGATAGCCCAGTGTTTGAGGAATCTTTTAACTGTTAAGCTTTACTGATCTATTCTTATCATCCTGGCAATGACACTAACATTAGAACTGGGTTAGGGTTGTCGATTCCTTTTGAGGGGACAGCACCAAAAGCAAAGTTTATGCAAAAGGTCAAATGACTTTTATGAACTCGAAGCAAGAATTAGAGATTATTGTGCAAACATTCCACTCAAAATGCATGGCGATTTCGGCAGTTCATGTGTCGATTTCTGGCTCGACTGAAATGCTTTGAAGAAGTTGGTTCACGCGTAAAAATCTACCAGTGAAGTAATTCTAATTTGAACTTGACAAAATTTTAACTACAAAATTCTTAAACATTCTAGTTTATGTGTACCGATTTTCAAAAGTCAGTTTGTTTGTTTTTATAAAAAAAAAATATGTGTATAGTTACATTTGAGGCACATTCTATTCAAAACACTCTTAAAAAATCAATTGACTGCTGTTAATTTTCAAAATTTCACTACGAAAAAATAAGGCATTCTCACTATGTGAGAGAGCAAAAAACGTAAATTCAAAAAACAAACATCCGCTTTGAATGATTTTGCTGCGTTAAAGTTGTTTTTTGTTTTTTTTCTTATTGTTGGATTGTTTTTTGTTTTTCTGAAGACTGCCGAAAAAGAAGCAGCCGAAGGAAAAATTACACCCAGGAAATAATTCTCTAGCCAGGCATAAGTATGCTGGGATGATGATGATAATGATTCTTTGTAAACTTTTATGTTATATTAGAAAACGTCAACTAAACTGTCAACATAAGTTTCTTCAGTTTTTAAGTTGGTTTGGCTGGCTATGTATGTACGAACCACGTGTACAGGCCGCACAAATGAAGCTGAAGGACTGAAAATTTCAACATTTACACGTTATTATGTCTATAGAAACACATTTTTGGGGGGGGGGGGTGTAGAACAACCCCCCCCCCTAGTTTTTTTTTTATTGGGGGTTCATTTAGCAATGTACGTTCATGCTAAATTGCATCCACGTTTTTTTTTGTTTTGTTTTTTTACATTGTAACAAAAGAGTGATAGTTACTTATTTCAATTATTTTAATTGATCACCGACACAGCTTGCTGCCGAAAGATGTTGGTCATGAGAAAGTTTCTATTCAGTGACTAACCTGACCTGCTGTTTTTTCGCCTTAAATTTTCAAGATTGGCTTATACGTTTCCATCTATCCAAGGAATGTTGGTAGTAAGTAAATAAGTCAGTAAGTAAGTAAAACTCTGGCTCGCTTCTAAAAGCTCCGGTTTAGTTAAGTTTCCTTCGCTTTTGAAGCCAGCCTGACATGAATTAATTGATTCAGAGCAGGCACGTCGTTTCTTTTTGACTCCTACTGATTTGTGCTGGATTACGTACACCGAATGGAGCTCTGGTCTGCTGGTCTCTCTTGAATATTCCTTCCCTCGTCTCTCATCCTCACCCCCTACCCTACATCACAAGACAAGCAGTAGACTAGAGTCACGATTAGCAGCTGTAAAAAAATCCGATCACCATTTCATAAATATTCATGTCAGTGAAAAAAGAGAAAAATATATTCGTACACATTGTACACACATGCATGATATATATATATATATATATATATATATATATATATATATATATATATATATATATATATGTGTGTGTGTGTGTGTGTGTGCACGCACGTGTGCATGTGTGTGCTGACATAATGTATGCATACACATATATATGCACATAACATATTTTACTCACACACTAGGGAGATTACATGTACATCTTTGTGCGCACAGACATACTCATATATATATATGTATATATATATATATATATATATATATATATATATATATATATGTGTGTGTGTGTGTGTGTGTGTATGTACGTACGTATGTATTTAAATATACATATATCTAACGTACATATGTATGTCTATCTTAATCACACTCGCTCAAGATCATATATATATATATATATATATATATATATATATATATATATATATATATATATATATATATATATATATATATGTATATATATATATATATGTATATATATATATATATATATAATCTTCAGGGTGTGAGACTACAATTAACAACTAGTTCAATGCTTACTTACATAATGACATAGAAGTATACTTTTCTAGTCAATGCGTAAATAAAATTATTTTCTTTCTTTCCTTCTAATCCCTACTCTCTTCCTCTCTCTCTCTCTCTCTCTCTCTCTCTCTCTCTCTCTCTCTCTCTCTCTCTCTCTCTCTCTCTCTGATGTCAATATAGGCGACCAAGGCATTTATTTTTGTTCCCATACGAAAGGAAATTCAGCTAACAAATATATAAATTAGTGAAATCTCTCAAAAACGAAAGGAAGGGGAAAAAGTCTAAAAATTGTCTCTTCACAACGTGAATTGAATCATTTAGAATCAAAATAATAAAAAAAAAATAGAATGTTAGAATGAAAGGCCACCTTCGTTGCGTGGGGACTGAATGATCTTTATCAGCTATCTATTTTCCGTAAGAGAGTTCCCAAGGTCATGAACCAAAAAGAGGAAACAGCCCCAAAAATCTATGCATATTAATGATGTCTTATCTAAAAAATTCTGACAGAAATTTTTCTGAAGTTTAGAATCTTCTTTTACTCAAGTTATAAGCGCAACCTATTTCAAGTGGCCTGTGAGGCTGCGCATTTCCCCACAAAGCCAGCGGTCTGTGTTCGATACCAAGTAAAACATTATGATTCTTTCTCCTTAGTCACCACCATTAAAACGAAATTTCCGTTTGATAGTCTGCACCAGACGAAAATTTTTATAACCTGTAGATGGAATCTCAAAGAACATTTCATGTATAGTCTAGGCTGAAGTATTTAGTCCAAAAAGCTCACGTTGTTAATTACTGATAAATTCTTACTTCACAGAAAATCTGACTTGATGACCAGATTGTAATTACTTTTTTTTATCTGAATTAATTCTAGACGGTATATTGTACTCATTATTGGTTTATTCAGGGCCCACGAGAAGGGTGCAAGAGGTGCATCGTAACTAGTCTTGAGGGCTCAAGTAGGGCCTGGAAACTAAAGAATGTTTGTTTTTGTTTTTGCTTTTTCAAGTAAATACTCTGCCGATCTAATTTTGTTTTATTATCAATTTGTAATTTTGTCTTCTGATCCGCTTTCATCAGATGCTCTTCAGCCTATGTGATTATGTCTTTCCATCGACTGCAGTCTCCCGTGTCTCTCCGTGCATCAGGGTATCCCAGGTTATTCCAGTCTCTTGCCCTTCGAACAATATATAATCTATTTCCTGTTTCAAGCCATGATATTATATGAGTAATATTGTATCTGTAGCCCCACATATAGCCAGCCCTACCAACACGCCGACTGAGCGACTGATTATCCCCTCTTTGCTCATGTGTGTGTGTGTGTGTGTGTGTGTGTGTGTGTGTGTGAGCACGCCAAGTCACATTTGGGGTGGGGGTGGGGCTGGAAGCTTGAAAATTGGCATGTGCACATCTATAGGCTTCATCTGAAAATGCTTTTTTGTTTTTTTCATGGAAGGTGTCTCTATGGTCAGATCTTGTGCTGGTATTCTTTAGATAATCCTTTTGATAAAAGATTTTGTTTTGTATAATTTTCATTGATTATCTTTTCCTTATATGATACACATTGCAATAACAGGATCGCAAGAAGGTTGAAAGGCACCGGGCAAAACAATGAACTGGGGCCCTTAAACCCCTTTGCCCCTGACACATCAAAATTAGTTTTTATAACCAGGGAATACGCTGCATTTCATTGCGGAAAATTCAAATCTAGGGAAGGTTCTCTACGTCTGCTATCTGATAATTTGAATCGAAGTTTTTATTTTCCAAATTGAATTTCGGGGCCTTTAAAATGCACCCCCCAGTAACTGCTCAGTGTGCCCATGCGATAAAACGGCACTGATTGCCGTTGTTTCATGGTGAATTGTTTCTGTAATCTGTATTTTAGCTAAAATAGAGATGTTATATGTTTTCTGCTCTTTGATCTGTTATTGAGCAACCGTAGCCACCAAAGGTGGCAAAAAGTTCTATCTCCTGGCCACACAGTTTTGTCTGCACACTTGGAAATTGGCATCAGTATTCCATTAGACTTCTATAGGGGCGTGAGGAAAAGTCTGAAATAATTGGCTGCTTAATAGGAGTGGAATTCCATTCAAAAAGTCTGCGAGACTTGCTGACAAACTCTGGTTCAAAGAAAGGAACCGGAACTTGACCTAAAATTCTAGTAGCGATTCCAAAATTACAAAAGCTGATGGAACTGTTTGAGCTTGCACTAAATCTTGAGACGGAAATGAAAAGGCGGCACACAATTTCCGCCTGTATCTCGTTTCTGCGATGTTGAAACAGACAAACCTTAACAGACTTGGAAATGTGGTCAGTACTTAGCTGGGTCATACTTTTAAGAATTGTTCTTTTGGGCGTTCTCCTGTTCTGTCAGTTTCCGGAGATTTTTGGTCGGGAAGCTATAAAAACCCTGTCCAAGATGCACTTGAAGGGGTAGGGTCAGATTCATTACCCGATGCCTGAAGTTCTCCAAAAAGAAGTGCCGGGGAAACTTGACAATTGTTCCCCACTAAACTCGACCTTGTATCTTATTCTACCCTTTGTGGGTGGAAGTATAAAGACTGATAGCTAGGTGGCAGCTTAGGAACACCAAGTACTTTTTGTATTGTACCAAGCTAAGCTTAGGGTGGCCGGAGTGGTCAATACGAAGCGGGATGACCACTCAAGAACATCAGATATTTTCTCTATCGTATTAGGCTAAGCTTCGGGAGTCTGGGTGATCGGTCTCAGGAACACCGGGTACTTTAACCCTTTCGAGATTTCTGTGATATATATCTCAATGTTTCTATGACTTCTGGGATATATATGTCCCAAGTATCTCTCTTAGAAGTCAAGTCTGACATTTTGACACAGGCATCAAGCCCTGGATACTTTGGTCTTGTAATAGTGAAACAACTTGCAGCCTTTGTTCGATGCTCTTTCTGTTAGCAAATATCTTCTCTTATTTGGCTTGCATTTCCACTTAGTCGGCTAATCAGAGATCTGCATTCCCACTTTGTTGGCAAATCAGGGGTCTGTACCCTCTGTACAAAAAAAATCATTTGGTAAGCTTCTGACTGTACAGGTATTCTTTTATTAGTTTGGTTATTTCGTTCCAAAATTTTCTGGATTTTTCAAAATCATTCTGTCCGAGCTTCTATTAAATATCAAAGTATTTTCCCTCATATATTTATACATTTAGAGTGCTACATCAAAACCCTAACTATTCAAGGTATTCCTGTACTAAGCAAAAACTAGTAAGATTTGAGAACTATCGGTAGACAAACATAAGAGGAATAGTCGAATCTATATTCTAAAAAATGAAACATAAGTTCGTTTTGTTTAGATCTACCAAACTGTACTGATTGACTGGTAAATGGCTGAACCAGTTGGTTTCTTTGCTTTGCTTGCTTCACTTGCTAGGACGTCTGGCTGAGAGCCAGTCGTTTCAGCATTTCTGAGAATTAGGACAGTTTTTTTTTCCATTTCAGACGGGAGGCCTAACGGGAGCGGCTTCACGCTTATTTTGTTATTCAAAGTTTAGAGCAACACAAGGCTAAAAGGGTGGAAGAATGTGTTGCGCCAATTTTCTCAAATGGATATGTCTGCCTGCATTCAAGCACATTCGCACTGGCGTCTAATATATTGTGATAGTTCGCAAGCTCATCTCGCACGATACTTCAGTTGTGTAATGAGTTTGACACTCACTAGGTGTCCCCATTACTAAAGCCTCAAGTCGGACCATGCTAAATAATTATCTACTTAGAAACGGTAATTTGAGGGACCCGCTGCAGTACAATGGTTAGCAATCACGATCACTGATCACTATGCAAGTGCAATGAGATCTATTCTCACTGGGTGCCTGACTAAGGTGCGTTCAGTAAATAGGACCAGCTCTACCATTAGGCGAACTAGGCAGCCGGTCTAGGAAGAAGGGCTTGGAGGGACACAGTACTGACCTTTCAGAAAAAAAATATAAAAGATCAAGTAACCGGGGCTCAAATATCAAGTTTCACCAAGGGCGCATGAAAACCTTGTGCATGTACACATTTATACGTACTTGTACATGGAGTTATTCAGTTTTCTCTCCTTATTTTGAACCACTAACAAGAATGTAATGTGTGCTGGGAAGGAGACGAAGAGACACAGATTCATTCAGCAGCTCCGACATTTTTTTTCTCTTCTCTTCTCTCTAACCCCCTACCCTGCTACCTCCGTCGCCGTCGTCAACCGCTAGGAAGAAAAGAGTCGTCTGTGTCAAAATGTTGACTCATAGTCCGCAACTAAAGAACTCCTTCTCCTCAAAAAAACACCGAGGCACACTGCCAACATATGGAAATACTAAACCACTTCCTGTACTTTTAAGGCCAGTCACACAAGGGAGTCAATCAAGTGACAGTTACCCCGAGATTTCTGAGATAATTAATTTTTAAAAAAAGGTCTTTGTGTTCTAGATCCTGGCATTTTGCCCAAAACCTAAACTTCTATCTCAGACAGACTGAAGATGAGATTTTCTTTAGACCTATTTGAAATATCTCAATTTTGAAGAAATATCTCCTTTGAAACACTGGTCAAAACGGGTTTTGGGAACTAGGTATGCGGTAAGGCTGCGCTGTAAGCCCCGGTGCGAGATTGAAAAAATGTCTAATTTCGGTGCCGTTTTCAGACCAAAAAAAAAAAAAAAAAACGAAAATTAAAAAAAATGGAATTTGAGATTTAGGTGTACTGTGTATCCATCCTTGCCATTTGCAACCCTGCTATGAGATTCTGATGCATAATACACGACTTTTTGTAGGTCTCTTCATCAGTAAAGAGTATTGTGGTCTGGAGCAAGAGTAGGACAAAACCCCTTAGTTAAACTAAAAAGTAGGACAAAAAAAAACTTGTTTAAATGAAAGCATGACAAAAGTAATTGGTTACAGTATTGATTTGTTTACATTTCTCATTATTCTTACTCAAGGAAAAGTGTTTACTTAGCTTCATAGTCTAATCACGCATTTTTAAAGCTTTTTTTTTTTTTTCAATTAAAAAAATGTTATTTTTGATTTAACAGAGGGTGGGGATCTGAGGAGATTCTAGGCTAAGGGTTTTTTTTATGTATGTATGTGCGTATGTATGTATGTATGTATGTATGTATGTATGTATGTATGTATGTATGTATGTATGTATTTTGAGTATAACCAGCATTGTTCAGTAGAAGTCGCTATAAATGGCCAATCGTTGTTAATGAAGGTATATTCGGCATATTGAAACGCTATGGGGTTGCCTGTGAACAAATTATTTTCTATGTTAGAAATGAAATAGCTTTGAGACAGCGCATTTTAGGGGTATATTATTTCTATATCTGTAGCTACAATGCGTCGTTTGGGAGGAAAGGGTAGACAGACCCATAACCTTTCCCAAATTTGTTAGATTATGGATAGATAGATGGGAATCAGATGATTATTATCATGGTTGAAGCGAACGCTAAGTCCTGACTATTATGATGTAAATCACGCATATTCTTTTTGCATTCTTCATGTTCGCACATTTTATGGATACTGTAATTCAATAGGTCTGGCTACCAGTTAGGAGGAGAAGAAAAAACAAACCTTCTCTAACGTGTGTGTGTGTGTGTGTGTGTGTGTGTGTGTGTGTGTGTTTTGCATGTTAAAGTGTTAGAATTTGTGTTATTGTGTTTACCCGGCTATAAAACAGAATATCCACTCTTCTAGGTTCGAATAAACATATCAGTGTGAGGATATTTTTAGTTAATAAGGCTAGGCTAAACTCGAACTTCTAAGTACCGTCTTCTTGAGGACAAAAGCAGCTTATAATCGGACTGGCCCGACTGTCCTCCTTCTTTCAGCTTGTGAGACCTTCAATTAATTTGATCGCACATTTCTCTAAGAGCCTCTTTACAGCAACAGTCTGTTCTTTGTGTTCAAGCTGGATAACGATCTCTATAAATAAACATTGAGTATACAAATGCTGTCTGACTTTCTGAATTGAGTCATTGTCATTATTCGACGTGTTGTTCAAATTTATGTTCTCACGCTTGCTGTTTGTATAACTACGTTCTGGTCCTTACAGTCTTCGGTCTTTCTCATTGAGTGAAATATGAGACTATTCATTGTCATTATTCTAATTTCTATTTTCTAAAGCTGAATTATTTGCAATGCATTTTTACAGTAAAATCATTAGCAACCCATTCACATTATATAATAGCCCTATTCTATCAGTAACGCATGCCTTAATGTCTTTCTTCCTGGTTTTCAATTCATTTGTATAGTAGAATCGTTATTAAAATATACATACAGCCCTATTCAGTCAGTAATGCTTGCATTAATTCCTGATCTCTGACGATCCCTTTCTTCATAATTTTCAATATATTTCTATGGTAGATAAAGTCATCAATGTTATATCTTTACATTATACATATGATAGCCCAGTTAAGCTTGCATTCCTTCTTGACCTTTTCCTAACGATACTCGCATAAACACATTTCAGTGTTTTGTCATCAAATTCCAATTTCAAGAGCTAATGTTACTCTGAGAATTTTCATTCATTCGTAGTACCGTGTAAGATCTTAACATTCTCGTCCCAAGATCAACACTCACCAAGATTGGGTTACCGTGAATTCTTCTGTCAGGGAGGTGAGTGCAAAATGTACTTTTTGTACCACGAGGCACACCTCTGAAATTAATACTTGTTACCCACGACTAAAACGGTCACGATAAATATCTTCAGTTTTCAAGTTGATCTGGCTGGCGGGCAATGTGTACATGTATGGCTCATGCGTACAGACTGCATCAGTGGAGCTACAGGACTGAAAAAATCAATGTTTACTCTTTTTTATATCTTGGAGAAATGGTTTTGTTTTCAGAAAATTCCCTTCTTAGATAGGTTTGTGGTGGGGGTTCAATTTGCCATTTAAGTTTACGCGAAATCGATCCCTTATTTTGTGTCCGGCAGCATTCACAATTGTTATTTGAAATTTCGAACTTTTTTAGTGATTACGATCCAGCAGAAGGCGAGAGAAATAACTTATCCATTGATCATTCCTTTTCCTAAGTTTTATTGCTCACTCCCAACACATCATACTGCCAAAAAGACATTAATCGAGAGACAGTTTCTATAGCGTGAATAACTATTTCGTATAAGTTTTCAAGCAGAACACAAATAAGTATTAAATGATCAACTTTTTAAATCTATCATATTTGCTAAATTTGTTAACACGCTAAATGTATTATAGAAATATCGGCGTCTGCTTACTTCCAACAGAAGCTTTTACTATTTGCTTCGTTAATATAAATGTAATCATTAGAATGAGTGAAAGTTCGGGTGTATTTGTTTGATGAACATCCTACGCGTGGTAGCATGGGTTATAAATCCTACCTGTGATATCAGAAGTTGCACACATGTAATTTCCTAGTACAATCTCAGTATATATGTAGGTGCATAAGTATAGCTGAATAATGAAAGAAGCAATTATTTCATACAAGTATTTTTTTCAACTTAATCTCCTTCCTTGCCAATGTCCTATGTTCAGTTTTTTCAATCTTCCACTTATCAAGGCACTTCATTTGTTCTTATTTTTTACACAACTGTTATTCATTTCTCAACTTAATCCCCCTCCTTGTCTATGCACTTAATTCAGTTTTTTTTTTTCCATTCTTCCACTTGTACTTGCAGGGTCGTGGGGAGTTTGTATTCTCATTTTTTTTACTTAAGCAGATGATTAAAATCCACTTCCGGCTTGCTAAGACCGTCTAAGCTTCAAGAGAGACACGTAAACCGTATATCTTGGGTACAAGTTTCTTACTCAGTCCGTTGTCAGCCTCTCGCGACGCTGGACAAGGGGTTGGACTTTGCTGGTTTTAATTTCAAATTGTCCATCTCTTGAACTGGGTGCCAGCCAAGACTGAAGTACTCGGTATGTTCTGCTATTTACTGGGGAGGGGATGGAGAGATGGATTCATGCCTTCCCAAAGGGCATTAGTGCGAAGTGAACACAAAGTATTTCAGCCGAGGTCTGAACTCGGTCAGCCGATTCCATTTTGTCTGCTGTTAACCGTTTGGCTACCCATGCCTCCTCTCAGGTCAAAGGTGAATATTGATTAGATTGAACCAGCATTATACAAGGAAAATTTCAGATCATATTTCAGCTAATAGTTACGTGCCAGGCTATGGACTTATCGATGGACCTTCGTAAATCACCTGATTCAAAGAGGGAGACATTCAACTGATGTAATTGATCGTCTTTCCGTAAGCTAATCCAATTTGCTCGTCAGGCTATAATTCTACAAACGAGTGAGGCTTTTTTACCTCTGCTAAACGAAGTTTAAAGAGGTATATGGTTTCACTTTTATCAATCTGTCACAATATCTCCAAAAATTCTCGATAAATTTCAATGGTATTTTGTGGGAAGGTAGACAATGGCCTCAGGGAGAATTGGTTATATTTGGAATGAATCCAGGATATTTTTTTCCGTTTGAGATGTTTTTCCATCATCATAGTAGTCTGAAATATAGAAAATCTAGACACAGTTACCCAGACTATCTGCATCGCAACTGTATATGAACTGATTCTCATTCAGGTTTTAGTTGGTAGTGAGATGCAATCTCTGGTTGCTTTCTTGTTTGTTGTTGTTGCTGTCATCGTTGATGATTGTTCAATAATAAATCTGAAATCCTCTACACGTGATGGCTTATAAGATTGAAAATCAATGATTAGATATTAGCTACCAGAATGTCACGATTGCATCATCTGTAATACGTGACCAGTTGAGCGCAATCAGGCTTCATGTGAAATTACTAGAAACTGAGTCAGTTAATTAGAAACTTAAAGCTTAATTAATATAGGATAAAGAAGATTATGTGGAATTCTGTTTTAAAACTAGTTCAACTGTATAAGTACAAATGAGCCTCCTACACATAAAAACATCACTCCCCCACCGTCATACAAAAAAGCGTTGCACCACAGTATTATACCACATTAAACGTACGGGAATACTTTAAATGGTGCAGTTTTGATATACTACAGATAAGGTATAGCTGTGAATATAAATTAATAATTGAGTACAAGCAGGAAAAAAAATTAAATCACTATAAAACCTTGATTCACACACACACCCACGTGCATATATTTGAATATATACTTCACATAATTTTGAAATTTGTTCACTTGGAGGTATGAAACAGTATTGAAACAATAGGCAAATGTATGGTGATTAATATAATAGAATTATTAACTATATATATATATATATATATATATATATATATATGAATTACGTTGTATTATGAAGAAACTCTTATTAGAAATGATCTGCCGTCGTTACACGGTGAATGTATCCTTTGGCCTAGACAACGTAAATAGAAGACTGGGCTGCAGCAGGAATCGAACCAACGACTGATTGGGTAGTCGCTTTAGCGTAGCGCTGTTACGTACCGTAGCAAGACGAGAATTTGGAGTTAAGACAGTTATTTGGACGTTTGCATTGCCGGCGGCTGATCAGCTCAGTGGTAAGAGTAGCTCCATTTTGTTTAATTCATAATCATTCTGTCGGATATATATATATATATATATATATATATATATATATATATATATATATATATATATATATATATATATATATATATATATATATATATATATATATGAAGTTATGTTATATGTTACATCGACCACGTATGATTGAATACATCATTTGGCTGGAATGGCGTTTATGGGAAGTTAAGGGAAATACTTTGATGACTAAACAATGATGCTATGAAATAGAGTATTTTGGCCACAAGTCGGGAGACTTTTGCATCAACCTCATATGTAATGAGAAAAAAAGGCTAATTACATTATGATATTGTTTACATCCGTCAACGAAGTGAGAAGGGGTATGTTTTTGGTCGCACCCGTTGGATCCCGCGTTGATTCGTCAGTACATCTGTCCACACGATATCTCCGAAAGCACTGGATGAATTTCAATGAAATGTCATTCGAAAAGTGGTGTGAAAGTATTGGTAAATTTTGGGACGTATCCAGGAATTTCTCTCTGATTGAGAGATATTTCATCGTTTTTTCTATTATTTTTTCCTTTAAGTTTTGTGTTTTAAATCAAATTTTAAATGAATCTCATGAAAGTGTTGCTCAGTTCATAAAATCTTTCAAAACATTCTTTCCAACACTTGAAGCTATTTTATGAAGTTCGTCTGATTTTAATCAAACATTCATGGTAATAAGAGCGGAACCGATCACTGTGACCCAGTGGAGGGGTGTTTGTTTCCGGCGCGATTGGGCGCGGTTTAATTTATCGCCGAGTCATACCAAATACGGTACTCAACAATGTATCGCTGTCTCAAGGACTACAAGCAAAGAACCTCTCCCCATGGCTAAGGGATAGGACTATACTACGTTCGATACACCGATTCTCGTGTTATCACCGAAGTTGAGTAACGTTGAGTCTAAAGAGTAAAAAGAAAAAGCCTGTCAAATAATTTGCAGTATTTCAACGAATTCAGAAAGATCTGCTTGATAATAGACAAATAGTCCTTTTGGAGCCTTTTCCATTCATTGTAATTACCGGCACCGGTGGAGGGTAAAAAATGACGACAATGAAGAATGATGAAATCACAGATTGAACCTCAGTAATCCAGGATTCACTTGTCCGGTAGCTTCAATAATTCGGGACGGTATGGCCGCCATTGTAGTTGCAATGAGAAAAAAATTAGATTTTGAAAAACTGGAAGAAAAAGCAAAATATTGCTTTTTAGGCAACATTTTAATTTTGTTTGCTAACTTATATCTTAAAGCTATGGTCTGTAAAAAGGAGAAAATATTCACATTGAAATTTTTAGTAGAGATTTCTTTTTTGGTAATTCAATTAATTTTGATATATTTGGATATTCTTGTTTATTTCATTCACTATAGAGTAGAGACTGAAATACGCAACGGTGAGTCAGGTCAGATCTAAATGTGTGACCGATTGGGTGTCGTGAGCGAAAATAGTGAAGTGAGTGACGCCGCTTCGTGTGCTTGTCACCTCGAGGTCTATTTCGCATACAGACATGGGAAACTTCTGATATGGGAAGCCCAGGTTCAGCTGATGCCGTAGCCAGCATAAGAGCTCTAGTTAGCCAAGAAAGTTACGATGCAGATTGATC
The DNA here is from genome assembly GCA_963457665.1 of Thysanoteuthis rhombus. Taxonomy (NCBI): domain Eukaryota; kingdom Metazoa; phylum Mollusca; class Cephalopoda; order Oegopsida; family Thysanoteuthidae; genus Thysanoteuthis; species Thysanoteuthis major. Next base: position 34,184,902 of record OY735235.1, read on the forward strand.
AAATAGAAATATGATGAAAAGAAAAATAATCAGTCGGAGTTATTTTTATGATATTGATTTTCTGTTTTGCAGTTGTTCATACCTCATCATCCTTGAATAAATTGTATTGGATATGAGTAACACAGTGGAGTATATGCATTGTTTTATCATTCTTTACCTTAAGCTCTGTTGGTTCAGACAATTTATTATCCCGGTCCATTTCTGGTCCTACACTTGCCAGCTCAGTGATGTTTATCCTCTTGTTGAAGTTGTGCCTCGTGAATTGGATCAACACCGACAGTTACCTCCGACTTCGGGCACGGATGGAAGTCTGACTGTAATTTTAGACTGATAACCGGGAATCCATCTTCTAGACATCACCTCGCCATCGCTCTAAGAGGTTAAGAGCACACGCTAATGTCGACTCTAAAGACCGAAGGACAGGGGATATTTAGTAACTACTTATACAGAAAAAGCTTCTTATCGATATGCAAAATAGATACAATCTCACATTGTACTGAAAAGAGTAGGACCAGAGTTACGTACGCTCTAGTCTCTCCAGCAAAGACTGAATAACCAAGTATTTAAGGCAACTATTTGCTCATAGTAAAAAGAACGGGGGTGTCATAGTTATTCCCTGATGTGTACGGCAAAGACTGAAGAACCGAGGTATTTTATTGCAAATATCGGAGTTACCGGCAACACGAGCAGTCGTCCTGGACGCCAAGTGTTAGAGGTTAGCTGTTGTGCGTCTGAGACAGTGGGACTCCCTTACTTCAAATTGAAAATGGGAAAATTTTAATGAATTAAACAATAAAATCAGTCAAAATACGGAAATTCCTTGATGTTGTCAGATTTTTCGGGAATATCTGACAGATGATTACTTTCTGAACTAAAAGAAACAATTGGCAAAAACAAAAAAAATTCATGACTGACGACAAGTTGAGACAGGCTTTAAAGGGTGCCAAAGTTGGGCTACCGGTCATGGCAACAATCTGTATCAAGGGTCAGGCCTACACCTTGATATCTTCGGCAATGAAACTATGAACAGAGGTATTTCGGGCAGCTAACCCCTTGAAAAAAGTTATTTATTGTGTTGTATTTTTCTACCGTCGATGAGCAAAACGAATCCTTGTAATCAACACAGCCGTATAAATGAAACCTGGAACGTTCCGGGCAAAGTCCAAATATCAGCTTAACGACTAAGTAACCTTCACTTATTTTATCTTACAAGTGTTCTTGATAAAGAACCTTATCAGGTTTAGTAATGGAAACTTGATACTCCCCTTGACAACACAAAAATACGTAAACACTCATGTATGAGCACAAAAACACACATGCACATATACGAACACACACATGTACATACGCACACAAACATCTACCAACACTCAAGCAAAATTATACACACGAATACAAACATAACGCACGCACAAGCATAAATACTCACAAAAACACGCACATGTAATAACACGTACAAGCACACGCTCACACAGACACGTACACATATATAAGCACATAGACACACAGCCTTCTAGTTTCAAAAAGTAGTAATATTTCCATTTGTTGTTTTTAGTATAGCCATGCGTCGACATGCATCAATATGCATCAACATGCGTCCGGGCTCCGTTCTGATAGTATTTACGCAACTCGATCTGGACGTAAATCAATAATGATAGGGTGAAGTGGGATGTAAGTACTGTTAAACATAAAACATCATGACACGTAAATATTTACTTGAACCTCGTGAATGTACGGACGTCTTCTTTGCCTTTCCGGAGAGAAAGTAACCAATGCCGTACATTATACATCTTACAGTAAGTCATAAGGTCAACCCAACTCTTTCGTCGTCTTCTTCTCGCCTTCCCTGTCTGGAGAGTTCGAAACAAACACAAGGAAGCTAACAATAAGGCGGAAATTTTCGCCATTCGCAGTTGAGTCATACACCTGCAATGACCAGAATTCCAATCATCTGAAGATAACGTTTTTTAAGCTTTTATGAAGATGTGTCTGCAATAGGACGTAAGTGGACGTATAACTGTGCGTTGTAATTTTATTCTCTCCGCCTCTGTGTTTTTTTTTTGTTGTTGTTCCTACGTCATTTGACCTAAAATGACTGACGCCCGAATAAGTTTAAAGCGTCTAGTCATGTTCTTAACACACTCGAATACTTAATGTGATTTGCAAGAAGGAAAAGCATCAAACCACAACGTTGTATATTTAGCAGGAAATAAAATCTCAGTCTGATAAATCAAAACAGAGCAGACAGCATAAATACGAAGGAAGAAAGAAACCCCAGGAGGACATTGAAACTTAGCCATTCAGAGAAATAATAATCAGACATCTGGAATCAGTTTCTCCTCGATGGAGAATTATTGGCTCTTTCTTTTTTCTTTTTTTTCTTCATTCATTTCTTGTCGCTTGCAACCAGACCAGTCAGAGGCTTAGGGATAGTTGTGGTCTTTAGGGCTAGGGGATAGTGGAGGAGGCCTTGAACTAGCTTTGTTGGGCGTACTGTAAAGATCGTTCTCCGCCTTGGGAGGATTAAACAGATCGCAATGTAAAGCTCACTATGTTATTGCCTGCTGTTTATAAATAGCACCTGGTATACCCATCCAGGCACTGACCAGGCTCAGCGTTGATTAACTCCGGTAATAGTAGGAGAACCGTTGTTGTGTCAATGCGATTTGACCCCAACATTGGCTCTAAAAATGGCAGTCTATATCTGTATGTAGCCCAGGTTAACTGATACCGACGTGTTATAAGGGTTAGGAAGCTAACCGCTTGTGTTCACCTTCATCGAGTCTACTTTCTGTGACTCCCACTCTCGGTGAATCTACGTTCAGCGCCTACCGTTATCAGGAGGATTCTTCTGCGTCTATTTAGGTCCTAAGTCAGCGGGCCTAAACGTGAATAGCCCTGCGCAATGGAGTTCTAAGGTGAAGTGCGGCGATATATATATATATATATATATATATATATGAGAGAGAGAGAGAGAGAGAGAGAGAGAGAGAGAGAGAGAGAGAGAGGGAACGGGAAAGAGAGAGGAGAGAGAGAGAGCAATGCATCCTTCTGCGAGTAGGCAGTGCTGTAACTGGCTTTTTACAAAAAGACAGTCAGTATAGAAAGCTTTACAGCTTTAAGCACTCAATATCTGAAACAAACTTCATAAAAATTTGTGTTATTTCAGTCAGTTATTTCCCAATATCTGTTGAAGTAATTTTGATATGATGGTGCTATTTGTGAATTGTCTTGTTGGGATCACACCCACACCCCCCACACACACACTCACACGCATATATATATATATATATATATATATATATATATATATATATATATATAACGAAAAAGTGGCGGATAAAGTATATTAGAAAATCCACTTCGTATAAATGGATCACCGTAGCCCAGGCATGTACCAGAAGTACTTATCTAAGAGATTATTATAAAAGATATTTTTCAACTGAAATTATCTATAAAGAAATACCAGCAGAAAATTTGTCCATTGTTGATCCAAAATGACTATAGAATCTCCAAAAAGCACTTTTTTTGAAAACAAGAAAATATTTTTCTAGATGATACTTAGTCGTGCATCCATGCAAATTTTCAAGCTTGTAGCCTAAAAAATGTAACAAGGATCGCCTGGACAGTCTCTCTCTCTCCCACATACACACACGCGCGCACGGGTACTCTAAGAGAGGAGAATCTATTGCCCACTTGGCTTGTTGGTCGGGCAATTTATGGGGCTACGATGATTCGATAGTAACTGGAAGAGTTAACAGAATGAAGGAAAAATCTAACGCAAAAAACATCAATGAACCTAAAACCAATAAAGTCTCCCGATAAGTCGATGATTAGATTATCTGTCCAGAGACTGAGTATTCATTTTCAGCGCGTCTACATTTAGTGACTTCCATTTTTAAACTCAGTCATTCATAGAAATAATAAACTGACATCTAGAATGAGTTTCCTTGGAGAGTTATTGGCTCTAAAAATGGCTGTCTGTCTGCGGCTGTGTGAAAACCTGGGCAACTGATATTTATATGGCGTAGGGGTTAGGAAGCTAGGTTAGCAGTATTATTAATAGGGTACCCCCCTTCTCTTCAAAAAGTAAAAGAACAATATTGAGTGAATGCTGAAAACTGAATACTATAGGAACATGGAAGAATCAGTCGAAACGTTGTGTTATTAAACTAAAAATAAAAAAAATGAAGTTAGCAGCCCAGAATAAATATGTTTGAAATAATGAAAATTCTTCATTTTAGAACTTTAGACAATATAGGATAGCTAGAGGATGTATCAGTCGAAATGTGCTGAAACAGATGAGATGATGATACCAAAAAATATATGGAATAATGAAAATACTTCATGTCAGAATTTCAGACAATAGAGGAAAGCAAAAGAATATATCGGCCTAAACGTTGTGATAAAGACAAAAAAATATAGCTACTTTTGTTAACGAAGTAGGACGGATATCATGTATTCACTCATGTTTGTCAGTCTAATCGTTTCTCGGTTTGTCCAAACAGTATCTGAAAAATGTTCTCGATTAATTCAAGTAGGTCTAGTGAGGTAGATGAATAATTCTCCGATCACGTATGTTGTTCTGTGAACAGACACAAAGTTCATTCATTTGCAGAGCCATAAACGAACTCAGTGGCTGTTTGTGGTCCCCTTAGCTACCAGAGGGTGCCGAAGGTGACGGGAGTCCCGACGAAACAGAAGGCAGACAGGAATTGCGATAGATCAGGATTTTCCAAAACGTCAATATCGACCCTCGGCGATGGTGGGTCTACTGAAATATTTGGGTCGAATGCTGACATTCGTGTCAGAAATAAAAGTATGTGAAGTAGATATTTTGGAGTGATATATAATTAGTTTTTTTTGTTGATTTATTCTGTATCCTGTTTACTAAAATATACTTGTTGATAAACAGTCATGCCATGGGACTACCCGAAGTTGCCAATTCAGCAGCATTACTGAGTCAAATTTGATTCTTGTTGGTTTGAACTGCTTCAAAAATTGGCTAAATCTTCTCCCTTTCGGCTAAATTTATGGCTAAAATGGTTTAAATTCGTTTAAAGCACTGTTATCAAATAAGTTAGACTACAAACAAATGATTATCAAAAATTATACATCTACTTCTATTGAATCCAGGGATTTATAGTGGATTTGCTAAAAAAATGATTTGCTTTGACTGATCTTCAAAAATAGCTAAAATTGGCGAAATGTTTCTGTTTTCAGCTAACTCCGTGGCTACAAATATCAAATAAACGTGTTTCAAGTTAGCTGTAGAATATAATTAAATCGGTGGATTATTTTTTTAGATGGACAGATGTTTTATTTTTTCATCAGCTAAATAGGGGTATAATCGGCTATATTTAGCAGGAAAGTGGCTGTTTTGGCATCTGTGATTTATTGCCCAAAGCCATCCTGGAAAGAAATGTGCGGTATGTAGCTTTCCTCACTAATGTATGTGGAAACTTTACGTGTACACAGATATTATTTGATTATTTTTGTACCTCCGTTGGTATCAAAGATCCCATGAAGGGGTCGATGGTATTAAATATTTTGGGATTCGTGCGATAAATGGATAGAGTACCATGGCAAAGGTTCTCAGCTTCCGGGGCAGTTGCATTAAATCCTAGGAGTATGGCGTAGCAAGGGTTCTCAGTGCTCGGGGGCTAAAACAATGCCCTTGGGCAAAGACGACACCCGGGGATTGTCGTGCCATTTCTTACAAGGGAGCATTATAGAGAATTTCTGGGCAGGTAGGAGGCTACTTCCTCCTCTCACTCCTCTCTTGATACGTCTCTGTTTGGTAGAGGGCGTAATTATCAACAGGCATTATAGGGGTGTTTATTCGCTGTCCCACAGCAGCAAAATATGACACAAGGTCGACCTTAACGTGGGAAGAATAGGATCCGTCCGTCCAAAAATGGCTCCAGCCGACGCTACTTCGATTGCCAAGCGACTGTAGAAGCTAAAGCAACCTCCGTCACCAGGGGACCTGCTCCTTTAAGAGCAATGGAGCAGTGCAGCCCAGGGGCAACGGATCCCCTGCGACCGGGCCGAGTAATAAAAGGAGAGCCCAAGGACGAGTCCAAAGGCTCCCCGATGTGCTTAGCAGTGGCTGCCTCAGTAAAACCTCATTGGCTTACACACTGCACCGGCACACTCGGTCTTGACACCATCCACAACACCAAATATCCGGCCCATTCGACGGGCAAGTGTCAGTAACTGCACCTCGGGCTCTGCCGTGGAACAGATACTACAACTTGATCCCGAAAAAAAGGCCAGAAATCGTGATTCGACCAGTTGAAATTTTGTGTGTCTCTACAAGTGCGCCCGATGACAATGACCCTTCTCAGCTCCCTAGCTTTGACGTCGTGGAAGGCCCAAACCTTTTCTTTATGATAGAGAAGGTCCAAGCACTTTACAAAAAGTCATGGCCTCCAACAGCAACTGTATCACGTCATGCCAAGAAAATAAGAAAGGTTAAAAATGGGTCCTGCATTGACCGAATAAAGGGCACAACGACAATGCCCGACCCCACGTCTCTCAGCTGACTGGGTCTGAACTTGTAGAATTGGGATTGGAAGTCTGGCAGTATCTGCCATATTCACATGACATTTTCCCAACAGATTATCATTTTTTCAAGCATTTCATATCCGTAATGAAGTATTCTATAACAGGAAGCCATAATTTGTACTATTACTGATTTTGTGACAGGTAAACAAATATAGTTTTATAGAAATGGTATATCATCATTAGGGGGTTCTTGTTAAGGGTTATTGCTACAAATTGGTCATATTTTGATAAGATATTTAATGTTTTTTGTGATTATATCATTTTCAGTCTTACGAACGAAGAAAAGAAAGATAGAAGTCTGGAGACGAACTGCAACTGACGTGAAGCAAGCTTAGGCGGCAGTTGAGAAGTAGTGTCGGGGAAAAGTTTGACAAGAATGGCTAAGAAAAGGCGGTCAATGGTAAAGTCGGTTTGTCTACCGAACTGTAATCGGCAAGACGGAATGATTTTCGGATCAAAAGAGCTTCAGATCAACTTTCAGCCGACACTAGAGCTTACAAAAATAAGACGCAATACTCTCTGTCTGGCTAAAGATAGAAATCAAAAGTCAATGCATTTAAACGACATCGAAAGGAAGAAAAATCAATTGATTCGCATAAATACATGGAGACTTCACAGATCAAATGGCTTCGGTTATGTGCGTGTTTGTGTATGTGTGATGGTATGTGTACGCTTGCGTATGTGTGCTCAGGAATATGTTACTTTCACAGTGCATGTATAAAACAGATATATATATCTTTTACTCTCTTCCTCTTTTCTCTCTCACTCTCGATATAATTGTTTATCGAATACCGCGCATAGGTATTTTCTGAGAGATTATGCATACGCACATATATATTTTATAATATAAAAACGCATATCAAATTTATGTTTGTTTGTTGTTTTCAGTCATGCAAAAGCAAATAAAGAATAGGAACGGGTGTAAAATGTGTCTATGTCTTCACGCCATTGTCACAACTACAACTATTGTTGCTCGTGTCTTGATAGTAGCCCGGAAAATAATTCAACTTAATATAGGCAACTCTAATTTTTCATTTATAAAATGATGTTTTTTCTCATACTGGCTAGAAAATTCGTTGATTTTGAAATTATTGAAAACATGAAGAGTTGTAGAAAATTTCGTTCAAAGTATGTGGCTTTCGAGGGTTTTTTCTATGTAAAACATCACTATCATAGTTATTCAATTCTAAAACCGTTATAAGATTTTATAACCTTGCAGCACATCAAAATTTTCAGATTATTAGACCTGTATGTGTACAATAGAATATATTGAAAATTTAGATAGATTCTATTACTTCTTATGTAGATTTATTTATTGATTCGTGAAGAACACACACAAATATGGACGGTTAACTAATCATAAGCACATTAATATCAGGATTTTCAGGGTTAACATCAGGAAAAACCACTTCACTCTTTCGATCTATTAAAAGACAAGTCTTCTAGCTAAAGTTTTGCACTGTCTATCCGTGTCAGGTGGATTCATGAAACATGAAAAATAATTATTTGGTCATTACGAATAAAATGTAAGACTAAAAATAATATAATCACAAAAAAACGTTAAATATCTAATGAAAATATGACCAATTTGTAGCAATAACCCTTAACAAGAACCCTTAATGATGATGTACCATTTCTATAAAACTATATTTGTTTACTTGTCACAAAATCAGTAATAGTACAAATTATGGCTTCCTGTTATAGAATACTTTATTACGGGTATGAAATGCTTGAAAGATAATAATCTGTTGGGAAAATATCATGTGAATATGGCAGATACTGCCAGACTTCCAATCCCAATTCTACAAGTTCAGACCTAGGCAGCTGAGAGATGTGGGGTCGGGCATTGTCGTTGAGCCCTTTATTCGGTCAATACAGGACCCATTTTTAACCTTTTTTATTTTCTTTGCATGACGTGATACAGTCGCCGTTGGAGGCCATGACTTTTTGTAAAGTGCTTGGACCTTCTCTATCATAAAGAAAAGGTTTGGACCTTCCACGACGTCAATTACCTAAACATATTGAACCAATATCAAACAGTTCGCATTGTAGTAATGTTCACCTCAAACGCTTTGTTGGCGTTATCAGCAGTTTCAGCAGCATAATGTCCTATTTCGAAATCGTACCTGACAATTCTAGTTTCTTTAGTAAACAGCATTACTGTTAAGGGCTCAAAAATTTTAACAATAAAGAATCATATCAATATTCATCAAAAAATGTAAATACATGAGCAGGTGTTTCACTAGTAGCATTATTCTTTATTATGTAATAAATGACGATACCTTAAAACATTAATTTGATCTCTGTTCTTAAGAATGTATGAAACATTTTTTACAATTAAAAAAAACAAAACTAGTGAACCTTTTTCATCGATATACATTTGCCATAAAGTCTTTTTAGTACATTATTTGTTGTCACATAACTTTCAAAAGAGCATCCCTACAGTAATAAAGAGTTGAATCAACATGGTTTTCCAAAAGTTAATTATTAGTCTGTCTTCGAGTTATGGTCAAATCACGTTGGACACATCAGTTTTCATACCATCATTTAAGTTGGTATAACACCATGTGCTGCAAGCAATTGGGATAATATAAAGAGTCTTTTCTAAACTATACTTGATGATGCAAGAAAAAGTGAGTGCAAAATGTACCCAATACATTTCAAAAAGTTCATTTCAACATCTTTATACAGCTTCATGATTGAAAGAATTTGGACCAAAGATTTATAGAATTCAAAAATCAAAATATCATCGAAACAAAATTGAAAGAAGATTCGAAATATATGGACAAATATCAGAAGAACTTGTTACAGTTGTTATAAATCTTGAGTAAAGGAAACAATACCTACGGAAAAAATACCAACTGAATAATATACATAATTCTTTTGGGTTGGCCAAGGCCATCAACAAACAGGTTTTGCCGTCGAGTTTTTCATGAATATTCCAGTAGAAATAAACCCACAAATGTTACTGTTCAGAACAATCTAGAAAAATGGCTAGTACGCATAATGAAAATTGCTAGTACAATTCTCGTCAAAATGTCTTCTGCTTAGGATCAAAGTGTCTGTGTATTCTGCATAGGATGGAAATATCGCCCCCTAGTTCACTATCTACGATCAGAGTGTAATATTTGTGTGATTACTGAAATGTTCTCAGAAAGACCGTGGGATATTCAAAATGGCTTGGTACTTTCTGGACAGACCTTGAACTGGTCAGTCACAAATGCCAAATGGCAATAAGCTGAAGATTATCACAATCCACTTCTCAGGAAGATTTTCTAAACTCTTGACTAATCCTTTCACTGTGTTATCCAGGGTTTAACAGGAAATGAATCTAATGATATATTATTTAATCCCATCTTGAACCTGAGTCTTTGGTGGAGGTCATCAGTCTTGGATTAGGATAAAAAGAATTATGGATCAGACAGTCCATTTGGAACAATTATATGTGGAAAGAAACGACAGTAGGTGTTGCTGAAGAGGAAAAAGGAAATTCAAGAAGATTCGATGGTTTGGAATGGAATTGTACCAGCAAGAACTGAGCCATAAAACTATGAGCGATTGATGTTATATACATTAGTTTAGGGGCAGACTTGTCCCTTGAAATGAATCACAGGAGTGGATGACCAACAGTTGACGATTATGATGGATTAAAATGCAAGACAGAAGAGAATCCGACCATCAGCACTCGAGAACTTTCAGAAGATCTAGGATAATCAAAAGTCAACTTATGTAGAGAATCACAAAGGCTTAAAACATACAAAAGATCTCGAAAATAAAAACATTTTTGATACACCCTCAAAATAAAAGTAAAACCTCAAAAGTGATTATCTTGTGGTAGTTGCTGTGGTTGTAGTTGTTGTTGTTGTTGTTGTTGTTGTTGTGTGTGTGTGTGTAGATCAGTGGTACGATCCATTTGCAATCTCAACCAGTGCTTATTTGTCACCAAGGATCTACACTCCATTGTCTACTTCCAGAGGATTCGGTACCCCAGGCAGCAACCCCACCTCATTGTACAGAGAAAGATAGGATCAGGGCCGATCCCTGATTCCTGTTGAGTGCGAAAGGGTATGGTCAAGAGAGCATATTTTTGGTTAGGTCCCAGATCAAAAGAATGACCGTTCAGAATAAAAGGTTAGTCCTCTATATCTTTTCAACTGGGTTCCAAATCAGTCAGGTTGTCGGAATGTTTTAGTTTTACTCGAAAGAGGTACTAAAGATGTCTCAAGTTTGAAACTTAAAAGAATTAGCAATATAAGGCAATCACATTTGGGGAGTTTTTCTGTTTGTCCCCTCTTTATCAAATCTTTTTTTTTCTATCATTTTTGTACATCAAAATTTGTATGGCATAAATTTTAACTTTCTTGTCTTACTTATAAATTTGCCCGGAAAAAGGTGTAGACAACTTTCAACCCATTCTTAACGTAAGCATGGAGATCCCACAATAAATAAGGCTTGTATCACATTTCATTTCCGAGGAAGGATGAATACTGTGTTCATATGCGTAAGTGTGAACATGGAATCCTGTTAAGAGTTTTGGGTTTAAAATAGCCTCGAGGACAAAGCTTAGATCAAATGATTAATGTCTCAATCCACTTATTTTGAGGATCAATCAACTGCTGAAATTAATTATCAGGCCAGGTTCACCTGTACGCAAAACGATATAAAGATTCTAATTGTATCAGCTTGAAAGGCAGACACAGATTATCACAGCTGCAAAACTGCCAACGAGGATCTTTTGAGTCGTTATGCGCAGAAGCCTCGGATTCGTCTCGAAAGCTTATTCACTCTCGGTGGGTCAGTTGCTCAGAGGCATATGAGTCTGGGGGGGGGGGGCACCCCATTTCGAGGAGAACGTGTCCAATTTCGAGCAAATCAGTGTAATTTAGGCGAAACTATGGAAACTTTCGGGCAAAACAAGCCCTTTGACACCCTTATAAAAAGCGTCCCCGTGCGCCTTTGCTTCGAGGCAGCACCAACATTGCACTGAATTAGGAGGGTTGGATCAGCTCTGACGCTAGAGCGATTTTTAGTAAGTGCGGGCTCCCAAGTAAAACCCACCTTGAGTCAAATTGGCTATCGTGGGAAGGCTGATAAATAAAAGCTCGATAGGTAAACATTTGTGTTGGTTAGCAACAGAACAGCACGAACCTTATCATGGCACAAAATAATGCACACCTCAGTTAATCTTCAATCTATTCTTATCATCCGGTAAAGTATTGTAACACTTAATCTTTAGTTACCTTTTCCATCAGAACTCTGACTCGTAGCCATAGGATCTGGGTTGTGGTAAAAAAAGCAACTAAAAACCTCAGTTGATGTTTTCCCCTGAACGAAGATGAGTCAGCAAAATTAATGTTTTTACAAAACACCGTTTGACATTAGATAATCTCATTTTTTATCCACGATAAAACCGTGAAATATAAACTGGATTAGATATATTGTATATAGTAGCACCCGACATAGTTATTAATGGTAGCAGCAAGGGAATAGGCGAGCCGAGTTCAAACTCCAGTCGAAGCAGTCAACATTCACTTCACAATTATGTCATGAAGAGATGCATCAATTTGTATCTCCCTTCCTCATGTAATGGGTAAAATAGCATAGCAATTGGTTCGTTCGAATGGGGCTCTGGAAAAGCAACCAGTCTAGGATATGGACAACTCTGATTGCAAACCAAGGAGTGAAGCCTCCCTAAGACGGTTGGAAGCCAACTTTGACGTCTTTGCAGCAGCTCCTGCAGTCAAGCTATTGCCAAACAGACCTCGCTCCGATCACCTTTTGACGACATCGGTGAGGCTGAGGGAGGGGATCCTGTCGATTAGGCATCCCAGGATCTCAATTTACCCTTCCCAGTTTTGTGTCCTAGAGGTGTCACTTCAGTGTTGTCCCATTGTCTACCGAGATAGAAGGCCTTCAGACATTTTATCCGTCCTTTCATTATTCTAAGTTCGAGTGAGGTCATCGATTAATCATTTCAAAAGACTGGAGCCACCTTGAACGTTTTCCACAATATAATCAGTGAGAATGCTGAAGTACGGCTGGGTGAGCGCACCGGTCAGGTGGGTGCGTTAATATGCGGTCAGCGCTGAGACAGGTTCGCCCACAAAGCTTAACATTGTTATCATTCTTTTCCGCTTTTGTAACTGCTTTGTTTCATAACAACTGCGTTTGTTGAATGGTATATTTGTTTAGTTTTTATTCGATATATTTGGTCAATCTTTTTTTAGCTTATATATTAATGGCGTCGAAGACACACCGGCTTAACCAGACGTACATCAATTTTGTCCCTTCAAATTTCTTAAAAAGAGTATCGAGGCGCTCGATCTATGGTTAGTTGAATAAGAAATGCGTGAGTATGATGCGAAAGTTCCAGTGAAATATTTTGCACAGTGTTTGGAAAATCCTAGAAGCGTATTTGAAATTTAATCATCTTCATTAATTGAGAATCCTAGTTTACAAAAATTTACAAGAAAATTCAGAAGTTAAGAAAATTGGTTCCCTGTGAAATTTATAAATGAACATTTGTTAGTGTTTGAACACTTTTTTTGATAAGATAGTTACTAGTGATGAAAAATGGATTCATTATGAATCAGAATGAAGAAAATCATGACTATCGGGTATTCTCACCACTAATTATGACATCGACGAGAGTGATGGACTAGGATGAGAAAGAATACTCAAGTCGTCCACAAGCTGCACATAGTGAACTGGAGTTGCAGTTCAATTGACCAAAACCTCATTGTTTCTCTGTGAAGTCAGATAACAAGAACACAAATATGTTGAACAATCGGCCAACCAGGATTACGTTGATATCTTATAGGCGACAAGGAAAACAGCAGATATAAAAATGGATAAATCCGTGATAGAAGACATCATCTCAACATAAATGGAATCAACGATAGAACAAATAATTCTCTGTATTTGATTGAATTCAAAGAGAATTCTGTATCAAGGATTACTGGAACCTAGACAAACTGCCACCGCCCAATGCTACAGTGGGAAAATAAAGCACGTCCAATGTCTTAAGCGACGACTCCTAATGGAGTATAAACGGCCGATGACGTAGTTTTCTTTGCTGGTATCAGCGTAGTCATCCTTGCAAATTTCAAGTCTGGTCGAGACCAGGACTTTATTCTTACAAGTTTTTACGATCGCTCTCTTGGCAGGATTGCAAGTCCACCGAAGGGATACCTCCACTCTAATCACACAGCTTAGGATTAACTCATTTAGCTGCCGAATGCACAAGTAAATTTGTTATAATGAAAATTTTTCCACACTCTTCGCTCATACCGGGAATCGGACCCGGTACCTTCCGTGAGTGATGTAGATGATGCAGATATACAGTGAGCAATTGATTCGTTTGAGTCTGGCATTGAAACAAAAAATATCTTTTTTTTTTCTGAGCAAGGAAATCCACTGGTGATTGTTAAAAATGACAATGCTATCTGATGCATTCATTATATCACTTGTTCTACTCAGAGCAGCACTTCTTGTCCGATCAGAATATTTGCGGAACTATCTTAGACATCAAAGATGGCCGAGGGTTTTATCCCTTTCAATACATATTTACATTTGTAGTTGTTCATCTGTTTGTTTGCTTGCTTGTGGTTAATAATTATGTATGTTGGGTTTATTTATAACATCTCGATTCTGCATAATCTACATGTTTCTAGATTTTTTCATTCTATTTCGAATGTTTTCCTAAGTAAAATTCCAGTGATGTCATAAATAGAATTTATTCTGACCATAGTTAATCTTCGATGGCATCTATTTACATGTCTTCAAATTTTGACACGATTGTTCACTTATTGACTGTGATGGTGACTCTCTCTTATTTCACTACCTAGTGTCCCTTTCCTTTCTCTTTGACTCTTCTATCTCAAGTTTTCGCCCGCTATATCACTCGTTTTCTTGCTTTCTAAGCTGCCTCCGCTTGAATCTCTTTCTTTCTGTCTTTTTCATCAAACTCGTACTATTGTTGGAGTTGACTTCATTTTCATAACCTGACAACAATGACGCCAAGTTCAGAATTCCGGTCAAGATTAAAAGTTGAAAAGGTTATAAAATTTAGATGATGGGTAGAGAGAGAAGAAAAAGAGGAAGACAAATTCTATACCTACGTCATCAACCAACGAAAGAAGGAAAGAGGGTGAGAAAGAAAACAAGAAAGAAAGAGAGAAAGAGAGTGGGAGAAAGATAAAGAGAGAGAAAAGGGAAACAAAGAGAGAAAGAGAAAATGAAAAAATATGGATGTTAGATTGAGATATTTGATGTCGCTAACCAGATTCCTTTGATTGCAATGAATTTCTTCTTCCTGTTTCATTTTTACTATAACTCTTTTTTTCCTTTTCTTTCTTCCGTACTCTTCATGGTCCTCATCATCCATAGTAGAAACTTGGAGTTTTACACACACACACATTCACACACGCACACTCCTCAATGAATAGGGGAAACATTTCCTTTTGGTTTTTTGAAAATTCGGCTCAGAGGCTAAAATAGTTGTGTTTAAAGTGGAGTTTGACCCCGAAGCAGCCAAGCTTATCTTTTTTTTTCTTTTTATGTTTTGTGAAAACTGTTAATGGATTCGAAATCTCTAAAGCAGAAATTTTTAATCAACGACAGCAGCCCCAATACGAAAGCTCGTAAATTGACAATTCAAGAATGTTCGGCTAAAAACAATTCAACAATTTAAACATTTAAAGCGAAAACAATACAATTCATGTATTTACTTCTGTTTTCATTTCTTATGAATTCTGTTATATCTTTTTATTATGCGCTGTTTTTAAATATCGAGTGTGAGAGAGCGTGAAACTTTAAAATTGGGACCACCTTTCCTACATTGTGTCAAATTTTCTTTTAAAATTCTCAGAATTTTTAAAATTCTTTCGAATGTCGTTAGGGAAAAGAAGGGAAAAACAGGAAAAATCCGAACGCTCAAAAAGTAACTTGAAACTACCATTTGGAGAAAGATAAACGTCTTCTAGAAAAAGTCCAGAGACGAGTAATTAAGTTAGTACCAGAACAAAGGTATGAATTATGAGGACAGGTTAAAAGCGTTAGGGTTAATATCGTCAGAAAATGGGATGGATTGGGGAATCTTAATGGAATTCAAGTTTCTGAGTCGTTTACAATTAGTAGACCCTAATATATTTTTACTAGAAGGGAATGAAAGTTACTGAGAAGCCATACATGTACTGTAGAAGTAAACATCAGTGGACCGAATATCAGAAATTTATTTTCAAGAAATAGGGTGGTGTGACTATGGAATACATTTCTGGCTTATACTATGCTATCAACAGATGTAAATGATTTTATAGATGTTTTAGGTCCTAGATATTGTGTAAACATGGGTGTTACAATGTCTGTTTGTGATTATGATTGTACGCTTTTTCACACTGAAATAAATGTTCTAATGTTCTGTTTCTGTAGAAATTAAATCTTCTGGTTGTTTGTAAATTACGAAGTCACTGTTTTTAACACAAGATACCTTACTTGACATCTTGTATCAAAGGTTGTTTTTTTTTATATATGAGTTACCCTCGCTTGATCAGAGATATAGGTCGATGACTCTGCGTTTTCTATAAAGGACAGTAAGTAGAGCGAAATTATTTGAACTAAAATGTAGAGACGAACAAAGAACTGGTAGTTTACAATCGACAAAGAAACAGGCTACATAACTCAGCAACGTGATTAACAAGCATCAGACCGTGACGAAACAATACAAAAAACTCAGGGTGTATCGAAAGTATTTTCGTTTCTCACAGACCTTTACCCGAAATCTTGTCTCATGTATACATGTAAAGACTATCTAAGAATCCACTATATTATTAATACTATTCAGTGAGCTGGTCCCCCACTATTGCGCTGTAAAACATGAGCTTCTGGTATAATCCTATATAAATGAAAAGAAATCATTTTCTTATTAAATTCATTTGATAAACTCTGTTAGAAACGAAATTACGTGTATTAGCCACTAATAAGAAACTTATAGTTAACTTATCCCCTACGTTCCGTTGGCCAAATAGCAATTTCAGTTTTAAACCTATCCGTAATACAAAAAAAAAATGGAGACCATGGAGCTGTAACTTTTCAAGGGGTCGGCTGCAACATCATATATTCCGGATGTCACAAAATCATGAATTTCCGGGGGGTGGGGGGCAAAAGCGTTTATTCGGAATATATCCCAGTGGTAAACCTCTCACTCAATAGGCATCCCACGCGCCACTTGTAGTGTGAGTATGATCCAGATGTCAGATGGTGCCCTATTGACGGAAACGTATGACCTGACCACAGGGGGGGGGGGGCGATGTGATGGGATGAGCACCAACAAATGATACAAAACGAATAAAGTTTTTTTATATGGAAACATCAAGTTGGGATTACAAAAAACAATTGCACTGTGCCATTATTCTTTAAAGACAATAAGGTTCCAACTTTCAAACCTCTGCATCGGCCTGGTGTGATCAAATGGGACATTCCTTCCCAAGCAGATATAGAGAATGAGAGAGATGGAGAAAGAAAAAGGACAGTGTGTAAGAGACAGAGAGAGAGAGAGAAAGAGAGTCGTTTTTTTTTCTGTCAAATTTTTCTTTAGAACGAGATTAAATTTAGTTATAGTTAGATGACGTAACACCATTTTTAATTTCATGAAACCAGATACACGTTTTGAAAAAGACATGCTCTAGTATGTATAATTATAGATACTGATCCGTTGTATTTTCTATTTCAGATGTTAGAATTGCAGATACAGCTATCGAAAGTTTTGAAATTTTGAGACATTATTTTCAAACTGGGCCTTGAAACCGCTGAAGCTGCTCGAAGAATTCGGTAAGAGGAAGGAAATTAAACAATAATTGGTTTAAACATTTCAAGGGTGGTGACTTGTCCTTTGCAATAAAGCCCAGAAGAGGACGACCATCGGTCGATTATAATAATTTTAGATCACAGAATAGAAGAGAAAACGTACACCAGTATTGGAAACCTTTCAGAAGAACTGGGGTCATTGAAAGATACCATATGCAAAGTATTACATAAGCTTAAAAACATTCTGGAGTGAACTCAAGCTCTTGAAACGAAAATACATTTGAAACCCCCAAATAAAATCTTATCAAGTTGTTATATATAAAATGTCGTTTCCTTCATCATCGAGAATAATGCTTAAAGAAGGAACGTCTCTAATTCAATGTAAATACGGATAAAACTCATTTTTTATTTGAGGTTTTCGAGCTGTTATCAATAATGACTAGCAAATATTTCAAATTAGGACAATTAACTCAAGCTGCTGATTGCGTCAACAAAGTATTTAGAGTGAATTCTACAGTGTGAACTGTTCAGTGTTGGTTCAATGGGTCCATGTCAATCATTAGAAATTCAACAACGACCATATCACGTCATCTCAAAGCATGAGGAAAGGCTAAAAAGTTTATCATAAAATATATCTCACATGAACTGCATGAAATTCTGCATAACAGTGCTGCGCCTTCCAGCTAAGCTTAGAGAACTGGGATTTGAAGTCTTGCACTATTTTTCGTATTCATCTGACATTTCTGCGATAGATCATCATCTTCTCAAGCACTTTCAACTTCATATCCGTAATAAAAGGTTCGATAATAAGGATTTGTGCTTTTACTGGATTTGTGATCACTAAATCTATAGAATGTTATGGAATGGCATATTATCATTAGGGAATCAATGGAAAAGGTTATTGCTCCAACAGGGTTGAATATATTGCAATACTGTGTACGGCCGAAGTAGAATGAAGAATGTATCGCATGAAATGAAGGCAATAGTCAAGAAAAATATACGGGAGGAAAATAGAGCATTGGAAGCTATAGAATGACTGAAGAATAATTAGGCAAAACTTTAAATAAAAAAGAACAGAGATAAAAGGCTTCGTCCGATCTCCGTGGTCAGGGGAACGACACTGAAATGATCCCTCGAGGGTGGAAGGCTTGCTGAACCGTACAAAGATTTGGGTATAGCAAGTCGACAGAATCCCCTTCTCCTCATCAACTTAGCTGCGTGAGCTGCCAGAAAAGGTTAAGGGAACACCAATGCCTGGTTTGGAATCAGTATCGACTGTCCCCTAGACTGGTTGCCAACCAGAGAGCCAAGTTTGCCCTGCCATTTACCCATAACGGGGTAGAAGAGTCGGATCCATGCATATACAAGGAGCACTGAAGCAAAGTGAACCTAAACTGTCTCCGCCAGAGTTTGAACTCGTTTCCCCAGTTCCATTCTTTGTGCAGCTAACCGTTAAGCCATCCACTCTCTTCTTTTTCTGTTCTTTTGTTTAGCGCTGCATTTCTGATATTTCTTTTTTGAACACCGATGTCAGAATAGCCTTGACCAAGCTGCTAAACATGCGATTTTCTTATCGCAAATAAAAATAGACTATTTATCTTTGTTGATAATAAACGTCGGAATTCAATAAAAACAAGAAATACAAAACATGGAAAGACGATAAAAACATGTCATAACATGATAATAAGTAGGACTATAACCTGGACTTGGGGGTATCGTGTGTGCTGGCAAATAAACTGTTAACCATCACCTTACATAAGACTCTAATATATATATATATATATATATATATATATAGAGAGAGAGAGAGAGAGAGAGAGAGAGAGAGAGTCTAGAAAGCTTTACAGCTTTAAGCACTATAAATTTTCAAAATTCATGCAATTTCGGTCATTTATTTCTAACTATCTGTTGCAGCAATTTATGTAAGTTTATCAAAGGTTTTTATGTTTTACAAATAATCAGAATGGTACTCTGTTGAAATAATCAGTTGTTTACCCTGTAAACGTTTCGGTGATTTAAAAATAAAACGGTTATATCAACATGTTTCTCCAGTAGTGTTGACTAGATTTAGCTATGCTTTTCATATATATATATATATATATATATATATATATATATATATATGTATTGTATCCCCGACTTTTCAATAATTCACTTTTCACAATTTTTCGCCTTTACGAAAAAAAGTTAAGCTTGAACAGTGTTCAGTATTTATTCTGTAAAGAGCCGTGATAGAGTAACCTTGCATCAAGTCTCCGTTTCTTTCTCTCCACCAACGAAGTCTCCTGTACTACCCACCACCGTAACCTCCTACGATTTTGCGATTTACCATCATCACGATTTGGTGGTAGTGGGTAAGTCTGGGAAGTTCAGCGAGCATTTGCTATAACAATCTCTCCAGATATTTTTCGTAATATATTCAGTAACGTTGAATTTCCGAAAACAGAACGATAACAAGCCTGGCTGTTGCAGGTCAAACGCCACTCCTACTTCTTTTCCAACTGAAGATGACGGCTGCAACTTTTGTATTTAATATAAGATAAATTTGTATAAGACCAGTCAGTTTGGCTCATTCGGTAAGAGAACCGCCTAGCAATCAAATCAACAGGTAGTTATTTCAAATTACAGTAGGGAAATGTTAATTCTATTTTTGGTTTAACGTGATGGGATAAAGATAGTGAAGAGTTTATTCTCCTAGATTTGGCGAGGATTGTTCTTGCTCTAATTAAGTTAGCACTAACATGGACTGGATTTTGACAAAAGATAGCTCGAAGGACAGTCATCGAACTAAGTATATACTGTACTCTTTAGTTAATGTACCATCTGTATGAATAGATACGTTCACGTACACAATAGTTTATTACGTAGCGATATGCATCGATACCTTATGATACTTCGGAAAGTAGCTACCGCATGAGATACTCAACTCTAATTCATTCAGTCCTGTTGAGGCTAAACGACGACATCATGTATTTTCAAGTGATTACTAACAATATTTTCACTGGGATAGCAGTATGTGCGTTATGCAAATAATTGTACGTCAACAAAAAAGTATGATTCACGCTCGTGCATATTCCCACACATAACCATATTTCTCGAAAAATTTGCCGTCAGAATTCGTTCACGCTGTTGGAATATCATTCACGCAATTTCTACCCATCTTAAGTGGAAAGCAGCCCACAACTGCAAGTACTGAAATCACATATCTCTATCAACCTCATGTTATAATAAACTGATATACCACAGTTTTGTTTAGCACTGCATTTTAGGAACGTATCTTGACCGCTGACTGAGGTATTACTGTACCTGACTTTTAGTTGAAGATTTTTAGTTTGATACGTTATGAGAGCGAAATCAAATTCATCATTCGACGATAAATAAAAAAGATGTTTGTTTGTATTGTTTTGAGAAGGGGTTATAAACATTCAAAGAGTTTTCTGGACGATTGAACTCTCTCTTGTTTATGGACATTCATGCCCAACAAGGGAAGAAAAGGAAAAGTACCTAATCCTAAGTTGCTACCTTTGGAGAGAACAAAATTTATTTACGACCATTACATTCGGATAGTACACATGAAAAAAGCTGTAGAACTTGTTCCAGAAAATATCATTAAGCTAAGCTAAGATCAATCATCCGAAAAAAACTTTCAAAAAAGATAATCTAATTTCAACCTGGCAACCTTCACTTCATTTTTGCTCTAATCAGTTAAGGTTGATAATCAAAGGTTGATTTGGTACAACTGATTCAATTTTCATTGGCTCAGCCACCCTCTCCGTTTTGTTTTTCTTGGGAATTATCACAAAACCAACAGCCTTTTACCACAGTTTAGAATTCAACATCTGTTGTGAGGGACTAACCAAAACATTAGTTGGTCCAGAGTTTTAGAAGATTGTCGACAATATTCCATTTGATTATTCCATGGCTTATACGGGATCAAAAACATGTGAGCAACCGAGTGTGTAAAAATTATTTTCATTTTTGGGGTGATCATTAATTTTTTTGTCTATAGTTTATGAAACAAAGGTCTCTTACGACAAAAAAATTATAATGAAACGAATAATTTATCTGCACTTTGTACACATTATAACCTGCAACCAAATGGTGATATGTAGAGCAAGGGGCGATTTGACGATTGATTCGCAAACTTCTAGATTATTTTTTATTAAACACTTTTTCCCCTATCTGAAATCTCCAACATTCGTGTGCGGCATTAATTAATCAATTTCAATGCGTGGCATAATTTTCTTGAGAGCGCTGATTGTTTTGGTGTAACGCTGGATTCATCTTTTATAGTATTTTTTCTATGAGTGATATAAGACAAGTTAGATTACATACCACATATGTAGATAGCAGGACCGATGGGAGGTTTCCCAGCGTCAAAGACAAGACTTAATATTTGAGCAAGGATTACATTCACCTCAGACGAGACAACAATTTTGCACCCAGTTACTTGATCTTCTTTCAATTTTTTCTCCTGAAAGGTCAACACTGCACCCATCTAAGGTTTTTGATCTAAAAGTTAGAGCTGTTCCTGGTTGAGGAATCACTTCTTTGACTTCTCTTTTCTGATCCAGGAGATTGTAAAGTGCCATGTTCGGTTCTACATAACACATCTAGGACCAACAGAATCATTTAATAGTACCATCTCTTTCATAAGATGAGACAGGTAGTATTGAGTTACAGAGTACCTGCAACATGAAAGAATCCTTGACCACCAACCATCGTAACATGTCAGTATCAAAATCTTCATCAATAGATCAGGTGATCGGACTGAGCACCTCTGGGGTGTATTCATGTGATTACATCTGTAATGTTCAGCTATTCGGTTGGTGCAGAAATAATTGTGGTTGTCTAATCAAAGATGGAAAAAAAAACAAATTCGAGTTCAAAAAGGGACGTAAATCAGCGAGAACTACCTGTGATATCAATCAAACATTTGGCCAGGGGACCGCCAATGATTGCACAGCTCAACATTGATTCCAAAAGTTCCAAAACGTAGATGAAAGCCTTGAAGATGAGGAAGTCGTAGACATCTTTTTGTGATTGACGACATTCAATTCGTAGCTGACCCAAGCAAAACAACTCGAGAGGTTGTCCAGGAACTAAATGTTGACCGTTCAACAGTTGTTCGTCATTTGGACCATATTGGAAGAACAGAAAAGCTCGACAAAATGGGTGCAACACAAGCTTAACGGAAACAAAAAAAATAAAAAAGAAAGAAATTGCCGTTACGAAGTCTGCTCTGTGCTTCTTTCGTACAACATGAAAGATCCATTTCTTCGTCAAATTGGGACATAATTCTGAACAATAATAGACGGTATTCCCTGCAGATCCCAGGAAATCGACAAATGTATCAAGAAGCGCAACGTTTACGTCTAATATTGGTCATGAGAATTTTTTCTCTATAGCAACGCCCAAGTGAATGTCACGCAAATGACCCTGTAAAATTGAACGAACTTGGTTACAAAACTCTATTCCAACAAGCTTACTCACCAGACTTCTCTCCGACCGATACTACTTTTTCACCAATTCTTTCAAGGGAAGGTCTCCAACAACCAAGCAACCGCTCAAAATGCATTGAAAGAATTCATTAGTTCTAGGACCCCAAAAGTCTATGCAGGCCTGTTTTTAATCAACAAAAATGTGTAGATTATGAAGGTTATTATTTCGTATAATATTTTTTTCCAAGCTAAGATATACTGCTTTTTGTGGAGAACTGCTATTATTTTTGCACGAACGAGCAGATCTCTCACCTTTTGAATATCACCAATGATGTGACATTTTATTGAAGCAAAAGCAAATTAAGCGGCCGTTGAAAGCCCCAGAAGATCCCAAGAGCGTTGGAAGAGGGAATAAGAACTGTTAAGGTCCCCATAAAGCCTTGAACCGGACCTGATTTGTTACTTCTGATCAGATGTATCATCATTCATGTCCAATGAAATCAGTGTCGACAAAAATTGATCAGTAATTTTTAGTAAATCAACGGAACTTGATTTATTCATAATTCGACAGTAGATGTACCAGTGATAACAAAATTGTTATAGTGGCATAATCACAGTCTCAATTATTTATTGACATTTAAAATTTATCATCTAGATATAGTCAATATTCAGTTAATGAAAAAATTACCAGCATTCAAAACTCATTTAAAGGGTTGGATAATAAGGAAAAACGTATTTCCCTGAATTACTCTTATTTATTACCCAGGTTCTCGTCAAGGATGCTATGGGCAACAAAGGTTGCCTTTATCTTTTGAACCATTAAAGAAAAAGGGGCTCTTATTTACCGTCGAATTTTTAGAGAACCATCATTCAGTCATCGAGGTATTAGCACTGCCTTTATAATACTTTACTAGCCACATGTTGTATTCCATGCTTGGATAAAATATTGCATTAGTTAATTTTGCTCATATTTCATCTTTATTTATTTATCCTTGTGATATGGCATCTATCCGTTTCACTGATTAAATGGGACAGAAAATTAAGTGGTGACCTTCGGGTGGGGGAAAATAAAGAAAAAGTGAACGCTGTAGCTATAAAACAACCAAAATTAGGACAATACTTCGAATGAATAAGTGTATGACAATAATTCTCCATTTCAGAAATGCAGACGGATATAAAAAATAAAAAAAAGTTTTTAATGTTCATGTTGGTACTAACATAGTCAACCCCTTTCATACATTCTATTTGTGAGAAGCTAAACAATGGAATATTTTATTTACACTCATGCAACAAACAAGCAAATAAATAACTTCTGCCTCCATTTTTTCGAGATTAACATTGAAGTCACGTGACATAAACTACCAATGGCAGCGTATTTCGAGTGCACGATTGTGGCTGGCCGATATTAGAATAAAAAATGGGTTTCGTGTTTCGGCGCGTTAATAATTGTTGCCAGTTCTCATTTTACACACGGCTTGGGATACGTATTAGCGTGGAACTGTTTTTAATTTTAGGAAGTCATTTTCGCTCCACATGCCGTTTGTTCAGACGTAAAACGCCACCAGAAATGGATGATTGATATAAAATCTCATCCATCAACGTCGACTTGCGCCCGACGAACTTACGTCCAATCGCCGATATGTCCCCATAAAAGCTTAAACCCCATTCACTGCAGATGCCATTAAAGTTATATGGCTCAACTGCAAATGATGAAAAATTCACTCATGTTATTGTTAGTTTGCTAAAGAGAATGCAGTGCACACGTCATGTTTGTTTCAAATTGTCCTGGCTGGTAAGTCGGGATGGAGGGGGTTAAAAAGTAGACACATTGCTGGGTTGAGCTAATGACTTAAGTGGAAGAAATGTAATATGATATTTTTGAATTCACATATCTGTGCACGTATATATGTGTGTGCATGTGTATATCTGCATTATGATGTGTATATACTTAATATGAGTGTGTGTGTGTGTATCAAAAGCTATTCACTTTGAATTAACCTGCCGTAGAATATACAGAAAGAATCTATTGTTGTGGTTATAAATCTTAAGTAACAGGATAAAATACCAACTGTTTTCAGAATAACACATTTTTTTGCGCTGACCAAGGCCATCAACAAACAGGTTTTGCTTACGAAGAAAAATCCCGTGTGTCATAAATATTTGAGTAGAAAGAACCCCGTGAACTTAGCTGTTCTATCCTGTCTCTGTTTTTTCTTTCTTTCTCTCTCCCTTTCACTCACCCCCCTCTCTCTCTCTCTTATCGTACTCACACAGCACACACCACTGAAGATGGGAATAAATCCCGAAACATGTCTGGACCATTTACATCTAAGGAATAATAAACCTTACCTCTGAACACTTTACTCCTGACTCTGTCTCACTCTTTACAGTTCATATTTTATATATGTATATATATATATATATATATATATATATATATATATATATATATATATAGATATAGAGAGAGAGAGAGAGAGAGAGAGAGAGAGAGAGAGAGAGAGAGAGAGAGAGAACAGAGGAGAGAAACAGGTCAGTTGGCATGGGTCGACAATATTGGGAGGGGTCTGCTCCCCCCGGTAGGGCAAATACTATTCTATTGTCTGCACCTTTTTACAGTTCTATAACTTACTATCTTGTACGCATTTTGAATAAAATTGCTTGTTAATACCATTTCTTAAATAGTTCTAGTTCTTTTATTTTATTCTGTTGCTTGTAAGTAGGAGGATCTTGGTACGGCTGCAACACTTTTTGCATCTCTCTCAGTTTCTCAAAAACTATTTGGACTAAATCAGCCCAAACTTTACATATCAAATTTGCATATGTCTAATAATTACACAAACCATTCAAAGATTATCATACATGATATATCGTTCATGATATTTATTTGAATTGAAGAAATTAGAAGTTCCAACTAACCTGAGGACTGTTGCAATTCTAATCAGGAACAGTTGCTAGGTATTAAAATATACTAAATTTCACCAATTAACTTTTGATTTTTGTTTCAATAAGCGTAGTATTCTGAAAATATGTATTGGTCTAAAATAATGTAAAATATTGTTTATTTATAAACAATGATATTATAGTGCTTTTATTATTAATATTTATCTATCATTTAAAAGTTATTGAGTTTTTGTTGTTTATGCATAAAACATAAGCTCACCTCGAGTTAATGTTTTATAGATGCTATTTACTTACTTCCATATTTCAATGTTAGATAAAAAGAACTGAACAGTTTGCAATGCAACAAACGTTTATTGAATATATATTTATTATTTTTAAAATGCAACTGTTTAAAAATTGACATTTGTCTCATTCCATTGTATGTGAACTTTAACCTTAGGTTTAATGAAAAGCTTCTAAAAACTTTCCGTTAAAAACTGATTTTAAAAGATCTAGACACGGATAATGAACTTCTGAAAACCGTTCCCAACCTTATCACCCATCACAGAACATTATGTGCTAGCTTGGCACATTGACTCTAACCTATGCTAACCAAGACGCTTAGAAGTCAACAAAACATTGATTTAAACCAACTAAGTTTTGATTGATTTATGTAAACAGCTTGGACAGTATGACTAAAATACGGCTCGCGATAAAAAATTTTTCATACCTCCAAAACATGTTCTTTCAATAAACGCAGCAGTAGATGTTGAATGTGTTGTCTTATCCTCCTGCTGGGTGGGGGTGTCTTACTGTGCACAGGCTGTATAAGTGTCATCACTCTAGCATGTCTTTGATCGGAGGAATAACATTTTTTGTAACCGTTCCTTGTTGCAACCGTCCCCGGTTTCCCCTAAATCATGTACAACACATTAGCACGTATTTACCGGTACATAACTCATGTCTATTTGACACTGATTACAAAAATACTTGACGAGAAGTTTGAAATGGGGCCTACGTTTCCCATCTGGCCTGGACTTACTACTAGCTTTGCAGGGGCCTCCTGTCATATATATATATATATATATATATATATATATATATATATATATATATATATGGTTTTATCTGGCCAATCTTTCATATTACGTTACCTCTGAATCAATATGGTTTTGAAATGAGGTCAATAACGTAAGTCTATACAGTACGTTCAGATAAATTAAACTTTTGTCTCACTAGGATTACGAGATGAATTGAAGGAAAACTTGTCTTGCCTAAAACATCTAAAGAATATCTTGCCCTAAACATATTTTCAAGAAAATGGTAAAGATGAAGTTACTAGTGTGAATAATTTATGTAATAAGAACTGTTTGACTCAGGATTAGAATCATGTATAAGAGAAAACGAACTGAGAACTAACTCAGAATTCTATGATATAGAAAGATTAGTCGGTATGACATGGTGGGAGTGAACGCAATCACCGAGGAGATGGGGAAAGGCCTTAGTCCAGCAATGAAATGATGATGATGATAGAAAATGGAAGGATCGAGTAGCTTAGAGGTTACCGTCATAGAGACTAAAATTTAGTTCGAGTTTCGACGAAGGTTGCTTATGTTTACTTTGCATTCCCTTGGGAATCCACTTCTCCCTACAGCTTTGGGTAAGTTGGAGTCCTTTAGCCCTGGAAAGCAATCCATCTTTGACGTTGGAACTTCATCCTGTGAAAACCTACTTGCTACTGAAACCGTGATGCGGTCCCATGCACCACAAATAGACAACAAGAACAGAAATAAATGAACAAATAAAAATAGAGAAAGCCCTGACTACAAACCACAGAACACTTACTAAGAGTCAAAGGGTCATGAAAGTCCTCTTTTGCTTAGAGGGCAAATGTTCCCGATTGAGTCTCTTTATGACTCACTGTAAGGACCTTGATGTGTCTTGCAGGTGCAGATGGTCGAAGGGGTTAGCTGAACGGAAAATTGATACAGCGAATCGAAGAGATAGGTTGAGACGGTTAGTCTTCAATAATGTTCTGGTGAGACTCCGACGGGATTAGAAAGCCGGAAGTAGATTATGATAAATTGCTCAAGTAAAAATAAAGGAGAATGAAAAGAATGGATGGACGAATGATACGACCGCCGTTCCTACAAATTCACGATATCCCAAATACGAGTAGAAGATCTAAAAGAAAAAGACAGACAATAGACATCATAGAAGGCAAATTAATTTTTCTTCTTTCTCATTGTTTTCGTGCAACTCTTCGTCTCTCCATTAATTGTAGTTGCTTTGTATGAAATCCAGTCTGGTTAGTCACCAATGAAAACTGTTTTATGACCAACGTCTTTTAGCTGCATACCTTGTTGGGGTGATCAGTTGAAAAAATTGGAAAAGAGGTGATTTATCAATAAGTTACTTGTCTCACCTTTTATTGGCAAGTGATCACTAAAAATTCTGAATCTTAAAAAAAGTAGTATGAATGCTGCCAGACACAAACCAAGGGATTATACATCCACATAGAAAATTGCACCCCCTAAAAATCTAGGGGTGTATTAAGAAAAACGCGCGGCCTATATGCGTGATAGATTCATAGCCAGTCAGCCAGCCAGGTAGCTAGCCAGCAGGACTATCTGAAAACCTATATTCATAATATTGGTGTCAGTTTTGGCTTGGTACTGATAAAACCTTGTCAAATATACGACGAAGACTTTCTATTTTCACCGTTTCTTACGAGAAAACACACAGAAGAGTTACAATGTTGAAAGTATAGTTCGCAGCTAGCAGGTGAATGCATTCAGTATAGAATCATGTTTTGTGCCAAGTAACTATTCGTTCGCACTTCATACGAATTTATGCTTTAACCTGAGTCATAGCAACAATAATGACACACTACAGCTTAAGTGAGTGTTTGGTAACCTGCCCAAGGCTGTTAAAACTGCAAGCAGCAGCAACTACGCCATTGTTAACTAGGACTCACCCCACTTAGATGCGCCTAAGTAGTTCATAGTCTGAAAACCACTTATGAAAACAACAAAGAGTAATATTTGTTAGAGGCTAGATCGGATGTGACCTACAATTTGCTGAAAGTCCAAGTAGAGACTGCATGACGCTGACGTCAATGGCCTAATCACACTACAGGATGCACCTGGTTAAGAATAGCCTACTGAACTCGTTGATTAGTAACGAACAGACTGATCGCTTTCATTTTAAGTCACATATCAGCTATGAAGCATTTGGAGAGCTCATGCCTGTCAGTGCTATATACAAACAAATTCAATCGAAAACTAATTTCTGGATCCGCCCTACCAGTCTACAAAATTTCAGGAATAACTTTTGAGATATCGTGTTGATAGATAGCGGGACTGAAAGACAGACATGGCGAGATGCATATACCTCTCCAACTTGGGCAAGGTGACAATAAAGCACCCTGGATGTTCTGTCAACGCCATTGTCGCTGGAAATTGAATGAAAATCAGCTCATATATAGCTATGATGAAAGTGGGAGTAACTGCAAAAAATTCCCGGTTCCATCCCCAAATTTTAATCTAGTTTTCCTTGGCTCATAGCTTGTCCTTAGACAAAATACCATTGGAATTCGTTCAGAACTTTTGGAGATACTGTATAGACAAACATGAGAGAATGCATAAACATGTATCAAAAAATGAAAAAAAAAATCACCCTCAACCGAAAAGGAAAAAAATCTGTCCCAAAATTTAATCACTTCTTTCATAGTCCATGGCTAACACTTCCACAAAATGTCATTGAAATCCATTTGAGAACTTTTGGAGATAATGTGTAGACAGGCAGACAGGCAGATAGATGTGCTTTGGATGTGAATACATATACCTCTCCCAACTTCGGTGATAATGGTAAAATACCACCAGAACTTCCTGAGATGTAACAATGCCATGATTCCCGTATTATCCAGGTTTGCATCCCCAACCTTGCTCTAATTACCACGATGTTTTGGCCGATACATGAGCCAGTGTCATTATTACGCGTGTTTTTCAGACTAGCTTCCTCTTGGTTACAATTTTACCCCAGCGTTTTGGCTGATGTGTTCTTCAGTCTTCCTAGTTGTCTGAAATTATCTGTATACAGAAATAAACAATCATATAGTAACATTGTCATCGTGGCTTCACTTCCCAAACAACGATTTAGGAATGGATTCCTCGTCTGTCACAGGTCTACCGATGGCCGACAGGACCCATACAAAACAGATAAGTTCTTCGGGAGAGTGTTACAGTTTTATGGCGTTACCTTTCTCTGCAGATTCGGATCGAGGAGAGCTTTTATGTGTGTCCAATGAAATTTTCCAAGTTGGGGTTCAGAGTGCATGTTGCCTACCAATCAAACAAAGGGTTTGCTGGCATGGTTCAGCGATTGGGGGTGTAAACTTCACTTCAAATCTGCCTCAACTAAAATATTGATAGTCATTCATGGAGCTTTGACAATGCATAATACCAGACGTTGGTTACATTATTTTTCTAAACTATTAGAGACCATAAACCAAAACTATCATAAAAAATGTCAATATAGGTTTCATCACTGAGTCTGTCTGATTGTCAGGCAGGCAAGTACCTATATATATATATATATATATATATATATATATATATATATATATATATATATATATATATATATATATATATATATATATATATATATAATCAAACGTGCAGGCTGCACCAATGGAGCCCCAGAGCTGAAAACTTGAAAATTTACACCTTATTGTCTAAAAACAAATAATAAAAAAAAGTAGACGCGAAATATAATAATCTAAACTGATGCTTATGGTAAGACTTTTAATCTACCAAATAAAAATATTACAACGAAGAATAAAACCCTGAATCATATACAGAATCCACTTGAAAAGTGAAAGTTAGTTATCATCCATATCTATTCTTATTATTCGGTGGCGTCCGTTTTGTGTGTTGTCTATCTATTATTCTGTCACGTTATAGGAAGCATTTATCGGGTGCAGCCCAACCAAATTTGGCAAGCATACTCAATGGACCAGACAGAAGGTTTTAAAGTAAAAAGTTTTTTGGTGTTTTCATTCCCTCCAAAATTATAGTGTGAGCTCTGCTCTGAATTCTGATTCTGTTTATCTGTATGTGACCTCTAGGTAGCCGAAACGGGTCATTGTGGCCAGGAGTATTGAGTTAAGGTACTCCTACAATGCGCTAGCTTCAAGAATGTAGAAAAAGGTCTGGATAATTTGCAACTGAATAATGATAGTGTGTGGTTGCATTCGTGCTCACCTTGAAAATAATAATCTTACTTCTATCCATCTATCTACCTATCTAAAAGTCTAATTCCATTTTACTATACGAGACAAGAACACTGGGACCGCCCAGAATGACTCTTACCAATAAGTAAGAGCCTGAGTCAACAGGATTCAAGTAAAATTCTTTTTCAAGTGAAAATGGTCAACGCAGATGGATTTGAGTTTATTATTTATCAAAGGGTTTTTTTTTTATCGGCAATTATGTCTAAGATCATCCTTTTTTTATCAATGGCCCTCAAGGAGATTTTGTTTGCAGAGGAGGGACGAAAAGTCATTGAGGGTCACGAATGGGTCGGCAATAGATATGAGTTCACAATAACTGGAATAGTTTGTAATTCGTGTCTGAATTTTGTTGGATATCTTAATCATCGTGTGTAGACTAATAGGACTTCTTTTTTCCTTGTCTCTGTTTATTTCTTTCTCAACGTTTCAGCCGTGTATCCTTCAATCTTTTCTAGGTGTTCTTCGTTCAAGAACGTGGAGCCCTACATCTAGGTCAGGGGATACGCGAATGGAACGTTATGAAAGAAATGAACATAGAAGTGGAAAATAGTCCGACTATACAACACACAAAGAATAGTTGGTAGTTCTCTAAGAGGAGCGGTGCTTAGCAAATGTGTATTCAGACATCATTTATAGTGAGTTCGATCACCATTTGATACCCATCACTTGTGGTTTAGTGCTATACAATGCTAAGCTAGGTCAGGGCCAGACTAGGTACCGGCAACACGGGCAGTCGCCCAACGCACCGTGTTCCATGTTGCGCATGTCATATGTCTGAGACAGTATAACTTTCAAAGTAACATTGGGAAAATTAATCTTAAGTAACTTTGAGTAGACTTTTGATCAGATTCCATGTTTCAACTCCATATTTGACTATCGGGAGAATGCATTAGTTGCATATCCTTGCTTTTATGACTAATGGGATTTTCTTGTTCTTGAAGGTTGAGCTCGCTCTATGGGAAGCTTGTCAACCTAGAGTGATTCTTCGTCTAATTTCTTCTTCTTTTGAGGATTCCATGATGATTTATTGTCCTAGGTAGATGTAGTGGTCTACTTTCATCAGCTCTGTGTTTTCGATTTTGATCGCTGTGTCTTGACATGCTTATCGTACATTACACTTGTTTTACTGCATGTTATGGAAAGACCAACTTTTTTGCTTTCTTCGTCCGGTTCGTCTAGCATTATTTGGAGATCATGAGGGTTCTCAGAAAAAAGATGATGCCATCAGCGAATCTGGGGTTACTTTGGTATTCGTCGTCTATTTTGATACCTTTATTTGCCTAGTATAGTTTTTAGAAGATCATCTCTAGGCTGACTGGCAAGAGTTTTTATCTTGCTCCTTTTTCGGGTGGAAGTCTTCATATAACCTGATAAAAGGACTGCTGGGTAGGTAAATATGTTGCAAGATTTATAAGGGGTCTATGCTTTGTTGTATGATATCATCAATGACCTTAAGGATTCCCACTTCTTCAAGTCGACAAATGCTACATCTATCACGACTCGCAACGTGGATCACAAGAAGTCAGATGTGAAACTGTGACTAACAAAAAAATTATGGCATGAAAACTAGAAAAATTCTGAAAGTACCATGAGAGAGAAGTCTGACAAATCTTGCGAAAAGTCTTTGTCCAACGACGGACGCTAAAAGGGTGATGATAATGATAGTTCACACTTAAAATAGTACGTGATTAATGTATGACACTCAAGACCAGAGGTCCTCAACATTTTTTTCCAATGCCCCATCTCGACAACTCAAAAATTTGATGTCCCCCTTGCTATAATGAAACAAAGATATAATAGATACTCTAATGTTGAAGTCAGAAATTTTCTATAAAGATAAAAATTTAATCAAGTCCTAATTTTTCATTGAACATAACGCTCTGTAAAAATGTAGGTCACTTAAATAATTTTATGTGTGAAATTTAGTTACTACAACGTGATTACTCCATCGTTTTAATACCTCACAATGTCAAGGAGTTAAATATTAGGTACTTTGGCATCTATAGTAATATTAGTAATTGTGTAATTATGAATTAATAGTTTTGTATAATTAGAAATCAATCAGTTACGCCCTAATACGATTCACTTTTGAGCCACGGAACAGTTTTCACTCTTCAGATCCAAATTCTAAAATACCCCCACTTATATATATCTAAGGTGCCCCTGGTGGGACGTGCACCAACTGTTCAGAGTCAGTGCTCTAGACAGCACATGACAGAAAATGCTGTTCTGTAATCTCTGTGCATCGCATAATCGAATACCTACGGCTGGGTAGTTTAGTTATTCTTATTTCTTTGCTTCGACACAGTCTATGTCTGTTGGAGGCTTATATGCTTATATAGGCGTGATATAAATTGCTTTTGCAGGTGGGTTGTTATATGTGTGAACCCATGTACTTAGTAACACGCTTGTCTATGATTTCTGTGGAATATGTTTCTCTCTCTCTCTCTCTCTCTCTCTCTCTCTCTCTCTCTGTGCACACACACACACACACACATAACTCAATGTAGCTACATATGTTTAAAAAAGAGAAAGACGTATTCCTAACCCAGAGATACGCACAGGTGTAAGTGCAGAGTATACATAAAGCATATACAACGACTGGGTAGCTTAATTATACTTAACTATTCCGACACAGACTATACATGACTTATATGTCTATAGACGCGTGATGTAAATGTCTTTGCGGATACGTTAGTGCATGAGTGAATCTAAGAAAGAAAATTTCTCTTACTCAGACTTACATTATATAACTACGATTACTTTATACTATTCAAAAGGATATATAATGAGCTTTTATCAGTATAAGGGCGGAAAGCTTGCCCGACGCCCAAGGTGAACTGTCTTATACGGCTAGAGGGCTTCGACTTCTCTACTATTCACGATAGCTAAGGTAAAAGTGGTTTCCTTCCGTTTTCCAAGGGAATTAGTACGAATTGGACGCAAACTGTCCCAGGTGGAGTTCGAACTGGGTTCGCCGAACCCAACATCCACGTCGTTAACGATTAGGCTACCTGACCATCTCTCAACCGTTAGGCCACGCACGCCGTTTATACTATACATCAGCGTTTGAATCAAGATTTAGCTGCTTATTTCACCAGTTCCGGGGTTTGGGTTTGCAAGTCCAGGTAAGAGTCAGGGCCTCACATGCAGATTTTCTTGGCTAGCTGACTCTCCCTACTTGGAAGACTGATGTAACACAACCCTTCTACCGTTGTTTAACCTCGTTTGGCATTTTGCCAGACTAAGCTAAGTTTAGTAAATAACTCCTCTGTGTCAGCTATTGAACAACAATGAACAATGTCTACGTGACATACTTGTTTATACCAGCGTGACGAGAAGCCTTCTATAACATATGTCACGTATTCATAGCTCGTGTTGGGTTGTATTAGGTTATTACATATGAAATGTCACTTTTTTCCCTCATAGAAAAGAATGCTAAAAGGGAAAGATTTTATACTTGATCGTACTCTAAATAGACTTTTCTGACAGCAGTTGATCGCTTCAGTTTAGTCAGCAAGGGATTCAACTAATGAGGAAATTAGTAATTAAGTTTAGTATGATATATTTTTTTTAATATTGATATCCTCAGATGTGACTATCTTTTTACTTGGGCTGTTCCAAACGTTTACTATTCTTCTCTAATAATTTTAATAATTTCGTTATTGCAGATGAAGAGATATAATTCCTTTGTACAAGATGTTTTTGAGTCCCTAATAGCAAAGTTGACTACCGAAGAAGTCATACTAATTTTCAAGTACGATTTCAAATTGGGATATAATATTGCTCAAGCTACCAATAACTTAAACAAAGCATTTTGAGTGAACATTGCTACCGTGTTAACTGTTCAATGTTGATTCAATAAGTTTAGGTCTGGAAATATTGCTACTAATAATAAACCTCGATGGCGGGGTAAACCTGCTCTTAACGACGAAGAATTGGCCAACGACCCACGAATAATGGTTCGAGCACTTTCTAAAGACTTTGGGATTTCAACAGCGATCATATCACGTCATTTTAATGCAATAGGAAAGGTTAAAAGGTTGTGAAAATGAGTCCTACATTAACTGAATGAAAGTACTCCACCCCACTCTTAGACTGTGTCTAAGCTTAGAGAATTGAGATATAGTGTCTTGCAACATCTTCCATATTCATCAGACATTTCTCGCACAGATTATCATCTTTTCAGGTATTTTTAACTTCATACTCGTTATAAAAGGTTAAATGATAGCGGAGTGATGATTCATGCTTTTACTGAATTCGTAACCATCAGATTTAAAGAGTCTATAGCATATTATTATTGAAAGGTCGGAAAAAGGTTATTGCTTCGAATGTGTCATATTTTGATTAAATAATTATCATTTTATTGATTATCGTCTTCCATCTCCAAAAATGACTTTTCATGATGTAACAGTCTGATACATGAATAAGAGCATACCTAGAATTGATGTTGACGGAGCATAATTTAGTCTGACTCAAGGTTGCAACGGTAGAACGTTAAATAAGGATCCAACTTCCTACAATTGTAATCGTCAACGAGATTAGCTTGCTGTATCAAACAGAGGTGCCCAGGTATTTAAGCTTAGCTTCGTCTGGCACAAGACCCACAAGTGGCGGACACTCAGTGGGGTGATTCAACATTCTAAAACAAAGAACACCAACAGAAGGCTGGAGGGTACCCGACTGGAACGAAGTGAACAAATGGACAGATAGACGAGGAAAATACACCGATCATACCATACACAATGACTAATACATCTCGCCAAACAAAATCCAGAGAAGAAGAATTGTTTTTCTCAGGACATCTAAGTGTGGATCAATGGTTATCAAGGGTACATGACCGAAACTTCATGAATAAATCAACATATTAACACAATGAAACTATTATTCATTTTCAAGCTCTTTTTAGAGATAAAAGATTAGAAACATTCGCTCCTCATCAAATTACAATATAGTGGCCTTGACGATCATCAAAAGGCTGACCCTTCGATCGTTTTCTTTTTCTCTTCGGTCGTTCTCCCTCTGTCTCTGTCTCTCTGTCTCTCTCTGTCTCTCTCTGTCTCTTTCTCTCAGTCTCTCTCACCTTTTTACTCCAGCTAACACGCATTCAAAAATTCATCAGTCAACAAATATATATACATTTGCAAATATACGAAACACTAACAGCTGTGTATACGACAATACATGAGTTCATACATACTCACTCACTCTTACCACTGCTCACTTCTATTTTATTTTGAAAACAATCAAAGTGCGTCAACGTGGAAGAATGAAGGGACCATTTCTCAGGACTCCAG
Organism: Thysanoteuthis rhombus; assembly: GCA_963457665.1. NCBI lineage: Eukaryota > Metazoa > Mollusca > Cephalopoda > Oegopsida > Thysanoteuthidae > Thysanoteuthis > Thysanoteuthis major. The sequence goes on from OY735235.1 coordinate 34,221,192, forward strand.
AAAATTTGAAGCTTTGTGCTGAATAACAACACAAAAATTAAGATACTGGCAAAAAACTGAGGAATACTAGAGATAATTCATCTCAGATTTCAGACTGGTCAAATTACTACAATTTGAGATACCAAGTCTTTTCAAGATCGACACATTGTTAACGTTTATGACAAACCAACTGAATAATGTCTCTCTAAGTTTCTCCCGATCAAATAGCAACAAATTATCTCTAGAGACAATTTGATGATATTTGATCTTGACTGAAACAATATTTTACCGTTTCTATATAAATGTATGAAAGGCAATCTCATGTTGTAATAGAGGTATTTCCTTTTTCTTTTACAGGAAGCGTAACAATTACAACAGACTCAGTGCAAGGCTCAGCTCACATCGAGAACTTTGGCAATGCACAAGCAAAATGCAGCAGAATATGTAGATGATGTAAGTAGAAAAAGAAGGTAATGACCTTGCGCTGTCTACGGTTTCAGTTGTTCCTGCTTGGGCTCCATATATCACATTAATACTGATTCAGCCCGTTTGCAATATGTTAAATAAACTTAGAGGCTTCAAACTCTCGCAGTGGCATCACCCGTAGGAGGAGGAGATGATAAATACCTTTCTCGAGGGCTTTAGTGTGAAGTGAACATGAGCTGTCTGAATTTGAATTCGACTCGCCGAGTCCATTCTGCGAGCCGTTATACGCTCAACCTACACCAACTGTGGACAACGTAATGTAAAAATCAGAATCATGGCTGAATTTTCACGATGCAAGTTCATAAACTTTCTAAATAAACTCAATCAAGAAAAAAAATAAAAATGAAGGTAACAGCGATCAGTGTTCTATCCAGACAGTTAAGGGAGAGTGGATTGTCCGTCTGCTCATTCACCCACTTTTTTCTTAGTAAATCAGTGTGGTATGTCAGGAAGGAGATATTCATTCAAAGTTTTAAGTGATGAGATAGAGCAAAGAGAGAAGTGGATTTGTGCAACTTTGAAGGGTGCGAAATGAATACAAACAACCACAACAGGAATTTGAACTTGGTTCACTTATTTCATTTTTCGTTCCGGAAACCGTTACACCACTCCAGACTCAGACTTGGTCGTTTCTTAGGTCGCACGACAGACGAGACTGATTTTGTCACCATTTCTCGAATGATCCATCGAAACCCCATCATTGTTTATGTAATAATTCTCGTTTTTTTTACGGGACCGGGGAGCTAGCCCAACGACCAAGATACACTGCTTTGCAAGGTTAAAGGGCTCCAAAATAGCTGAGGGGAGAAGTGGATTCATTCCCCTCAAAAAGGACATTGTGGTTTTTCATGGGGTCAGGGTGCCAGCTTGACGCCAAAAATAGGCTGTCTTGTTTAGCTAGAAAGCCCTCCAACATAGCTGAGGGGAGAAGTGGATTCATGCCTTTCCGAAAGGCATCAGTGCGAAGTGAACGCACACTAGCCTAGCCGGAGTTTGAACTCGATTCGCCAATTCCATCCTCGGTTTCGTTAGCCGTTGGGACATCTGCACCTCCTTACATCACCTCAGAACATTGCAAAATACGAATAAAATGCACATATTTTTACAATATATCTACTGTGAAAAGGTTGATAGCACCGACTCCAATTAGGTACGATTACACGTATAGAAAGAATATAAAGCGCCTGCACACATTTTTGTAATCCAAACACAAACCATTAATAATACATCAATACAGTGGTTCTCTTTTATAACGCGGGTGTTGGGGTCCAAGACAGACAACCACTTTATCACTGAACAGAAGTCAATTGCAAAATCACCAGTGTAAAAATGTACAGCTCAAATCAAATCCAAATATTTCTATCTAAGGCACCATGTAATTATGTTAATTGATTTCAATTTGAAAAAAATATGAAATATTTCTGCCACGTTATGTCTTTTGATGAAATCATGTTTTAATATGCGCTCTTCAAAGCGAGTGTGTTATATAATACAGGTAGAAATGTTGGAGTCCACACCCCAATCGCCTCATATCGCGAACCGCGCTATATCGAGGGATTCTATATTTAAACACAGGCTGTTCTCGTTGAGCGAGACACAGGCGCATACGAAGATACACCCGCATTACGCGTACAAACACAAGAGCACAATTCACACATTCCAAATCGACCCCACTCCCCAGAACCACAAAGATCACCGCTCCCCTCCTATCTCCAGTTTCACTTCCGTCTCTCTCCGTCTCTCCCTCTCTCTGGTCTTTCATTCTTTCTTTATCGTTCCCGTTTCTTAGCGCCAAAACATCGCTCAGGTCTTCATTTCGCATCTGCGTTATTTTTCGCCTCTTCTGCTGTTTGCCTCGTTCAGGCAAATAATAAGCTTTCTTTCTGGAAGTAGAGAGGGAGATATAAAAAGTATACCGGAACAAGAAAAACGGCGAGGAGAGATGGAAACGAAAACCGAAAAAAAAAATCACTTCTTTCTCTCCGTACTGATAGACAAAGAGTTGGCTTACAAAATAAACATTTAATCGGCAATTTGGGTTATCTTTTTTTTTTTGTTTATCCTATCTTTGTTTAGAACAATAGTGTGCTTTTTCAATGATTTTAATTGAAAATAGTTTCTTTCGTTAAATGAATGACAATTTTAATAAAGTAGTAAAGTAGTGCCCTCACGCTGACTACGGCTTCAGTCTTCCATGCCCGAGCTCCACTTACCATAGGTTTCTCTGCCTTATTTACAACCTTTTTTTTCCTAGCCAGAAACCAAAGTTATGACTTTCCTTCCTATGACTTTTCCTGGTCACCTTTTAACTACGAGATCGCCTAGTAATGTCAACTATTGAGCTTTCAATTCTTAATGGAAAGTAATGAAATACTCATATGTGATAGTTAGACATGACGTTTGTTCTTTGAACTCTGAACCCAGAGGCATATTTTTCGATTCCCCAACAAAAAATTCACATCCTACACGCATTGCTGTGGGAAAATTTATAATAGCTAAACCAAATGTTATTCTAATGTAGAAGCTACTTATTCGTGTTAACAATGGACAATGCATAATGGAGTATGCAGTAGTATTACTGTCTCTTACTGTTAGCGCTTTACGTTCATGAATTGTTGCGCTAAACGAAACAGCGCTGGACGGGGTCATATAACATAGCATTAATAGAGATTGTGCCAGCAATCATTTCAGAATTCTAATACATGATATCGTTGTTGAGCCTCAACAAGATGGAATGGATCAGTGCAATGTATCTCATATGATAGCTACTTACCAGAGCTGGTGAAATATCACTGGGTGTCGATATATATATATATATATATATATATATATATATATATATATATATATATATAGAGAGAGAGAGAGAGAGAGAGAGAGAGAGAGAGAGACAGAGACAGAGACAGAGACAGAGACAGAGATACATGTACTGTGTATGTGTTTACATGACATCAACCTAAGTGTTTCGGAGCTGTCTATTGTGCTTACTTTCATCATAATTTATTTGGAAATTTAACATCGCTGAATCTAATAAGGGAATATTTGAAAAAGTGCACAACAGCGCTAAATGAAATAGAGATCAGCGACCTAACTGAATGAATAGTCGACATGGACGCCCAAATACATTTTTGGCAGACGATATGTGCGGACCGTTTTTTTTTCCGAGAATTTTTTTTCTTCAGTTTCGTCCTCCGTCAAAAACGATTTTGAATTGTTTATTTTTAGCCACGTTCTTTTTGTTTCTTTTTTAAAAGCAGGATAGGGTAATTATGTCGAAGCATAACAAAGAATGAATAAATAGAGTCAATATGGAAAGGGGAAAAACAATAACATTCCTTTCTTTCTTACACATTCAAATGTTTTGGTTACCAACCCAGTAATAAAGAAAGTGAAGAATAGATCCCAGTTACATGACAATAATCGCACACAATGCCATTCATTCCTTTTTCTTTTTAGACAAAACTACTTTCTTGCATAGCAGACAATGTATAGCAGTCGTGGAGAGAAACGAAAGAAGAGAGGAAATCTCTTCCTCGGAATTTTTGTTTACGCCATGAATTGCATAAAATGCACGTTCGCCATTTTCGTGTGTTTAATTGTACAATCTTCTTTTCTTTTCTTTTCTTTTTTTGTTAGACTTGAAAAATTAGGTCAATGTTTTTATTTTGGTTTCGTTTGCTTATTTGCTGTTTTTCTGAGCCATCTTTCAATTTCATTTTAAAATCTGAACACTAACTTTATTTTTTGGTTAGAGATGACAAACAAATATATTTGGCATAAAACATATTTTGAAAAGCATACTTAATAAAAATAGTATAAACTAAATTTCTTTGTAGGAGACTTTTTTACGTGTTCTGTAAAAATGAGAAAAATATATCTAGATGGATGAATTTGTGCTTATGGCTAATGTTACATTTTATCTTGCTTCATATTACGAAAACTCATTACGATAGAGCATTCTTCAGGCGTGCAAATTTTTAAGCGGAAATTTTGAATGCCAACAAAATGACTTACGACAAGGTGATCGCGTTACTAGTTAAAGGATTTATATTCTATAAAACAGATGATACCAAGTTTGAAGCCTAGCTTAGTCTGGTCGAAGGCTATCTGGGGTAAAGAGATAATGGTTTTCCATCTTTTCTTATTATGCCGTAAAATTTGTTAGTGGCTTGCGATTCAATACATCTGCCAACGAAATCGTATTCAGTTACTTCGACTTTCGGTCTGTCTATAGAGCATTCAATGGGTTTCAATGAAATTTCGTGCAAGGACGGACAATGCAGTAAGAATAGTGGTTAAATTTTGCAGCGGATCAATGCACAATTAATTCCCCTGACAAGGACGTTGGTAGAAGTATGCACTCTCTGAGTGCTATCTAGTTTTCTATGTCTGGTGAAACGTCAATTCACCTCTCATCGAAATTCGAAGAGATGCATATGTTCACTCATGTTCGTGGGCCCGACCACACAATATCTCTAGAAGTTTTCTAGGAATTTCAATCACATTTTGTGGAAAGCTGGGTCATGGGCTAGGGGAGGAGTGATTAAATTCGGGATGCAGGAATTTTCCGTCTAAGATAATAATCCATAATATGGAGATTCAATGCTTACACAGTTACCTCCCCAATATAGTAGCTACATATGAAGTGATTTTAATTAATAGTATCTGTATGACGTTGGCAGAAGTATGCGCTGTCTGAGTTTGTGGATACGTAGTTTTTAAAAAAGTGTATTCACGATATGAGCTTGGTTGGAAAGTTTAGTTGTCCATAATGAAAAGAAAGATATCAATTAATAGCTGTATTTTTTAAACACGTGTTGTTCTGTACCTAAGTCTAAAGATTGATTACTTTACGAAGGAAACGGAAAGAAACTGATTGATTAAGAAGGAAAAAATCAATCACCGTCCAAGATGTTTAAGATAATTTCATGATAAATTACTCCAACAGAATCTTATTAAAATTGTATGTAACCTTTAAGCACCAAATACGCCTAGAAGAAAATGTTGAAAAAGAAATATAGATTCTGTCGCGGAAGTGCAAAACTCATCAATGCTTGGTTGATGATACTCAGTGCGTAAGAAGTGTGGAATGAAAGAAGGAAAAAAGAAGAGGAGGGAGAAGAAGAAGAAGAAAGGGAAAAGAAGGAAAAAGAAAGGGATAAGACAGGGTGAAAAGAAGAAAGGAAAAGACGAAAAATGAAAAGGGAGAAGAAATTAGGAAATGAAGACGGATAAGAAGAAGAAGAAGAAGAAGAAGAAGAAGAAGAAGAAGAAGAAGAAGAAGAAGAAGAAGAAGAAGAAGAAGAAAGGAATGAAAGAAGGAAGAGAGAAAACTAGAAGAGGGAAGAAAAGTGGAAGAAGAAAGAGAGAAAAGAAGTGAAGAGTGAAAGAGAAAAGAAGGGGAAAGAAAAAAGGAATACAGAATGAAGACAAGAAAGAAAGAAGGAAGAAGAAAGGGGAGAAGTAAGAAAAGAAGGAAGAAAAAGGGAAGGAAGAAGTAAAGGTGAAAAGAAAAAAAAGGAAAGAAAAAAAAACAATAGTGTTTGATTAATGATACCCACAGCGACTTATTTGCTTAGAGAGATTTTCCCAAATCGCGACATAGAATGAAAAAAATGAGTATTCGCCTTTAAGCTAGTAGTCTCCTTAAAATCGCGATAGATACGAAAGCATCTGCACGTACATCTCGATGATAAAGTGTATGATTACCATCCATAAAGGCTTTTATAGATAAGCAGTCCCCTGGAGTTGACTATAGCTTCAGACCAAGTGATAGAAATGAGTTTTGGGAACTTGGTGTAGAGTAGGGTTTGGAGAACCAAGTATTCGGTACTGGCTTCATTAGTAAACACTGAACCTACAAAAAAAAATGAGAAATAGGTATACGCCGTACCTATAGACATCCACTGCCATATTTCAGGAAAGGGCAAAAAGCTATATTCTGGTTTGGGGTACAAAAGAATACCCCCGGACGTGTGTTGTCAGATTAGGGAATGCTTAAGGGGTGACTCGTCCATAGCGGTCACTGTCACTCTTTATTGTGACCTCTTGATCCCGGCCTAGTTGGGGTTCCATCTTCCACACACCCTCCTCGCCGAGAAGGCTGGGTCCAGAGGGGATCAAATGCCCCGCTTGCACAGCCTTGGGGGCACCCATGCTTAACCCCCCCCCCAGCACACACCATTTCTACCACTGTTATATCGTTCCCATACTAAGCCAGTAATTATCTACGACAGGTTTTTTTTTTCTATACAGAGTGAACAATCTAAAAGAATTTGATTTACTGTTTTCGGGGTTGCTTTATGTACGACGATAGCGACCAATATTTTCAAATAGAGCGTAAATAGGTAGGTCGATACTTAAAATATGCGTATTGGTTAAAATGCAAATAAACCTCCGAAATAGAAAGGAAAAGTGTTGAAACATACAAAAAAGTACATACATAGATATACTAGTCAGCCAATTCGTAGTATAAAAAATACGAATTCAGTTTCAATTTTATACAGTTCTTGCATTTTAACGCAGTAAACACAGACAAAAAATGGCAATCTTGAGACGTACGTACCCTCCAGTTACATGAGTAAGGTCTACGCCTTTACATTTTTGTTTTAATTCTGCCTAATAACCAGCCCCGGGTCAAACCAGAGTGGAGCATATGTTATAAAGGGATTCCAAATAAAGAAAATGTTCATAAATATGATAACGCACACATTTTTCACTGCAATTTCAAATACCTCTGTAGTTGTGTCGCATATGTATTATTTAGAAAATATTCCTTCATTAAATATTGTATTTAAATGAAATCTTTTAGTACGTGGCTAAAATCACCAAAAAACACCAACTTGTTCACATAAGTTGAGGGCAGTATAGTAATATAGTAATAATAGAGCAAGTGCAGAATCAGTGAATCGGAATTGATAGCATTTAGCGCGGGGTCCTTGAAATTGTGGGTCTGTAGCATGTGCTACTTTTGATACGAAGTGAGTCCGACATAGCAAACAAAGGCCAGGACCAACGATTAAGTTTTGTAAAAACACCAAAAAGCCAATAAGAAAACCCGAGGCAGCCTACAAAAAACCTGTGAGCTATGGGGAAAAATAATTCGCAAGATTCAATTATTCTTGTCGATTAATTTCTCGATAAAACACATTTTAAAGGAGGTAAACGTACTTTTAGGAACACCCTGTCCGTACAGACATGTGTATCTATATAACTGTGTAAGCTTTGTTTAGACGTCCGCGTTTACTGTTCAGCTTTATGTATGTTCATGTATAAGGGTGTCAGCGTACAAGACTGAGTTGGTTATTCGTTATATGCGCGAGTGTGTTTTAATGTATTTGAGTTTCTGTGAGTGTTTTAATGAACAGTAAGTGTTATTGCCAGTATATGTTTATTTGTACGTGGGTGTCCACTATTCGCTCCTGCCTTTTCATCTGTCTTTTTTTCTTGAATATCAGTGAATTATCCTCGTTTTTTTTCACTCTTCAGCACTGACAGAATGAAATTATATGAATAAATGAAAATAAAAAAATATATAGATAAAGTGAAGTTGAGAAACACAAGGCGAATATGCAAAATTTACAGCAATAAAATATTTTTTTCAATGGGGAAAGATATGTTATTCGTTATAGTACGGTTCGCGTTATAACCTGGGTGAATGGTGGACCCCAACATATTGATCTAGCTCTAATATAGTCAGATTTAGCTCCAGAATAGCTAACTTGATCGCTGCTCGGTTATAACAAGGTCGACTCGCTTGGATCCCAACAACCGCGTCATAACGGGAGACGCCTCTATTGTTTCATTGCATAGAATGAACTCATGTTTCCGAATCTTAGTCCAGTGAAGGGAAGGTGATCCCAGTTTTTAGGTTTGACATCCTCGCACAATCGATGTTGAAAACGGTGCAGAAATAAAAAGATACAAGACAATTCATGAAACAAAAACAGAAGTAAATACATGGATTATACGGCTAATACTTGAAATAAGTTGAACTATTCGATTGTTTTTATTTGTGCGCCGTTTTAACATCGAGTGTGCGAGGGTGTAAAACTTCACAATCGGGACTACGTTTCCTACATTGTACACCGAATCTTTCTGCAATGACATTTCTATTGTAAAATCATAATTCATTAACATTGTACGTATAATAATCGTATTCCATCAGTAATGTTTGTATCAATTCCAGACCTCTGACAATCCCCCCTTCCTTATTTTCAATGCATATCTGTGATAAAATCATTCCCAATGCATTTGCATTATAAACATAATAACCCTATTTATTGGCGAAGCTCCCAGTAATTCCTGACAACTGAATATCTTTTTCTACTAGATTCTCATTGCACAACACAGACTCACAACCGAAATTTAAAAAACAAAACAAATGGCTTAGATGACTAATACGTACTAGATCAATTACAAAGCAGGTTTTAGAACCTAATTGTTACTTCAGAGGAAATCTCTTCTTTTGAGACAAGTTCTTTTAGATAACAATAATCAGCTGATAACATTAAGCAAAAGATATAGAAATTGGAACTATTTACTTTCATTGTTGTGTTATCCAATTCATGATTATAAATAACTTGACGTAATAAAAATTATGAAATTAAAATGAATTTTTAATTCAAAATTCAAAATGAAGTCATGGGGACGATTCTGATAGCAATAACTTTTTGATAACATTATTTGTGTATATAATGACCGGAATGTTTATTACATAAGAAAAAGTACGTATATACTCGAGAGCAAATTCATACAATAAATAATACGAGTTCCGTTTTCCATTTCATAATATTCTGACTCGTTTTTCACGCAATATACTCTGAAAAACATAATCATTTTGGTAAGTATGCACTCTCCATTTAGAGCCTGACAAAGAACCCCAATCATTAACAAGTGAAAACACGAAAAAAAAAGCGGAACAGAGGCAGTATTACCTCGGTTAGCGCTCTAGACGTTCCTAAAAAAATGCGACGCTAAACGAAGCTGCGTTATACGGGGTCATTATAACATGACATACACAGCAATCATTAAGAAATATATGAGCCTCAACAAGATGGAACGGATTAGTGTTGTGTATCTCATCTGTTAGCTACATCTCGGAGCTGGTGAAATATCATTAGCAGTCACCCAGTCAATGTACATCGCTATATCGCTATACTATATGATAGATTGTATACGTGTATGTGTCATGTCACATTAACCGAAATTTAGATTATACATAGTTATTTTAGAGACTGTCCATGATACTGTCTTTTATCAATAGTAATTTCGAAAAGGTAAAATTACTAAGTTAGTCACAAAATTTGACTAAGAGCGCTAAACCAAATCAGTGCTAACCGGGGTAGAACTGAATTGAATATCCACAAATAAAAGATGCAGACGGCTAACATTATCGTCAGTTACTTCTACACGGACTCTAATACTATATCAATGACACACACAGCAAAAAGCACTTACGTAGGTTGCTTACAGTCAGGGAAAGGGGCTAACACAGCTTCAGTGATGAACAACTACAGCCATACAATCGTATTACAAAATACGTACAAGCAAAAAGACACATTGTTTAAAACCTTTTTACATGCCTATTTTATACACATGCAGATGCCATACATACAGTCAAAGAGACGCCATTGCGTTCTACCTTTAGAGGCATACTGACTTGTGTGAAAAACGAAACCCAATTTGTGTGCACCCACACACTCACAGATCTAGTAATGTATTTTCATTCAGAGAAGATTAAACACACTTTATAGCACACATAAACACTTTTTCCCACGCACTTGAAATATTTTTCATCCATATACATTCAATATACAAAATAAAGCGTAAAGCATAGCCTATGAATTGTACAGACGTTTGATTAAATACAGTGACAAAATAAGTTGACCATTTTGTTTCTTTCGAAACACTGGGGTTGTGGGTGTGGGTGTTTTTGTTTTTGTTTTTTTTTTTTCATTTTTTTCCCCAAATTTTTGTAACTAATACGCTAAAATTGCTGCCGTCTTGATCCACAATAACTTGACTAGCAGTAACCAGTCGGGTAACAGTATAAGCAATTTATACGACTTTCGCTATTAAAACTTCGGTCACAGAAAAACACAACCACAAAAACAAAAACAAAACAAAAAAAAACCCAAAAAAACAGTCGTCCAAAAGGGTCAGCTTATTTTGTACCACCCTGTATTTAAAACACTCAACATTGATATATGTATGAATTACATCATAATTCCGTATACAATTGAGGTACACATGCATTCTCATGCAAAATGGAGTCTATGAACACGCCGTCTGTGAAAACGAACGTTCAGTCATTTACCAGAAATTACACCCCAGAACACACAAATTAGAAGGAAGACACACATCTCCACAAATAACACTCACGCAATTAAATATGTAAGTCATGCAAGCAACTGAGGCTGTTCTAGAGGGCGACCAGCGGGTAAAATTGGCTTAGACGAACAAATACCAATTAGCATTTTAGGTACACTCAAGGGTTATTAAGATTTGAGACACGTTTACATCACGCACATATACATACACATGCAAACAACAGCATAGTGTGCGTACTTTTAATTCCTAATTCATATGTATACACAAAGAAAAAAAAACAGCTGAGAACATTAATTGAAGCTCTACACATGAACATATGTACACACTGAGCAGTATACATACATACATACATACATACATACATACATACATACATACATACATAAGCAAAGAATGGAATAATGTGTATACTTTTACTCCATCCATACACAGGAGGACAACATGAGTAAAGTACAGATTTTAAACGCCACACATAAACATATGTGCATGAGAAAATATTCACATACATACGTACATACACAAACAATAGCATAGAGTGAACTTCTTACACATACATACACATTAAGACAAAACCAATAAAGTATACTTATTCAAGCTCTACACAGAAACATACTTACACACTGAAAAGTACACATACATACATAAACAATAGTATAAAGGGTGTTCTTTCAATACATAAATACACATGAAGACAAAGCCAATAAAGTACGTTAATTTAAGCTCTACACAGACACATACGCACTCACAATTCTATGTAGTGAGTGTAAGTATACATTATACTTAGCCCAATACGGCATAAGGCCACAAGTGTGGGGCTACGAGTCGAGATCGAACTCACTATCATGCTCTGCGAAACCAGCCTGTATGTATGCATGTGTGTACTCACATTTGAAGCATACATACGCAGCTGTACGTAAGCCAAACTACGCAATTAGCACACGCACACACACAGTTGAATATCCCATCATTGAAGAGAAACACAGAGAGGTTTTTTTTTCTCATTTTTTTTTACGCAAATAACGCACCCAATTAGGGTGTGTGCACATCATAGACACACAAATGTCTACACAGTAAAGGAAGTAAGTATCGTATACACATCCATTTATTGTCAGAAATTAACCGCATGTAAACAAGGCTCGAACCCACACTCTTTTGTCTCATGATTTACAAAACAAGCCCACTAATGCGCCATAGGGATATGCTCAAAACATTCTCTTGAATCTAAGAACGCTTTCAGTAATTCACACACAAAGCTGGAGATACACTCTCTTTCCTCAAGATACATACACCTTGCCATACATACACATAGTCTCAGTCTCACACGACTGGGTGCGCACTTCCCTTTCCCGAAACACAAACTCTTGGTAATACATACATACACTATGATTCTCTCTTTTTTTTACGCATACAACTAGAAGCGCAATCTTCTTTGCCAAGAGACATACATCAAGCCATATATACACACACTCTCAGTATCAAACGACTGGAAACGCTCCGTACTTTCTGTAGATACATACACTTAGTGATACATACACACGCTCTCCCACTCTCTGCTACAAGCACATAAAGAGAGGGAGTAAGATACAGAGAAAAAGATATGGTATTCAGTGGAAGCTGGGCCATGTATTCATAGCAAATCACGCTATGGAAACACGTGATTGCTTCATAGAAGAAGGAGGAAGTAAAGGAGAAGGAGAGAAAAAAAAATCAGTCTGCTATTTATATAACTAGAGACAGGTCTTATTTATACAGGGTCAAATAGAAGAGGAGAGAACGTTGTGTAGCTTTTTCAAATAATTGCGGGGAGGTGCTGAGAGAGAAAGAGAGAGAGACACACACAGATATAGAGAGACAGACAGAGCAAGAGAGAGAAATATGAATCCGTTTTAAGAGGGAAAAGAAAGAGAGAGACATGAAGTGAAATAGCTTTGAATATTTTTTTTAAATGAAGCCTTTACTGGTCATGTGGGAGAAACTATTTCTGAATTTAATATGATTATAAACCTCATCTTTTTGTTTACATATTTTATTTCTTTTTGTATGTTTAATATTTACATTTTTTAAACAGAGAAGAGGTATTTTAATACATTTGTTCGTTCTTTTATTTTTGTTATATTAAGTATTATAAATCATAGAAAATTGAAAAGAGAAAAGACATATTAAGTTATTTAATACCGCCTCCAATGCTAGCCAGGATAATTTTTTTAAACGCTGCTAATTTGCCATGGACTAACAAGAAGTGGTTCAATTTCGGGATGAATCTAGGGTTTTTCTCTCAATTCAGAGACTTTTCAAGGGTATGGTAACGCTGAAACATTTACCCATGTACATTGATAGTAATTGCTTTTTTGCTTTATCTCATTTCGGTTTACGTAATGTTTTCAGATAGCGAGAGAAACCTGTGAGGATGCTGAAAGTCTCAAATGTAGAAATAAGATGATGAACTTTTTGAAATTTGCGATATGAGATTTTATGAGACGTACTCTTTCATTTCCGCGAGGCACAGTGTACATGGATATTGATGGAACATTGCTTAGTCTGCCTCAAGGCATCAGGTCAAGAGCACCCAGTGAGGATCAACTTACGATACTGTAGTAAACTAAGCATGTTGGGCTTAGTCTACCATTCTTATCCTACAACGAGATGCTTACAGGTATTTAAAGTATTATCCGAACGAGATGGCTGGGGGAGTATTTTGTTCGGATAACTGATACGATCTTTAAAGAAGGACGCAATACAGAACACAATTACGAAACATTGAAATCTTGTTCGGATAATTGGTGTTCTGATAACCGACGTTCTCTTGTACAAAGTTTAAATTTGACTGACACAAAGACGTTAGTGCGGGGCACCTAGTGAAGAACAACCTCTCTACATAGTAGTAAATGTCTTCTAGTTCAGCTCACAAAGCGAACTTGAAACATGTTTAGTGATTTCAAATGATAAGTTTCACCCGGTATCAAAAAGTGAAGTGGTTCTATAAAACCTTCCGTGGTCCGAAATAGTGTCAAAAAAGAAGAAGCAATTGCCTTTACTTATTTAGGGATAGTTTTTGGGCATTCTCAGACCAAAGCAATGGTGTTGACGGTATATATATATATATATATATATATATATATATATATATATATATATATATATATATATATGTATATATATATATATATATATATGGAGACAGAGACAGAGACGGACAGAGATTCCTAGTTGCCTCTGTAATGACTCGCAGCAAAACAAACACTGAACAATATTTTCCGTTTTTCGCCTCTTTTCGTGAAAACGAAAAGGTGGCGTAAAGCGAACTTTCGAAAAGCGGATTGATTCCTGTGTACTGATTTTCCATATTTCGTGACCTTTGTAAGTTCTTTCAAATGGAAGAGGAGTAGAATGAAGGCTCAATGATCCGAGGTTCCATCAGAATTCTATAAAAGCGTGTTTACGCAAACAAACTAGGAAGAACGATTTAGTTTAATTAATTTGTTTAATAATCATGTACAGTTTATAATTAATTATTAATTTCTTATATCATTTTAGGATGAGGGTAACAAATTATGCAGTACTCCGATGCGCTCATGGAGAAATGATTATAGAGAACATTAAATGATAAAGAGCTCAAATTCCCCAGTCAATGCATTGCAAGGCCGTATGCCTGGGAAGCGTTGAAAAAGGAAGATAAAGACGAAAATATGTGGACAGTGTGAAAGAACTAACGAAACTAAATGTACAAGACGTCATTGAAACTGCGAGAGATCGTTCGAAATCCATGATTGCCCAAGCGCAAGGCACCTGAAGAAAAAGAATTAATTTTAGTTTTTTTTTCCTTCTCATTGTTGTTATCATTATCAGCTCGTTACGTTCTACGACCATCAAAATAAGCAGCGTGAATCGGAAATAGATGAAATAAAAAAACTAGTGAAAATTAATATCAGTAATATTTCATAAAAGGAATTCAGACAACTCTAGGACTATGTTAAGTTGCCTGTAGTTCTAACGTGATTAAATGAACGAATTCATTCCTACTGGTTATAACAACAACAACAACAACAACAAAAAACAAATAAATAAAATAAAATGGTCTGATGGTGACTAACAAGAAAGTCCCTAAATGCCCTATTACTATTTTTCCTCATTTCAAAAAAGAAGGTTTAAATGTTTTGACTGTCCACGATCAAATCGATGATCAGGCTTCCATACATTGAAACTATGAACGTTAGCTTTTGGTGGAGACAGACGAAAAGGCCCTTTTTGTGTCTACCCACAGGTACATATGTAAGCTCCCCCTCTCCCATTTAACCTGACCTATTTCACCTTCACCCAAACTTGTAGGCAAATAGTTACAAATGAATTATGTTAGATATGACATTCTATTGAAAAAATATTTGATACATTTTAATAATAATTCCTAATTTCCTGTACCTGTTTTCTGAATTTTAAATATAAATAAGAACCAGACAATCTAAAGGCACTTGTGCATAAATCACTAAATAGGGTCCATATGCTGGGAACGGCTCCAGCTATCCCTACATGGGCCCCCAGCATGCAATACTACTCGTTTGGCCTATTTGCAATATGTGGATTAGACTGAGAAGCGACAAGCACTCGGGGTGGTGTCACTCAAATCACCCTGTGCTATCTTTGTAACCTATAGCTGGTGAGAAAAATGGATTAATGTCTTTCCCAAGGGATATTTGAATACAAACAGTCCAAGCCGGTACTTGAACTCGGCACTCCGAGTCTATTTTCCGTAAAAGAGGGGGTAGACTTTTTCATTGGGCGGCGACTCAGAAACGTGCATCGAACTCAAACCACAATAATTTCTCGGTTAATGTTCTAGATACATTCTTTAAGAAGGCTAACAGCGCAATACAGGGCCATTATAGCATAAATAGAGATTGTACCAACACTCATTTTGAAATATATGATGTCGCTGTTGAGCCTCAACAAGATGGAATTGATAAATGCTGTGAGATGCATCTGGTAGCTATTTCCGGAGCTGGTGAAATATCAATAGGGTAATTATTGTGTATGTGTATATTCACATGCACATGACACATTAACCAAATTGTACACAGTATACACAATTGTTTCGGAGACTGTCAAGGATCTGTTTTTTTTATCTTTACTTATTTCGGAAATTCAACATGACTGAATCTATTATAAATATTTGGAAAAGGGTGCTATAGCGAATGCGCGCTAAACGAGGTAGCATTGAGCTGGGTATTACTGCACACTGTATGCTGCGTAGGCTGTTTCAACAAAAAGGCGGTTTTCTATAGACATTTTCCTACAAGTCCCGCTCTCTAACAAAAAAAGGACACCGAGACACCACGTAATCTTATATTAAGAAGGAAGACTTTCATAGCATTTCCTAACAACACTATTCCTGCATGTAGAGAAGAAAAAAGTATTTTACATTGCATATTTACAGGTTTGAGGGACCATAGAATCCAACTTGTACCCCGATTGTATATTTTAGTTATAATTACTATGATTTCTGATGTTCGAATTTGCTAGAACCAGATGTTGTAAAGATTTTTTTCAACAAAAACAAGGGTGGGGAGAACAGCTATTCCACTAAGCGCCCAAAACGTGTATAAAATAATCACACATTAGAATAGTGTTGCTGCGAAGTCTCTATTTAGAGAGAGCTTTTTATAAACAATATTCTACACGTCCCGCTCTCAATTAAAAAAAAGACACGACTCATTATCACATATACCAGACCACCGTTATTAAGGCACCCTCGGTGTTCCGTTATAACGACAAATTAGTTATAATGGGTGGATTAAAAGATACTGCACTCAGATTTTGGAAAAATATGGCAAGCAAATTTTTGGAATCACGAAAAGCAAATTATTTACTTTCTAATTTGCTCCGGAAAAGCTATTATCTCCGACAATAGTAGTCTCGCGAGAATATAGAAACCAGCGTGCCGTTAGTACGAGTGTCGCTACAACGAGAGTTTACTATGAGCTCTGTAGCAGGATTGGGAAGAAAGACTTATTCTCCGCATATTTCCTAACACAATTTCTGCATATAAGTGAGTGTGTGTGTGTGAGAGAGAGAGAGAGAGGGAGAGAAAAAGAGAAAGAGAAAAGTATTTTAACATTCCATAGGCAGTATTTATTTTTTTTTCTTTTGTTACAAGAAACGAAAACGTTCTGCGTCGCACACCCGCACCAGAAGCGAGCAAGAGCCAGCATGATTGGTGGGCGGGTTTATTGTGCATACAAAACAGTTTTAAACTATTATTGAAAAAAATCGTGCTATATTTGCAATGGAAACATCTGGTAATACCTGTGTAGAGTGGTGTGACTACTTCAGCTGCTACATTCTGTCCTCATATAGCAATCAGGATATTTCTAAAGCATTTAATACACGCGCAACACTATATTTAACAAATGAAATGGGTTTTAAACCTCTAGGAGTCATTTTTTTTCCTCAATTTTTGCGCACCTTTACTAATATCAGCTTCACAGGAATACCTTGAGTACGGTTTTTATGTAGTACGGTTAAACTATTGATGTACAAACTAATATAACTGATTATATGCCGAAAAAAAATTAAATAAGTCCTTGAACAGTACGGAAAATTTGGAACGAATTAACCGCACTAATCAAGGTATGCGTGTATAATGATCAGAATGATATTTCATGGTTTTCTTTATGTAACAACGACTGATAAAAGAAAAATAACCCGTGTGTGTTTAAATATATATTGAATTCAGAAGGCTATAAGTAAAATTCGATTTTTTTTTTCATGATGTAAATTGTGTGTAAATTTATCTACTAAAATAATGAAGTGTGATTTTTTTTATCTGTTCGTAACAATAGACTCTTCGGTTTGAAGGCAACAATTGTGCTGATATAAATATGCCCTACCCATTATTGGAACGATGGCTCCTCCATTAAAGTTCAGTATTCATATGAAATCAAATTATACGGAATTTTTTTTTCACTTGACCACTAACTAGTGTACAAACACAGAAAATAGAACTAATTTTAAAAAATCAAACTTGATTAAGTAAAAAAATATTGGTCATTTCATTTAGTATGCATTAAGTACAGAAAATTATGAATTGTGAATAAATCGTGTAGCCACAAAAAAAATGAAGAAAAACACTTCTAAAAAGAAGGTGTAGATTCTTTACAAGATTGAACTCACGGGGAAGAGTTTTGTTGTTTCAATTCGAGTTCTTAAATCATTCAGTGGTACACATTCTAGGCTCACAGTTCATTATCAGCAGTTTAGTGGTAAAAAGCTTCATAAGTTGGCAAAAAAAGTATTTAGAACTACCGTATATTATTTACATGTACATTTTACTTGTTTTCTCTTGCTGCTCTGGCAATTCGTGAAAAAAGTAATACCTTTTGTTTTAATGTGTTTCTTTTTCTAAACTTTTTAAGGAAAAAAACTTGAGGAGCAGACGCTTTCCTTTTGTTTTCAACAAAATACGTGAAAGGAATAGTTTCTTTTCTGTAGTTTGTATATCAACGAACTAATTTTTTCTCAGTGTCTAATGGGAATCCCGGATTTTATATATACGATTGATCCTTTTATCAAAATCTAACAATTGGGCTCATAATGGGAAAAGTTACAGTTTCATTGTGTTATATGCAATAAAGAAGATAAGAACAGGGGGTATTTAAAAAAAAAACAAAAAACTACAATTCAAATAATGACATTATTCGAAGTTGGAAATGATGATGAACAAAGGGTCTTCAGAAAAAATAAGTAGAAAAATAACAAGCCTAAAAAAAAAAGGTTCGTTCATTGCTTCCCGCCTTTCCATACCACGTGACCGAAATGTCCTCCACAAATTGTGGGGTGGTGAATTACTAATGGCTTGAAATATGGCCCCTTAGCTTTATGGCTGATATTACTGAACTAATTAAGGAATTTTTTTCTCCCCGAGTCATAAAAAAACAAATTTGCAGTGTTTTTAATAATTGACTTATTGTTTCAGTAAGGGGTAACACGTGGACATTACTGTCACGAGTGACTGTCTTATTAGTTATATTAAATATTTTCATTTCTATATCAGTCAGCTTTTTTTACTCGTAGCATAACAAATAATCCATCAATAATGTTATTTATTCCGTATGTTGCAGACAGAGACCCCCATTGGAAGGAAGCTTACAAATCGAATAACTAGGGACTGGAGTTTTTAATAGCAACCAATGCTGACAAAAAGGAAAAATTACCACGAGGTACTTTGAAAAAGTAAAATTCCACTTCGGTCCCATTTATAGTTGTTATATGTAACTATGATGGGGTAGATGGTACACAATATCGGAAATTAAAAACAAAGGCTCAACGTCAAAAGAAAGTTTTTAAAACGTAATTATTAAAAAAAAAAATTTTAAACACTAGGGAAAATGTGTAAAATTTAATAAATAAAATAATTCAAAAATTCAAATTCTATCACCCTCCAGTATTTGAGTTACTAATTCGCAAGAAAATCGAATGAATGTAATTTTCAATATTCATTAAAACTATCGATTAAAACAATACCTAATGTTGTTACACAGCTTTTTTAAACTCTCATTTACAAGTACATTTGTCCCATAATAGTTGCAACATTGGCGTATTGAATTTCAAATACTGAATGTAAGAACTAGGATGGGACTGAGATGATGTATTTTTCGTTCAAATCCCTCAATAAGAAAAAAAAATGTAATATTAAATATCAGATGAATTGCGTTTTTTAAAGAAAATCTTTTGCCCACACAACATATTTATTCCTATTTTCGTGCTTTACTGAACTGTCGATTGAAAAATATCATATCTTCACATCGATACTTATTTTAGATGTGATTTGTATTGTTCCACGAATATTACAGAGTACAAATCTTTTTCAACTCAAGGTTCACATGTGACTAATTTCTTCTCCCGGAAGCCATCACCGATCTTGCTAAACGAGGAAGTAAACTGTGGTCGATGTTGTGGAATTATCTTTTTTAAAAATCACCAATATATATACATTAAATAGATTCATCTATGTTTGGTAATTATATCTGAATCTACTTTATATGAACAGGTACCTGGAATTTATTATTATTATTTTTTTACCATATAAAGGATACAATTGAATTTCGTGTACGAAATTCGGATTATTTTAGAACAAGGTTCTTAAAAATGTTAATAGGTAAGATATGGTTGTTTGTTTAATCTTTTGGAGCTGATCATGAATGATTTTTTAATACTACGAAGAAAAAATGCGGGCTGTACGACCAAGGAAGATGTGTGAAGAAGAAAAAACAAAAAAACCCTACCAATTTTTCGACTACAACAATAATACCCTGAATAGTCCCCAGTTTTGATCTAGTACGGCTGAGGCTTTGCAATCTAAATTAATGTAATGAAAATAAGCTGGAAAAAATTTCAATTTATGATGCCTTGAACAGCAAGGTATAACTATATGAACATTTCTAAAATTGCTGATACACTAACTCCCCTGACTTCGCCTCCACCCATGAGCAAAGAGATCACATTAAATAACTTACTGCTGTATTCCCACTGACTATCAAATAATAGTTATATTTATATATAAATTTATTTATGCAAATGTAACAACTACTATGTATAACGTACTACATGCTACTGTGTTTAGTGTACGAAGTCCACGCATTACACCTCGAAATGTTTATTTATCTGGAGCCTAATTTAGAAAAAAACAAATATATATAGGTAATAATCCGAATATGAAAAAAATATTGGTATTATTAGTGAAGTATCATTCAAAATACCCACGTGTACACCTTTTTGTACACATACAAAAACCATCCCTTTGCTCTCACCCCTGCTTTTACGCACCCATAGATTCAAGTCTACTCAGCTTAATGGTTAATCCGCGGTAGATATGCAGAAAAGAAAATTACATAACATTGCATCTACCTATTCCTCATTTAAATCCTCAAGAGAAAAGGAAAAGGTTTTATTCACATCGAACAGGGTCAGATTCAGGATTTTGAGGAGGGGGTTCTTTTTCAAAATTCCCTCAGACTGATAAAACAATTGATACAATAAATTGTTGTTTTAGAGGTTAATTAATGATTAATCAAGTTTTGGGTTTGTTTGTTTTTTTAATTTTGTGTACATTTGAAGAAATTTTTTCAATTGTCCTCAGCCTGTGCAGGTGAGGGTCAGGACTCCCTGGAACTGAGCCTGCTGTACTATAATGAAAACTTATTGTAAATAAACCTTGGAATCAGACCCTCAAAAAGAAATATACACTTGTACATTGCTTGTTGCCTTCAAATACCCTTAAAATAATCAAATATCCATAGTAGAAACATTTTAATTAGAATTTGTTGACTTTTGAAGTAATTTTGAGCATGTTATAGTAAATTATGCATAATAAATTTCTTACTACTACTGCAATGAACAGTAGTAGTGACTTCCATCAAAGCCTCTATCTTGATGACTCTAATAATATTGATTATATATATATATATATATATATATATATATATATAGATAGATAGATAGATAGATAGATAGATATGTATATAAATATATATATATATATATATATATATATATATATATATATACATATGTATATCTAGTACATATGGTAGGAACAGGTTAGTAATATAGCATAATACAAAGCAATGTCTGATTTGTGATGGATTTATTTCATAGAGTGTTCGATACAATCAACTTTATACTCCGAAAGTCAAGTTGTTTTAGAGTAGAGCTGGGAATATATAATAGGAAGTGGATTTGCTGCACAGACAAGTGTATGTTTCTGCCCTCTTTGGGTCTCATTAGGCAAAAGCATTTGCTTGATCAGGCCCAGAGAGGGCAGAAACATAAACTTCCTATTAAATATATATATATATATACATATAAGTGATTCAAAAAGAATTAACTCTACACAATAAGAATTAACTTATTCATTTTACACAACAAATATTTTTCAAAAAAATTTCCTTCTTCGTTGGTGCACTTGATTCAGGGGTGAATATTAATCACATAAATTGGACATTATACAATGAAAATTTAGTCTGAAAATCTAGCTAATTATTGTGCTGCTGAAAAAAAAAGCTGTTCTACTGACAAAGCTTTCATCAGATGATGACTCCGAGGTCAGACTTGGTTTCAGATAGATGAATATATTTATATTATGCTATAACATATTATATGCTTATTTTTATGAGTATATATATATATATATATATATATATATATATATATATATACATATTTATATGTGTGTGTAAATATATATATATATATATTCATATATATATATGTATATATATATATATACACATATTTATGTGTGTGTAAATATATATATATATATATATATATATTTATATATTTATATTTACATACGTGTATGATTATTAGTTCCACCTTATTACACTATACTGTAAATGAATAAATTTTTGTATTCAAATTTAAAAACCTCACCAAGAATTGTACAAATCTGCATACATTCATACAACTCTTTTACACATATACTTTATGTGATGTAGGCATAGTATATTCAGAACTATATATATATTATATAGGTGTATTGTCTGTACAGTTATAAGCAGGGCCAAATTTACCTTTGATTGGGCCCAGTGCATAACATATCTTGGGGCCCCGTCTATTTTTGTTTTTAGCAATTATTTTCAAATGAATCAAAACAAAAATGAAATGTTCATTCCAAACTGGTGTTTTTAATTCAACATGAATTCCTTCATGGATCAATAACCTATTTGCATGTAGCATCATGAATTCTCGAACATGTCGAAACATTTTACTTTTTTACTCACAAAAAATTTAAATATCAAAATATATTTTCAGGGGACCCTCCCTAATCTTTTTGCCCTCTTCCACTGTACTATTTAAACTGCCTGGTTCCCAGCCAGGCACTGTTTGGGGTGGGAGGGGGGGGAGATTTTTCAAATTTAATATTTTGCTTTTTGTTTTTTTTTCCCCTGAGGGTAAATGATAGGTATTGAAACCTCACCTGCACTCCCTGCATCTACTGCGGTGGTGACCCCTCTTTGCAAGCAACACTCATCGACCTTTATTCCCAAGGGGGTTGAATATTGGTAAGCATGCACATGGCAGTCTATAAGACCAGGAATTACATAGTAACCAGAAGCGTCAAAGACCTTAACTAAGGAACCAGAAACAGAAGGTGAAGAATGGTAAGAATTAGAAGAATTTTCTAAGGGTTCTAGGCCGAACGTAGAATTGGAAAGATGCAGTTCTGACGGCTGAGAGCTAGAGAAGAAGGATGCATTGGAATCGCTGTTTTTGTCCCTGTTGTTTGGCTTGGCCTCACTTGAGAAAGAATTAACAGCAGGAGTTGGGATAGTGAAAGAACTGTTAACGTCAGAATCTAAGTCACCGAACAAAGCAGTTCTATCTGTAAAAGATACCCTGCCTATGGCGCCAGCTGTAGAGGCATCAGCTTGGTGAGATTCCTCACTTGCTAGCTTCAGCTTTCTCAGAGCTACTATCTTCTTACCCAGCACAATAACGGCAGGTGAAAATGCTGGCTCGCAATTATGTGTTGCTGGTTCGGTCATTATTGGAAGATTTGCACTTGCAATAGTGGTGTTTCTCTCATCAGTACTAGAAGTAATAGTAGCAGTCGAAGAAGCACTTGTTATAGACTCACAGCTTTTATTAGTAGCATCAGGTATAACATAGTGAGAGCTCATAGTTCTCTCTGTAGCTGAAGCACTAACCTTACTGCCAGTAGTAGTAACTTCTACATCATCATTTCCCTGTGGCTGACTGGTTTTGCTCTCTTTGCCTAGGATAACACATTTTCTAACATCATTATCTAGAGAATCCTCTGCAGTGGTTTGTTTAATTATATTGCTAGCACTGGTTCGATGTTGTGAAGTATGATTCGTATTGAGGTCTTCTGCTACATCTAATGCACTGTTTAGATCTAAGAGACGTCCCCCGCATATGATGTAACCTATTTGACTTGATGCATCAGCCATAGTTGATTATTTATAATATTAATATATATAATGATATAATAAATGCTCAAAGAATGAAAGCTGAAAATGGAGGGAATGAATTTCGAAGTAGGAACAAATAACTGGAGATAGTTGGTGTATATACAATAGAAATAGAACTTGAAAAAAGACAAATCTATCTTCACCTTCTGAACTAGTTTGGTTACTATACAATAAAATAAAATATGCTACTAGCACTACTTGTTAGTGAGAGATTACACTAGTTAAAATGACCTACTGCCTTCTTCCTGTTATAAGTGAGATATCTCATTTTAGTAAGATTTGCATATCTTTTTAGGACATTACACAAATAATAGTCCAACTCATTGAGTACCTACTTTCTGCTGATAAAACCAACATCAATACATGATATATGACACGATTCAAAAAGTTGAGTTTTCATTTGTTTTTGGACTGCTCAAGATTTTGCTGCAAATATTCAGTTGACTGCACTCAGCCATATATAAAGCAACACCCACTCTTTTTGTGTGTTTTATGCATATATATATATATATATATATATATATATATATATATATATATATATATATACACATTATCCATATACTACTCATCATCATCTACATATATAAATTATCCACATACTCATCATATATATATATATATATATATATATATATATATATATATATATATATATATATGTATACATTATACATCCATTTCTTAACGCATATACATATATTTATATATATACTACTTATTTTCTCCTTGTGAAAAAATGCATGTATATTTTGATTTTCAATGAAATGATTTTAAAAAAGAAACTACTCAACTTGTTTCGGTGAAAAAATAAATTGTTTTAAATTATGGGTTATAGATATCTTTATCAGCAAAATTGTCACCTTCAAGTTAAAAAATCCATTCTTATGGACAGAGGAACAAACAGAATAACACACTATTCATTATTGAAGTTGATCTAATATCCTGAACACACACACATTATATACATATATATATATGTATAGATTATATAAATACACATATTTTATGTGGCATAAAAATTGAATTTTACTTATCACCTTCATGTATCCAGTATATATTTGAATATAAACACACGGTTTATTTTGCTTGTATATTTAATTAATATTATATATCTATATCTTTTGATTATTTCAAAAAGATGATATCCCTTCAAATAAGCTGCTTCCAATGGATACTTATTTGTAACCACCAACAAAAACTGTCAGCATAGGTTTCTTCAGCTTTTAAGTTGGCCTGTATCACATGTATAAGCCGCACCAATAGAGGTAGGGGGCTAATAATCTGAGCATTCAAACCTAATCATGTCTACACCCCCCTGAATATGTTTTCAGTGCGGGGAGTCAGTTTGCAGTGTAAGTTTATGCTAAATTGATTAATTAGTTTGTATCTAGCAGCTTACATGCTTGTTTTTCGAAAATTCAGCCACTTTTTACTGACAACTGATCAACAAAATGCAAGAGAAGTAATTTATTTTTTGATCACCCCTTTTTCCAAATTTTGAATCAAACCACCCAAACGCAGAATATTGCAAAAAGACAATCATATGATGGTTTCTATTGAGTGACTAAACAAACCTGCCCAGTATCTTTTTTATTCGATTAATAGAAATAAATGGAAAATTTGAGTAGAGATTTATAATATGAATTTCACATGCGTGTGTACGTGTTCTAATACATAGATTATACATACCTACGCATGAACACATATATATACATACATATTTTTCCATACATTCATATATGTATAGTGCATGTATATTTTAGATTATGTACGTATACACATTCATTTCAAGTATCATATACGAAATATAGATTTTAAAAATGTATATGAATGTGTATGTACATTTTGAATATATATATATATATACATATATATTTATATATATTTAAATATATATATATATATATATATATTTATATATATTTAAATATATATTTATATATATTTAAATATATATATTTATATATATTTAAATATATATATATATATATATATATATATATATATTTATATATATTTAAAAATATATATTTATATATATTTAAATATATATATATTCATATATATATATATATTTATATATATAAATATATATGGAAGGGAAGACACTCATACATTAAATAACATACAAATTTTGAATATTCATGTGTGCCTTCAAGTTAGATACAAACATGTATAGACATTTACTTTTTCTATATGATATGCTGAAGATTTTGAATGAAATCTTATTTTTGTAATGATAACGTCTTCTTTGAAAAATATTTATATTATGAGAATATTTTATAATGAAAAAATTCCATGAATTTTTTCTTCCGAATATATTTTCAATCCCACAAAATTAAAGAATACCCACAATTTAAAACAATGAGTTGATTTTTTTTATATAAAACCACAGATGAAATTGATTAAACGTAAACATTTCATGGGTAGATGTTTCACTGAACACATTAAGGCGTTGAGCATACTGTTTGCTATTCTAAAAAAACATCTCATAGAAATTCAAATTTTTACCACGGGTAGTAACTATAATATGAATAAAAAACATATCTTTATAATGTGTGTATTATTAGACTGAAAAATGCTAATATATTTTTATAATGAAAGAGGTTTATCTATCATTGATAGTATTTATTGTATTAATTCAATACAAATATGGTTCATGACACACGTGTGTTTCAATTCACAATAAAGAGTAAACAGGTTTAAGGCCGTACATAGAATTTGCTTCTTTTAAGTATCAGGTTTCGAAGACGGTTGGGATTGGGAAAAAACGACCAATATTGTTGATTTTCCTATGAAAATATGTTAATAATAAACCGTTTGGTATTAAACTCGAAAACCGCAATTCATGAATCTGAGTAGGTTTTTATCAACTCCGTGTCCCATAATAGTTGTCACATTTGCATCTATAAATGTATTAAAGTGTAGTACTATTATGGGACGGAGGTAGTACTCAAATACAAACCTGGAGAATCAAGAAAGTAGCTGGGGAATTTTGTTTGGCGCCTCGCCATGGAACCGTAGTTAGCAAGGTTATCTAGCAGATCGTTAGTGTAACGAGTTCAACTCTCACTGGGTGCGCAATTATTGCAACCTTGTGTCAGATCAAGTTTACTCACGATCAACTGGCCTTGGATCGATGGTTAAACTAGTCTTGTGAACAATTATTACTACTGAGGAGAGTTCGATTATCATCGAGTACCCCAGATTTATGGCCTTGTGCTGTAAGATATCAACTCAGCACTTTATCGTTTTGTTACCAAGCTAGTCCCGCTGACTGTTGCCAGTGAGTTTGATCGATGCTTCACAATATTGTAGCCTCGTGCCAAACTAAACCTATGAGCGCCTCGCCGTAGAACAATGGTTGAGCAAGTTTTAGACCATAAGCTCGATACTGTGTGTTTCTTGCCTACTTAATCCTTTCAAAAACTAGGCTTCGTGAATACTACCTCTGTCCCATAATAGTTGTTACATTTAGTAATTGTTATATATAGGCAAATGTTACAATTATTATGGGACAGAGGTGCTACGTACCCACAAGAGACCTTTTTCTTTTCGTCCTTATTGAAGTAAGTAGAGAAGGGGAATACACTTGCGGGCTCGTTTCGGGGAGGTTTCGTATAATGAATTTGAGGAGTGCCCACGCGGTTTCGTTTCTTGGAGATGGAATAATGGAACAATATTTTGACAAGCTAAGGACAATCCGAACTCTTTTTTAAAACTCTGCCACAAATTTCTCCGATAATTTATTCGAATTTGTGGGACCTAATACGAGAAAAAAAATCAAAAAACTCAATTGAATGAATAAAAAAACACTCTATATATGCATTCTTTCTATCGTAAGAAATGAGACGAAGAAAAACGACCAACCAACCCCATGACATACACCACTTGATGAAAAAAATAAAAAGTCTGAGTAATATTTATGTATCCTTTTAGCTAATAAAGAACCCCCACCCATGAGTTAAGATGTACTTGAAGAGAATTGGTGTTTAAGACAACTCAGATATCGTAGATTTTAGAAGTACAAGTAGTTAGCAGACACCAATAAATTAATGGTGATATGGTTATTTTTAACAATACCCCCAAATACACAGATTGGTATTTAAAAAATACTGTCTATTTTTAATGAAATATTCACGAAATTTTGGTTAAAAATATAAATTTGTACGGATGAAGTTTTCTATAGTATTTTTTCGTTCAATCTTTGAAAATTTAGAGGCCAGTTTTGGATGATTGAAGTATCTGCGTATTTTCCTATCAATGGCCGGTAACCAGAAATAGAATGCGGATTTTTTAGGCAGGCAGTCCCTATCTACGTAGAAGATAGACGTACGCAACCTAATCTTCCACTGGATTGTAACCAAACTAAATTGAGTAAATGCCTGTGAATCATACATTTTTTAACCATCTGTCGTTTGACACTGATAAATAAGTAAAAATAAAATCCATATTGAAAGACTTAAAAAATCTGATTGATTTAATTAATTTATCTCTATTTGTAAGTCCACGGATCTAACTATGTGTGCCTGATCATATCTATGTTCATACCCGTCTATCTGTCTCTTCATATGTGTCTATCCATCTATCTATTTGTTCATTATCTACCTATCTATCTATCTATCTCAGTCTGTTTACGTCTCTCTATTTGTTCATTATCTACCTATATCAGTCTATCTATCTATCTATCTATCTATCTATCTATCTATCTATCTATCTATCTATCTATCTATCTATCTCAGTCTGTTTACGTCTATCGATCAGTTCATTATCTACCTAATACAGTGTTTGTCTATCTATCTATCTATCTATCTATCTGTGTACACATCATAGCATATGTAGAGGAAGAAAATTGAAAATTCACATTAAACCCGTTCTTTTCTCAGTGCCTCCACCAAACAAACACAAGAAGAAATGTGCACCTGTTTCCATACGAAGTGATTCACTGATTCTCGGCATAAAATTGCCTACTTTCCATCAGACGTGTCGCCTCGCACTGAACATGACTTGCTTCTTGGTGAAATCAACGCATGGTTCAAATTTCTCAACTACTCAAGGCCCGCGAATTTGTGTGTTGGAGAAAACTTTTATATTTTTATGTGCGCGCACACCCACACCCATGCATAAACACACACACACACACACACACACACACACACACATATATATATATATATATATATATATATATATATATATATATATATATATATATATATATATATATATATGATCCTCTTTTTTATAAAGTAAATATTAAGACACATCTCCCTGAGTTCTTATTTACCGCACAGTTTTTCCAACTCCCGGACAAGTTCTGGACAACGAGGGTTATGTTTTGAGCTCTTGGGCAATTTGATTTAGGGGGAAAAGGGGAGTCTTATACGCTGTCAAATACTTGATAATTGATTTTAGAAGGAAATTTCAAGTTTTATACTGTATGATATGGCAAGCCCAAATCAAAGAGAAACTGATTATTTTCCAATTCATCAAATCATATATATATATATATATATATATATATATATATATATATATATATATATATATATATATATATATATATGTATGTATGTATGTATGTATGTATGTATATATATATATATATATATATATATATATATATATATATATATATATATATATATGTGTGTGTGTGGGTTTATATGTGTGTGTGTAAGCATGTGTGTTCATATATGTGAATGTATGCCTGTGTGTTTATATATGTGTATGTATGCAGGTGTATGTAAGTATGTAATTATGTATATATGTTTATGCATAAAACTCCAAGTTATTTAGTTATAGAGGATTTTGGTGTAGAAAGATTAAAATTGTATACATTAATAATAAAGGTATACAGCTTCAAGTTATCTTGAGCATAAAACTTGAAGTTGTGTTTATTCTAGAGTTGAGTGAGAAGTTACACATCATATTGATATTAAAGTTATGTAGCTCAATATTGTGTATATTGTATTGATAATAAAGTTACATATTGTATTGATAATAAAGTTATATAGCTCTCTATGTTGTGTATATCATATTGATATTAAAGTTACTTCAAGGTAGAATATGGAAAATGCGTTGAGTTGACGCTTATTTTCTGTAGATAGACTGTTGAAGTGCTTGTAGGTAGAAAAACTTGAGAATTGTTCATTTTTGGCAAGACATTTTAATTGTAAAATTTGTCTTCAGGTAGAAAAATGGTTTTTCTTTCAATTTCACAGTAGACTTTATTTTACACTGTCAGGCAGCGAGAAAAAAAAAATTAAAAATCCCAATCTTCATTTAAATCGTTTAAAGTCTGACATAAGTAGGGGAAAAGAAACTGTTACATGTGTATGTTGAGGAAAGGTGTTCCTATATTATAGTATTGTCTATGTATATGTTCGTATGTAATGTTGTTAATGATATTATTTGTCGGAGTATTAAATTTGTAATATACAGGCTGTGGGTTTTAAATTTAATTTACCTCGCATCGCTTGTATTCAAAAGTAGGTCAACAACAGCGTGAGTATCGCGCATCTAATTTAAATGTATGACGTCACAGTGCTGAACGAACCAAGGAGGGGGATAGAAGATAACCAGAGAGGGGGGAGAGATAGTGAGAAAAAAGTGGAAAAATTTGGGCTGCCTAGAAATATATGTGTGTTTATGCGTTCAAACAAGTCTGCGTGCGTTTGTGCAAGCGCGCGCGCGCGTCGAACTGAGCGGGAGAAAGAGAAAGAAAGAAGAGAAGAAAGAGTGGAAGACAGGGAGGAGGTCAGGGAGTGAGAGTAAGAGGCGAGCGCGAGACGGCAAGTGAAAGAGGAGGAGGAAGCGAGCTAAGAGGAAAGAACGCAAGAGTTTTAT
The DNA here is from genome assembly GCA_963457665.1 of Thysanoteuthis rhombus. Classification (NCBI taxonomy): domain Eukaryota; kingdom Metazoa; phylum Mollusca; class Cephalopoda; order Oegopsida; family Thysanoteuthidae; genus Thysanoteuthis; species Thysanoteuthis major. The sequence continues at coordinate 34,251,827 of OY735235.1, forward strand.
GACGGAGGAGTCGATACACGAGCGCCAAGAGGGAGATAGAGATGACGAGATAGAGAGAGTAGAGAGAGACCAACCGAAGCCAAACGAGGGGGGGAAAAACAATTTTTTTTTTCTCTTTGTAGATCAAACCGAAAGAAAGAGAGGAGGAACAGACCTCTCAAATGGACCTCTGGTCTTATTTCTACAGTATTAGACCGACAACTAGTAAAATTACTGTTATTATTAGTATTTTTTTTAGTCTTCTTCTTATCTTCACTATTACTTCTACTACTACATCAACAACCACGGTTACTACTACTACTTCTGCTAATACGAAATATTTCTATGGCCATGTAAGCATCATGTAGTAAGTAGAGAGAAGAGATGGTGCGGCAAACGAGGTATCTCCTGGTTGGGAATATACCCGAAAAAATCACCAAGGAGAAAATCACAGAACACTTTAAGAAGTAAGTATTGACAATAATGGTGTGTGTTGTTTTGGAGCCAAATTCTAAGAAGGGATACGACTCTAAAATTTCGTGGGGTCTGGCACTATACTTCGTGAAAACTATGCTTGGTGGTCATGAAATGAGGGTAGATATTTAGATATATTTCCTTATTTTTTTATAGTAGGGTATTTAAAAACATATATATGCCCCCTTTTCGGTCATTTATTAGCTTATATTTGTATTTATCTACTTAAAATATGGTTTCATTGTTTATTTCCGAAGTTTTAAAACCTTTAAGCCAGGTGTAGTGTTTATGGTGTCTTTCTCTTTTTTTTTGTCTTGAAGTTGTTGGTATATTTAAAAGATGAGGGGAAAAGACCCCTATTTCATTAAATTCATGCCGTCTATTTAACTTTTGGGTTTCTTTTTTCATTGGAGTATTCATTATTTGTATACACTGACGCCCCCACTGGCTGGTCATAATAAATTTGTACATAGATTTCTTCCCTTGAAAATTTGTTTATATTCCAATATGCTTACAGGGTGTTCATAAAGTTGCTACCTATTATTTGGCCGTTTTAACAAAAATAAATAGGGACTTCATGGGGACCCCTGTATTTTCATCTTGAGATTCATGTGTTTATTTTTGTGGCTACCCCTAAGAAAATTCTTGTTTGAAACGTATATTTATATACAAATGTATATATATTTTTTTTTCATCATAAAAAAAAATAATATTCAAATTCTTGAGCCCTGAAAAGAGTAATTTTACCACATGTAGGCATCTTCATTTTTTTTGTTCTGTTTCTGTACAACTTGAAAATTCATTTTCCCTCCAAAAATTGACTGAAATAATTTCTTTTTAATTTGATGCTCGCTTATAAGTATTTATTTTCTGTTACCAACCTCAAATATGAGATGGGGAGAAAATGCGAGCTTGGATTTTTATGCATTCAAGCAAGACTGAACGTAGAGCAAATGTTGGAGGTCAATTCGCTTTAAATTTCTTTGAATTGAAAAAATCGATCTTTGAGTTTTTGAAATAATTGATAAAAATAAATCTATTGACCCTTGATATACAAAACAAATTATACATAATTTATTGATTCATTGTGTGTGTGTATATAATATATATATGTAAATATGTACACATTATATAATGTATAGTACACACACAATGTGTATACGTATAGTTTGTGTTGTGTATATACAAATAATACATCTTCATTTTATGTGTAGTACCTGTAATACATAATTTTTGTGTTCATTTTACAAACATTCATGTGTAGTATACATTTTATGTATGGGTGTTTGTAATATATGTCAAGCTTATTTATATACACATATTGTGGGTGTTACTATTAACCTATATATATATATATATATATATATATATATATATTTATATAGTACGTGTGGTACAGATTAGGCTAGCAGTATAACATAATATATTAATATAGAGCCACTTCTGATATGTAATGGATTTATATATATATATATATGTGTGTGTGTATATATAATATTGAACATAAGTGTATGCTTTTTATATAACGTCTCCATGAATGACAAAAAACTGAAATATTTGAAATCTTCCATCTTGAAGCGTTCCTCTTGTTTTTCTTACGTTTGTCCCAGAATAGTGGTTACTTCTGCATATATAAATGTATATATAAACGTGAAAACTATTATGGGTCAAAGGTATTTTATTCCTATCTTATAGTCTTCCACCCTAAAGGTACATTACACCTGGATTCTTTTTACCTGTTTATGTAATTTATACACTGTTACTTCTATATCCTCTTTTTCATCTAGCTTATTTATTTCTGAAAGAATTTGCAGTTTCCATGTCTTGAACTTGTTTTCTCTTGAAAGAAAAAAACACACTTTTTGTGATAGTGCCTCTGTCCCATAATACTTGCTACATTTACCCATTCCATATAGACTAAATGGAACAACTATTATGGGACAGTGGTTGTAATATTTATCTTTTTCTTGACTTGCAATGTCTTGTCACGTGATAAAACTCCTTCAAGCAAAATGGAAAAGTATTTTGATAAGTATTATTAAAATATTACTTGCTTATCTAAAAACCATCTCTGAAAGTGCATTCCTTTCAAAACTTTATTGTTTACATAACTTGTACTTTCTTGAAATTGCTCCTATATTTAACCCCCTCCCCGAAAAAAGAAACTTGACCCTAATTTTTAAAACTAATTTTTTTAGTATTTTTAGTTTTTAAAACTCAATTCATTTTGTCTCAAGATTGTTTGAATGCTATCAGACAATGTTTTCTCCTAGTGCCTTGGTGAAAAAGATTTTTAAAGACGAAGCCTCCTTTATTGTTGTTTCATAACTTACCTACATAGGTAGAAATTTGTAAATTCGACAATAAATCAGTCCAAATAAAGAGGTTTAACATGCTATACTTTCTTACTTGACTTACTCGGATCCGAAGAATTAATCATCTTAATTTCGTTTTACACGTGTGTACGCAAATTACAACAGAAGATTTCTTTCGTAGCTAACATTATTCACCTGCTTTAATAAAACTCCCTGTGGTCAAATTAAGAGAGCAGTTTATTAATGATTTGATTGAGGGTTTTATTAAGATTTGTATTTCTTTTAAAAGAGATAAATCATATTTTTTACCTAAATATCCTTAATATTTTCTGTGTACACTCGCCATTGTGTAGTTTTTTCGAAGTGATGACTAAGTCTTATTTTTCTTGTTTGTTTAGTAAATGATAAACTGAAGTATTTTTTTTCTTCATATAAAGTTAGAAAATTCAGTTCATCGACGATCACTAAGTTTGAATAAACAATTTCTGTAACTGACTCTGAGGATAAAGACATTTTTATTTATATTTCTAATTATATTTTTAGTCTTTTGCTAACGAATATAATTAGGACGCCATTCGTTCTTTCTTTCATTCTAAGCAAAATAAATATTTTTTAAAATTCCTCCAAGCTAATATTTTCTCTTGAATTGAATCTCGTAGCAGTTTCTAAAAATATTGGGCAAGTTTGTTAGAGTTCTCCGAAATATTAGAATCAAACATCGATATAATTTGCTTTATTCTTAACTAAATGTCCATTTCGAAATGCTAATTCCTTTAATTCAAAGGCAATTTCTGTCTTCAGTTTCTCTCTCTTGGATTGCAAAAAAAATGACATTTTTATGTCAGCTTTTCTTTCGTTTCATATCTCCAGGAAAATCTATTGCAATCAACCTTGGCATTGTCTTTTCTTCCAATCTAAGTCGGGAGTCGTGAATTAATTGAACAAAAATATATTTTCACATGATCTTGAGGTTGTAATAATGATCATTTCATCTTTCTGAAAGAAAAAAGATTTCTTCCAAGTTAGATGTCTACTCAACCTCACATCAAAATTGTCGGGTACAAAATGTGAAAAACCAACCTGAGATCAAATCCTGAGTACATAGTTGTTTTTTTTTTCTTTCATCCAAATAGAATATTTCAACTTGCCTTTCATAAACCTTTTTCCTCTCCAACCTGAAAATTCAGATCCAGCTATGAATTTCCCAACATCTCCCTTATTTCAGCCTTTCTCTTATGTCCCATAATGATTTTTCTTTTCATTCTCGATTATCGATTTACTGCGAAATTGATTACTAGAATCAATTATGAAGTCAGCAATAAACTTTTTCTTGAAGTTATCACATATTGTCCTATTTTGTTATCATCAATTTTGTCAATTGATAACTCTTGAATTTATCTCTTCCGAAGATTGAAATATTTTCCTCACTTTATTTCATTTAAAATCATTAACTCATGAGGCTCAACAAATCTAAACAGATACATTCTTTCCAGTCACAATATTGTTCAAAGTAGTCAATTTCTTTGGGGAAAGTGAAAGAAAAAAAGTTTCTTCTCATCATATATCATTGAACACGTTTTTTCATTAAATGAATTATAATACTTTCTAATTATTGAAGCCTTTGAAAAAAATTAGCATCAGCACGTGTGAAATTTCCCCCTAACGAATTGAAATCATAGCTTCTCCGAGAACCCAGTCAAATAATAGAAAGTGTGCATTGAATATTTAAGCATCTTTTCTGAATGGGGAAGAGAAAGTTTGCCATTACTGGGACAACGAAACCCATCATTCGTCCTCTCATCTTTAACAGGTTTTAGAATTAAACTTGGATTATCATTATCGAATAGTACTTTTATTAGATAATTAATTTTGCTCTCTTCTCCCCCTCTTTCTTTGTATAATAACAACTTCAATTAGTCATGACTCCTGACACTAGTACCCATCAGTTACTGAGGAATGGAAACATATGGTGATCAACTCAGAAAAAATTGCTTTTCAGCCGTTTTTAACGATTTGAAAAAAAATTATTGAAAAGATCATTTTCAGCGACGCCAGTCATCTATTACCTCTGTTCCGTATATATTGCTATATTTGCATTGATATTTCTCACACTGAATGTAACAACGTTTATAGGACTGAGGTGTTTTGTTTCTTGTTTGTTTTTTCAAGAAAAAACTGGTTTATATTTTCATAACATTGATCTTTGCCCTGTAATATAGACTTATATTCGTATAAGTTGTACTGGAAACATTTCATTTGTTCAATGATCAGGTCAATTATTACTGTTGAGGTATAGAAAACTTGAGCATTTTTATCACAGAAGTCTGTCGGAATGGGTTTTTAGTGCTTTTTCTTTGAGGTTAAAAAAAAATCTAGTCGCTACACTGACATAGATGCCACCTCAAATGCTCATCTCAAGAAATGATTATTCTGATTGACATCAATGATGGGATTTTTGTCTAAAACTTAATTTGGAACATGAGCAATCACTGTGGCCAAGATGAGTTTAGCATTGCATCATAGTTTACAAGAAGACTGAACTCTTTGAATTGAATGAGTCTATCAATGCCTTTGAGTTTGATTTTGGATTCAGTAGAACAGTTATTCTGCCCCCCCCCTTTTTTTTTTGCTACGGCCCCCTTATCAAGCAGGGATACAACACCAATAGATTGACAGAAATTCATTTATTATTTCATTCTATGCCCCCTTATGTGCTTAGTCTCTCAGAGGGCCATATGGCTTCTCTAGATATGCTGCTTTTTTTTTCTTTTCGCTACCTCTCAATAAAATACAAATGATTATTGAAAGAGTTGTCATTGTACTTGGTTGAATTGAATACTGTAGTCTAGAAAGAGATTGAATTGTCTTTGTGTTTTCTGTTACATTCTTGTTTGTTTTTCCTTTTGATGCTTGCTTTCTGTTGCCAATTTTTGTATGTCTATTGAACGCCATTGATATTGTATGCACTTTATTTTTTTTTTTTTTTTTTTTTTTTTTTTGTCTGTTCTTTTGACCAGTTCTGCTTTTGAAAGCATTCCTTCCCAAGCAGGTTATTAACTGTATTTTTTTTTTAAAGAAAAATCCTTGTGGATACGCTTCTGTTCTGCTTTCTGGATATCGTTTACCCTGGATCATTTATTTTTGATATTCTCTCTCTCAATCCTCTTTTGATTCCACCCTCTTCGAAATATTTTCTTTTTGTGAGGAACAGCTTGGCAATATGGCAGCAGTCCTTGAGGGACTACCATAGATGAGAAAAACCCCAATTAAATGGCATATATTCATGCCAATGATGGTTATTGGTGAAACAAGTAGCCAGAATCTGGAGTACCAAAATTGGATTTTTAAAAGATTCCACCTTCCTATATTTGCTGTTTATCCTTTCATCTGCCTTTTGGAATATTATTGATGCCATATACAGAGGAACCCAAGAACACCTGAGAGTACACTCATTAATTGCTTATCACGTTAGTTTACCTGGAGGTGAACTCTTTCACTTTGACTTATTGAATCCGTCATACACTCAAAATCTACCAAACAAGTGGAATACAAGATCAACTTTCATCTCTTGGATTTTTTAATTGTCATACTGATACTATCTGGCTTTCTGTCGCTCAGAGCCATGAGGATTTATTAGGCTGTTTCTCTGGACTATTTTACCATTTAACTCTGGAATTCTACCTCTGAGTGGACCAATATTACCCTCTTTATTGGATTTCTAAACTTGGAATATATCAGGATACAAGCTAGAACCCTGGAATGTTATCTGGAGCTACCTGTTGGAGTATTGATAAAGGTGGATTGTACAGAAGCACCAAATTGGTCATAGGATTTCCCTAAAGGAAATGGCTCTCCAGTAATAAAAGTTTATATTCTATTTCCCCCCTTTTTTTTTCTCTTGATTAAATTTTGTTCTTTTATTCTTTCATCTAAATCTTTGCTTGACAAGTCATCTTCCATACTTTTCTGAAAGATTACTTTGCTGACGGGCAAACTATAGACTCCTTCATTTTGTGAATAAACTGATGTAGTATTTGATTTGATTTCATCTCCACCCCATGTCCACTGTGCTTCTTTCTCTGATTGACTCTTTCTGTTCCTTTTTATTCAATAAAGAATTTTGCATGTGTTACTTTATTGCCTCTTATTTCCAGGGCAACGTTGACAACCATTTCTATCAACGCTTTTAATATTCCGGCTTTGCTCTCTCTGCTCTAGAGTTACCATTAATGTTTTATTGGAAGCATCATAATCGTGACAAGTGGGGGGGGTTGGGGGCTTTGGGCCAAACTGGAAATTTTTCTATTTCTTTTTGGTTGAATATCAGCTTGTTCCGAAATCTGCTGCAGTTGATGTGCTGAACTATCTTGATTCTGTATTTGATTCCACCTTGTTGTAAAAGAATGCTTTTCTGCTGTCCGTCACTCAGCATATCAGCTCTTCCTGCTCAGTCTCTCGCAAACAACAATCAGGATAGCCAAAGCATCTTGCTACTGCATTTTGTTTTACTTGCACCTGCTTCCATATTATGTACATGTAACTAACCAGAGAAGAATTCAAACCTGACCAGTTGTCAATTGACAATGATATGCAGCTCCTCCTAGTCCTATAAATGACCATCATATGTATGATAAATCTATGAATGCAATGACTATACTTGGATTGTGAGTTTTTAGTCATGCTTTTGCCTTGTCTGTTTGCAAAAATGACTTGTGTCAGACCTGGAATTGAAACTGTCACTCCAAATGAAGCTGGTAATGCAGTTTGGAATCTGGTAGACAGCCAAAAGCCGCTAAGCTTGTTGTTTGCTGCCACTCTGTGGAAGAGTTTGTCTCCAAACTTCAATTTTTCAAGACACAGATTTGTGCAAATTTCTACACTGTTGCCTGTCAGAATCGAACTTGGCAAAATAAATGCAAATTTTTAAAAAATTTTGAAATGCAACGAATGGAACAGCCTGTCACTGCTGTACAGTTGCCAAGGAAAACTTGGGAAATTCTATTCCTCAAACCTGAATGGTTATGGCACCAAGCCATTCACATTCTGTTTATATAAAGGAATTAGTGTCATGGATATTTTCCACAATTATTTAATTGAATTTAACATCACTATTTTCATTTTGCATCATTTCTTAGCATCAGTAATAACTTCCTTCAGAATTAGAAATGAATTGTATCTTTTTTGTAGCAGTTTCAATCTAGATGGATTGAAATTTTGATACTCAAATTCTTCATGCCATGGCCTCTAATATGATGATAATGCAATTGGAACCCAGATCCTTACTGCTATGAAGACCTGTTTCTGACTTGCTTGAAAGCAACTTGTCTTCCATTGGGATCAAAATGACATGTGGAATGAATTTACATTAGTGTTTAGCTTGAAATAATTGACTACCTTTCAGAATCCAATTCAAACATTGAAGAGGTGCTGTTTTTTTTTTCTCTCCTTCCTAGAATGTTATAATTATTTCAAGTCTGACCACGTGGAACATAGTTTCATTAATCCAGAGCAATGCCTTTGAGGATATCTTAGCTGGAAAATTTTGCTGAAAAGAAATTGAATCTTTCTAATATTGTTTTGTCTAAATATTTTTTTTTTCTTCTCATCCTTGATGTTCTTTGAATATTGAAGCGAATTTGCTTATCTAAAGATTTTAGCCATATCAAGCTAAATAGTCAAATTGTTGGCAAATATTGTCACTGCTTGGTTTTTCAATGCAATGCTTGGTTCTGGATTATTTCATAAAATTTGGTCTTTTATCTGCGTCTGGGCACATCTACCTCAACTAATGAAAGTATATTACCTCTAACAAACAGGGTTATACTAGTCTGCTGATAGGGTTCTTTTGCTTGCAGATGTTTTTTTTTTTTTTTTAAAACATCAGTTTGTTGGTAGAATTTGAGATCATTGATAACTGAACTTATTGGTGACCAATGTAACTTTTCAGTATACTTTGAGAAGTGGCTGTTTTCTAACGCTGTCAATGAATACATGATGGAACAATCTTGGTTTTCTATTTTCAGATGGTGATAAAAATAAAGTTCAAGATAAGTTTTAATCTAAAGAAAATGAATAAAAACATCTGTAAAATACTGCCTTTTTTTTCCTCCTCCACTTATTGTCATGGCTAACTTCCTGCTCATTTGTATTTGTGATTTTACAATAAGCAAATTCTGTCCCAGTCTCTGTTCACTAAAGACATCTTCCTAGTGAATATGATTAATTTTGGCTTAACTGAACCAAATTAACACTTGTAAAACTAGTTTCCAATTTTACATGAATAACAAAATACTTTGTAGGCTTTTGAAACGACGAGTGTTTTTAATTCTTTGGATGCATTGCATTTTTGTGATCCATCAAAACAAATGGAAATATTTATATAATCCTATTACTGTTTTCCTAAATGTCATTGATTATTTGACATATTTACATTGGCTTCCTGCAGGACCAATTCTATCTTGGCCATCAAGTGTGTTGATTTAAGAATGCTGAAAAATCCAGATTGCTTGAATTATTTATTGGGCATTTGCTGGACTCGGTCATTAAATAAAGGGGCTAGGAACTGCTTGGCCAATCTCTTTACGCATGGAGATTTTGCATCCATCTGAATTGAATGACTTCATCCCCCCCCTCCCACATACCAAAGATTAATCCATCATTTACTTAGTTATATATAAAGCTTCTATATTATAGGCTTTTGGGTGCAATCTGTTCCAGCCAAGCAGCCTTTAAGAACATTGAGACCATTCTTAACTTAATCATGGGTAACAAGCCCCCCACCCTGAACAAAACAAAAAAAAAACAGTGATAAGTTTGTGTCACTTTCTAAGCACTAGAAATGCTTCTTTGCAATAAAGAAAAGTGTTGGATACCAAGAATGACTTATCACACCTGAATTTTTTTTTTTTTTTTTTTTTCAACTTTCACACAGGAAAAAAAAAAGATGAGTGGTGGTGGTGGGGGTTAAGACGAAGTCCTATTCAGTTCCTCAATGTTGCATAGAGAAACTTCTGTTTATTGAGTCACTTGTGAGAACAAGACAGTGTTTGTCCTCTTCATCCTATGGAAGTCTTAATAATTTTTCATCTCAAATATCTTTAGTATTGTCACATCAAAATTGTTTAGAAAAGATCTATTTTGCTGCTTTTCACTTGTACTGTATATCCTCATAATCGAAGAATGTTACCGGTGCTTTTCATCTTTTAGTGATCTGTATAGGAAATATTGAGTTGTATCTAGATATTGTATAGTTTTCTATGCTTCTATATTTTAATATCTTTTGGAAACAGCCTTCTCTGATCATTTTTTAATTTTTCCACGAGTTGGATCCTATGAAAAAATCATTTATCATTTGCCTTCATCTTAATTTTTCTTGGTTTTTCATCTCAATCTATGGCAGTGAGTAAATATTGTGGATCAAAAATGATGAATGAACTCTTATGTGCCTCTTGGTCTTATCCCTTTAGCCACTGGGAAGCCTGGTTAAATGGGTAATTAAAAAAGATAAACTGGTGAAGCCTCCAGCGGGAGAGTTTCAAATGGTAGTTAGATGTCTTCATCAGAGGAATTTTCATCTGAAAGCAGAAGACCATTGTTACTGGCAGAAAAACAAACATCATGATCTATTCATATAAGTAGATCGTGATAGTAAATTGTGTGGTTGTCAATAGTTCTGATACTTCTCACTTATAGCAACTTATGTTTCTGATGACTGTAAAACCCTTTATAGATTAGCCATTCAAAATGACCTCAATTATGTTTCCATTTGATCTTTATCCTCCAGATAATAAAACAAACTTGAGCACCATTAAAATAAACTTTTTAAAATCTTCTAGGCCAAAGATTTTTACATCTTTATTTTTCCATAGTTGATAACATCAGGCAACGTGATCTTTGTTCCTGGGTAGTGAGTGTTATTTTTTGATTGCTTATGTTTAACAAGTATGGGAAATGACTATTAACTTTTCTTTTTTAATTAGGACAGGGATATTCATATGTAGTGTTTATTGTTTTACTCAATAAAATGAAAAAATGTGCGAATTCATCTGTTGTTCAATTGGAAATGAGAAGATTTAAAGATATCACTGTCCTGATCACAAAAACAAAGTTTGAAGGGAATAGTGGACATTTATCACATGTATCCAATCAGAAAATAACCCTCACTACCTAGGAACCAATAAGATTAAAATCTGTTTAACTTGAATTGTCTTTCATGTAGGTTTATAGTGGTTTCAGGGAATTTAGAAGGGAATTCAATTACAGAGGAAACCACTTATCGTGATTACTTTTGGAGAGGGTCTTTCAAATAACAATGAGCAAGTGATATAGAAATTGCAGAATTTGCATTCATTGTTCTAAATAACTTTACATTATGAAAAATTGATTTCATTTTAATGTGTTTTGGAATGACTGGTTTCGATTACAATAACTGCTTGGTAGCATTATGCGTGATTATGATAAATGGTTCACTCTGTTACAAGTATTCAACTTTCTGGAAATCATTAGATTGAAGGTTCTGTTTCCATTCTAATGAAATTTTCTCTCAGGTCCAGGGAAATGACTTTCAATTTGTTTGCTAGTCTTTTCAGTCTGTTTTCAAGGTTATCTTTCCAGTTCTCTGGATGGAGGATACCAAAAGCAGTAGTATCATTCTTTCTTTTGTGTAATATTAATAACAAATGATTTTTGTAATAAACTAGTACAATTGAAGAAGCTCTCAAGATTCCATTCTCATCATGTCTCAATCAGTCATTATTCTTACCCAGATGTCGTTGTTTTGGATTCATTTGCTGCCAATACAAACCAGATATTAACCTTTTATTCCTTTGAATAAAGTTAATTGTTTTGTTTTAATGAGTTTTAAGGTTTGGTTTGCTGCTGCTTGACATTGAGATCAGCAAAAGAAGTCTATAAATCTCAGGAAAATAGGAATATTTTCCATAAGTATTTGATCAGCCAACTTTAATGACTCATTTAAAGATTATCAACTGCCTTTATAAGCAGTGGACATCTGGGTAAGAATGATGAGAATGGAATTTCATGAGCAACTGCTTGAACCATGACTGTTCTAATCATGTCTTACTGGCAAATCTATCTTTATCATTTCTCCATCTTATGTTTGGTCTCCTACTGCATTTGCTATTCCTTAGGCACCAATCTGTTAACCTCTTACACCATCTGTTATCTTACCTTCTGCTATGTGCCCTGCCTATCTCCATTTTGTTTCTCAATTACTTTTATTTCTTATACTTTGGACAGATCTGTGAGTAGACGATTAGATCTATGTAAATAACTTTTTTCTTTTTTCTGAATGGATAGGACAAGAGTTGGATTCTCTTTCAGTTGAATGCTTTGCTTATCTATCTGCATTTTTTAAAATCCCAATTTTATAGGCTGCAAATACAATAAATCAATCCAAGAAATTTTTCATTCCTATTATATTTAGATATTCTAAACCTTTGCTTCTTGAACAATTTCAGTACCATTCACCTTCACGTCTTTTATCACAAAATTTCATTGAGCCATGACTACTTTTTTTTTTTTTTTTTTTTTTTTTTTTTTTTTTTTTCATAATAATTTTTGTCATATTCTCACTGGTGTATAATTTCTATACAAAATTCATTTCTATCATTAGCAAAAAGAGATAAATCAACTCGTTTCTTAAATGCCTATTCAAAATTTTGTATATCTTGAAAATGTCCAGAAAACTAGGAGTGACAAATGTAACTCAGAAAAATTAAAATTTACTTGAAGAAAAATTAATAAACTAGTCTTGAAACTTGGGATCTTTATTTTGTATGTTTCCCCACTAAAATTACTTTTGTGAGTATAGAAATATATGAATAACTAACTAAATTAAGTTATACATCCTTCATATTTCATTCATCAGTTTGAGGAGCTTGTCCTAAACCACTTGGACTTCCTTATTATATCTGTTCAGGACTTGTGCATCTCTCTGCTGGAATTCTTTTTGTCTTTCAATCAGTGGCGCTTAATTCTTAATCAATCTTAACTTTCATGTTGCCAAAATGTTCTTTTGAGGACCCGTTTTAGTTCAGTGCCGAAAAAAACATTTCACTTGGGCTTCCATAATCAATCGGTCTTTCGAAGAGAATTTTCCTTGTATCCCTTTAAAATTACTTGAGGAAATTTTTTTTTTTTCCCACATTAACCCATTCCCCCCCCCCTTTTCCTTTCCTTCTTTCTATATTTCCTCTTCTTGTTTTATGGTTGCCAGTAAAAAATGATTTCCAAAGCAATAATTTGATGTTTTTGAAATTTTATAGTGTATATTTGATCCATATTCATGTCTTTGGCAAGTCAACTCCTCTTATTCTCGAATATTTTGAAACTGAAAGTTCTCTGCATCCCATGTTGACTGGAGCCCTTTATATTTGTTTCTTAGTTTTTAGATGCAATATAAATGGTGAATTTTTGAAGTATTTTGTAGTCTTGTGTAATGTGAGTAAAATGAGCTAATAGAAGTGAAAACCAATGAAGTATAAACAGTGCTGTAAAATAGCTAATTAGATCTTTACTGTTTTATCTTCAAAGCTGAAAGAATCCTTGGATGTTAAAAGGCCTTATTCTTGAGTAATATTTAGTTGCATATTAGATATCAATCACATTATTTCAACAAAAAAAAATAGTCTGAATGATTACTTTAAAAGCATTTTTAAAAAAAGGCATAACCTCATGGCACCTGGTTTTTCCTCACAGCTTGCTCGATTCTCTGCAAGCCCCCCCCCCCCCCAGTCGAGCTGAAAGCATTCCATTATTAGTTTAATATTCAGCTGCAGATTCACTCAGGTCTCTTCTTCCTCCTCCCCCTCCTTGCCAAATATGCCATGGAATAATAAGTCTGTGTGCGTTGCTTTACTGAGTAGGTTTGTGTAACTATTGATTGCCAATAGTACCCCACTGTTTGTCTCGGGCAGGCTAGCAGGCTGGCTACCTAGTATAAGTCTCTGGTAGACAAATTTAGTGTAGGTCTGAATGTACACGGTAGCGCTATATTTTATCCCATCATCTCCCTTGCCAAGCTACTACTGTCCCAACCCATCTTTTTAACCAATTGATTTCTCTTGTCCATCAATACAAATCAACATTGCTGTGGTAGCTGTCCATCTTTTGAGGATCCTGTCTGCTAAATTTATCAGCCGTCATTTTATTCTATTTTAATTTATTTAATTCCTCCTCGATTATTTATTGCGAATGAATAAGATTAAGTACATTGTGAAAGTGAACATCTGGTTCGCAAATGAATACCTCTTGTTCCATAGTAGTTTGTACGTTTAGTATATGAAGTTGATGTGAAAATGTAACAACTATTATGGGACAGCGGTAGTATTGTTTTGTTTTAAAACTCTCATCTTTGATGTGGTCTGGAGTTCTGGCTAAATCTTAATTCAGATAAACTTGTTCTTGTCAATATATTCCAGTCAAAAAGCTGATCACTGAAGGTTATAACATCTGACTTCGTCAGCCAAGCCTGTGGAGCTCGCAACCACGATTAATAGAAAAGAAAATCAGTTCAAGCCAGTACTTTATTCCACTAATCAGCTTTGTGAAATATTAAAAAGCCTATTTAGAAATGTAAACATTTTCTCATAGACATGGAATTAATTTTATTACTTATTGTTTTGTATTTATCACGTTAATGATCTTATTTAAAATATCGTGATTAAATTTTTACCTATAGAAGATTATACAGTATTTCTTGAGTTATCTACACTCACTGTTCATTAGTTTTTTAACATCAATCTCTATATCAATGTGACCCTCTGCTTGTCTGTGCTTCGTCTCCATTTACGTGAATTACTAGAATTGACTGGCTCTTGCCTTTTCAAATAGTTTTTTTTTCTTGATCTAAGAAAGTGAATTATAATTTATACTACCTCTGTCCCATAATAGCTGGTACATTTAGTGTACGAAATGTATATGCAAGTGTATTTAACAATTATGTAACTAGGGTAGTGTTAAATTTTAAAATATTTGAAAATGTTTCGATCAAATAAGTATTTACTGATACGATTGAGTTGTTACTTGGAGGTAAAATAAGAGGACTTCAACTACTGTGTCAGTCTTATTTTACTGTTTGTTCTAAAAGTCCTCGTATATTATTTTTCATTATTCCCTTCGGTGTAGTCTATTGAAGTAGATTAGACTGGCTACGATGGCTTGTGGCAGTGTTGACTTGAGCCAACTTGATCTAGCTTAATACCTGCCAGGCCAACTGATACTTGTTCAATAGCTTTGTGCACTGAACCACCACTACCCCCACAAGCAGCAGCAGTTCTGCTATCATGTGCTTATTTTATCTCTCGTCAATGTCACAAACAGGTTCTTACCTGTTAAAGCAAGAGCAGACATGTTTGCTACTTGCTCCTTTCCTCCTCGTTGCTTACTTTTTCTTCAACACTCTTTTCTTCGCCTCTGTTTAGCTTGCTAATCTTCATTCGTCTTTCCGAGACCAAGAAATATTACTTTCTTCTTTCTCTCGGTGACTTGTAGAAAATTTGCCTCGATCTATCTTGATAGGCTGGAGTAGGTTGGATTTTAAACAGGTACAAAATTTCAGGTCGCATATACAAGTATACCTTGATTAGTGCGGTTGATTCAAAAAATTTCCGTGATGTCAAAACCGTTCTGTTCGAGGTCTTATAATTTATTGCTTTTTTTGGGGGGGGGGGGGGTCAGCTTTGATTAATGTTGTACAGATTTATGTAATTAACTACACTGCATTGAAACCCGCACTAATCAAAGTATTGTTGTATTGGTATTTATCGTCTTGAGGCTTGTTTATTTTTGTAAAAGTAATTTTGGGAAATTAAAATTTTGAAAAGAGTATTTTCAATAATAATGTCTCAGTTTTTCGAACGAATGAACTCCTCCTTTTTGTCATTCCCACAACGTTTTGGCCGATTCATTCTACAGCCTCCTTTAAGTGTAATGTGAAGACACGGACTCTTTCTGGTAGTACCCATTGAAAAACTCTAGCTAAGAGGATTTGTCTTTCTTTTCCCCCCCTTTTTTTTTTTTTTTTTTTTTTTCTTTCCTCCTACCATTTTTTTACTTTCGATTAATGGAAAAGAAGAGTCCCTCTCTTTACATATGTATAATACACTTGAAGAAACCCTAGAAGAGATCCTCTGGAACATAGTAGGAACAGCAAAAAAAAATGAGTTCAATTGTCTGAAAAACTCGTTGAATTTAAATGACTCTTGAACAAAAGAAAAATAGTGAAACCTGCTTATGTTCAATAATCATGGAAAATATAGAAAATTTTAGGTTTGTCTTGGATTCTTTCAACTATTCCACTTGACAATGCCGATGCTCATTTACTAAACCCAAACTCACTTGCCCAGATTTCAACCAAATCAGTTCAGCTATGTTGAACTAAGGTGCTTATATGTACGCACTTTTCGTACTTGAAACCTGGAAATATTATCCTAAAAGTTCAGCAGTGGATTTTAAATGTACAGTGATTTTTTTTTTTTTTTTTTTTTTTTTTTTTTAAGATGTGGTTTAAAAAACCTCAAATATTTAATGGATGAGAGTCACTTCCTCAGCTGTTAGACGAGTGTTTCAGACTAAACATGCTCCCTAATTAATTTCTCCATTAACAAATATGACCTATCAAAGATCTTGATGTTGAGAGCTGAAGATTGAATCTTTGTATATTGATTCAATTATTGTCTCTAGGATTTTGGCTTTAGTGTGTTTCGATATTTTCACTTTGCTTTGTGCTATAGTAATTTAGAAGATGTTAGATTCTGTTGGGTTTCCTGCAAGATCAATTCTTTTTTTAATTGCAATGCATTATCATTTTTTAGCTGGGTTGAATCTCTCAGGTGGCCATGAGATAGATTGTTCTCTTGTGTTTGGTATTAATCTCATCCAAATAAATAACCTGGGTTCAATCTACTTCCCAACATGTGCATTTGGCCTTGAAGAAGCAATTCAAATTTTTTACATTGATCGTATATTTGTCTCTTCTAGTTGATCTATTTCATAGTATTTTTTTAGGGCAGACATAGTACTTGTTTGTGCCACTTGGAGGACTAATTGCTCGAGTTTTGAACCCTCTTTCCTCTAATTAGAAGTGACCAATCTCCTTTGATGAGTGTGTCTAGTGAGTCTTGCATAGTAGAACTGGGGATAGATTTTCAGATACTGCCAATAGTGATTTGCCCACTCACATAGAATTGCTCAAAGATATCAAATCTTTTTAAAAGCAACAGTATACATTCTATTGATATAATTTTTCTCAGTTTATAACCTGTCCTTAGGTAATGACTTGAAAACTTATATTGAATTTCTGAGATTCTCTGGTTATTCAAAATTAAATTGGTAACTTATTGTTGTAGTTTATCTCCTCTTAAAGGCTTATTTGTTCCAGATTTTGGTGTGCATGTATGTATTCACACCTCTTTTTTGGTATCCTTTCCAATGCGAAAGTCTAATGATGAAAACAATTTTAGGGTGATAAGTCTTATTTTGGTAACCAACACTTCATCTTGTGATGTGTTCATGGTGCTTGAAGTGATGCAAATTTATCACTTTCTCTCCATTTTTTATTTGGTTTTAATATCATTGATTAGAATCTGAATAGTCTCAAAATGATTGGCTGCTATGCTGTAACAGATTGCACCTCAAATCCTTTGAGGAAAATCAATCCTATATATAATTTGTGTTTTTTTTTTTTTTTTTTTTTTTTTTTTCCCCCACAACTAAATTGTTTATGGCTGAGAATTAAGTTCCTTTTGACCCCCTTGTCAAATGACAACTTCATCTTGCCTTCCTCTGAAGGGCAATATAGGATCATTGCTGCAAAGATTTCTCATTCCACTCTTATTTTATCATATGCCTTTCAATGCATGATTCAATAAAAAAAATTAAGCCCCTATACTGTTGAAGTCATTGATGTATTGAAAATGTTTTTTTATAACCTACCTTTTTCAAATTGATCTGTCACCTTAAAAGTGCCTATTATATTACAAGACAAGATGTTTTACAGCCTGAATGTTAAGGTTCTCTCAGGGTCTTTCGATGCTAAGTTGAATGCTTGAAATATTTAGTGAAATTCAATCGTATATTTTATCAGAAGTGGATTATTATCGGAGCAAATATCAACTCATAGAACCCATTTGGCGAAGGGGGGGGGTCTGCATCATTCACTGTTTCTTCCAATGAAGATTGTGAGATAGAGCTGAAATTCGGTACTGGAAACTTTAGAATCAAAGCACAACTTCTGTATACCTCAAACTATAAGTAGTGCCTCAACGCTGGCTACAGTTTTGAATGTTCCTGCTTAAAAAAACTGATTCCCCACCACTTTGGATGCAGGCACTCTAAAAGTTAGCTAAAATATTTGAATGGATAGAAATATTTGCAAAAAATATTACCCTTGAAATGTATTATAAGTTCTAGTAATTGAATTCATGCAAACCAGTTGACTCAGCCTCTTTCATATAAATGGAACTGTTACTATGAAATGAAGTGTTTGGTTAATTGTGTGATGAAAAAAAACTGATTTTCATTGAAGGTTATAGCTTACTTACCGATTATGCGAGCGGTAGAACTGCCACAACAAGTTGGAGCCAAAGTTGTTTTCTTCTGAATATCAAAAAAACTGCTCTTTACCAAATGTTACCTATATCTCCTCACTTTGATGTTATAAGTCTATCTTTTTGAAACCATTTAGAAGTTAACTACCAAAGAGTTTCTTTATTATCCAAAACAAGTGTCAACCATGTGCATGTGACAGCTTTGAAGAATCATGAATTAGACCTCTGTGTTGAGCACTTCTTTCCAAAAGAAATTCTGGATCTGATGGAATTTTTATATTTCTCTGTAGCTTCCTGATTTTTTTCTCTAGTGTCTTCTTGCACCAATAGAATTGGTATATTTATTTGTTTCTAACAAGTTCTTAATTATTCCTTTCATCTTTTGATGGTTCACTGCTTAAAAAGTAGATTAAAATAGGAGTCACTTTCTCTCCACTGGAAATAAAGTGCAATATCTAACAGCAATAAAAATTCTGTCATTTCTCTTCACTCTCCCTACCAACCCTTGAAATTTATTGGAAATGGTTGCTTATACTTCAATGGGAGCTGAAGGGACTGTGTATTCATTATAACTTTCATCCCTCTATCTTCCATCACGAGTCTGAAGCCTAAAAAATTATAGTAGTAGTAGACTATAGATACCAAAAGTAATCAATAAGTTTCATTTGCCTTTGCATATCAGTATAAATACATTACATTGGTAATGAATTACTTTAACAAGAGTATATGCTTCAATTGCTAAAATACCCATGCAAGAGTAATGATCATATCTTAGTTGTCAACACCCATGAAACTTCCACTGGTTCAGCCTGTTTCAAAAGTATTAATACTTAGTAAATAATTTCAACTTGGAATATTATGCTAAAATAGACCCTGCAATTTTCAGTAAATATCTTGGACAAGACCAGGAACATTCTCATAAACCCAAGCTGTTGTATTTTTCTGTCCTATTTAGACTATTTATATTTGATCTCATTTCTCATCATGTTTGCTTTAAGAAAAGATTGTAATTGAAGTCTTAAGTTTCCACAACCCTTTGAAAAAACATAATAGCCTTGCTTTGACATTTAAGAAGCTTTTTAATTCTGATTTTCTTCAGACCCCAAGTCTTTAAATTCTTTAATCTTCTTTTTTTTTTTCTTTTTTTTTTTCATGAATTAGGACAATGATTTCAATTCAGATTATTAGAGATTCTTTTCAATAGTTTTCACAATACTGTCAAATTGCATTGGACACAGCAGTATGATCAGCGAAGTTGAGCAACGTCAAGCCTGTTCAGTACCAAGATGGGTGACTGTCTGAAAATTTTAGGTGCTATAAGCAGCCAGGGATCCTTAAGAGATCGTTGTGGGGTGATCTCTTCAATTCTCCTAAGACAACTGAGCTCTACGCTTAATAATGCACGTACCCCCCCCCCCCCATGACAGGCCTGGCTGTAACCAACATGTTATGAAAAGTATTCATAGATTTTCCTTTCTAAGCAAATGAATCGATGGATAATTTTTCTTTTTCTGGAAAGTCGATCACAAATTTTTTTGTTGAGGATTTTTGCAAATATTGATGAGGGTTTGTTCTATAAGACTGGGGTTATGGTATTCCCAGATGCCTGCAAAATAATTTTCATGGCATTCCTCACAGCTCTATTATCAGCATGATCTTTGTAATAAATATGCTGACTCTAAAATCTTTATTAATCTAATATGTTGGCTATTTTTATGTTCTCATAAATGAACTAATAATGTTAACAAGCCAGTGGATATCATATTCTACACTTCCTGTTGATAAAGATGTTAACAAAATCTATTTCAAAACAGCAAACATATTTATAGTCTTTCTAGACTTCTTTTGATTTTTCTCAATTCTCATAAAATTTCTGGAAAGAAAATCCACAACAGAGCATTTATAAACTGCAGAAATCTTTTCTCTCATTTTTCTTGAAATATTTGAGCTATAAGTTTTGTTCCTTCTTTCAAAAAAAGTTGATTTACAATGATCAAAGATTTTAAAGAGCAACAATATCTCATGAAACTTGTTTGTAAGGTAATCAGTATTTGATTGATAGATGTTCTGATTGGAATTGATAAAGATTGGAATATCAAAATCGGCCATAATTTGTTGATCTAGTATGTTTCACAGAATTCCTTTCATTCTTTTGTTTTTTACATTGTCTGATGGATATTTCCGTTTTGACGGTGTGTATATATAAGATGGTCACTAGCTTTTTTGTTTGTTTTTTGTGGTTTTTTTTTTTTTTTTTTTCAAGAAAATTGAAATAGGAAAAAATTGAAAAATGTTGGTATCGCCCCCCCCCCCCAGTCCAGATTTTTGCGTCAAGGCTAGATATGGACAGTTATGGAGCTTGGATGAGTTATAGTGGTAGTCCTACAACTTGTAAACCATTCATCTTATACTCTGGGATATATTTTGTTTTTTTATAAAGATTATCAATTATAAACTTGGCATCTTTTATGTTCTTCGATTTAATTTATCCTTCTTTTTCATTAAGTGTTATGATGTAAAAGTTAGACTTAATCAGGATTGTTCAAGTCTTTGCTTCAGAAACAGCTTCTCTACTAATGAGTTTGTACTCCTTTTGCTGTTTGCTTATTGAAACTAATTCCAATCCTTTTTGATTGCTGATCAGTTCATTTTCCATGTAATTTGATGTTTCATCATACGGTTATTTTACTCAGACTTGTGTCCTTGCTTTGGTTGGTATGATCTCATTGTTTTGGCCCTTGTACTCTCCAAACTTCTTCAGGTGTCTGTCATAGTTAGTAACCTGGGGAATTTCAAACCAAACTCTCTATTCAATCCATGGCAGTTGATTGTTCTCATTCTACTGTCCATGGTAGAGGTTATTTCTTATCAGTTAATTCTTCCTGTGATGTCACTTGTCTGCCTCTGACACTCAGCAAGTGTGTATGACACTTTTTCTTTCTTTTTTTTTGTTTCGCACTACCTGATTCTCACATTGAACTTGAGACTGCCAGATTACTTGATACACTCGAAGCTCTTTATCCTATAAGCTGTTATTCTCTTGGGGAAATTCTGAAAAGAAATATGGATATGCCTTTTTCTCTTTGTTAAAAGTTTCACTCATAAAAGGATGGGGACTGTAAAAATATTTGATAGTACTGATTTACAAATGGTCACATGATGGATCTGATGATACCTCTACCTTCTTCGCTGTCTTGTTTTGGCTAAGTAAATTTCAATTATTCTAACCTTAAATCAGTTGTATTCTCCTAAGTCTTCTGGAATTTGCTTTCAATATCATTATCAAAAGCAGCATAATCATATTACTATCTCTGTCCCACAATAGTTGTCACATTTGCATATATATATATATATATATATATATATATATATATATTACCATTATGCTACCAAAGTAGTACTATCCATGCAGCTTGCGAATATTCCAATATTTTTGCTTTGATAATCTTGTTTTTATTGTATAATTTCTCAATGTTCATATATCTCAAAGGTTTCATGACTTGAATTTATTGAAGACCCCCCCCCCTCCCTTTTTTTTTAATAACCTGAATTCCTACTATGAGGAATCATAATTATATTTACTCTGGACTTGTGTCCTCATGTCGGTTGTCTTCGTCAGAATGTTTTGGCTGTTGACCCTGTGGCCTTCTGAAGGCGTCTGCCATAATTAATAATATTCACTAGTATGGACAGTAGAATAAATACTCTACCTCCATAAAATCGAATTAGGGGTCTAGTTTTTAATTTCCATGAAATTGAACTAAGTTTGAAGAAGGCTGGAGGATAGTGTGGCTGAAATGTTGTGACTATAACAACCAAAATGATACTAGTCTGAGTAAATCAGTGTATAAAACTTTTTTTTTTATGATCAGAGGAAATAAAGCAAGTGTGTGATTTTCAGAGGCATCCTCACCTCTCTATAGGGGACTCTGTCTGTCCAGTAGTAGGCCTGTCCACGTATTGTTTCTCAACTGTTTTAAGTAAGATTCACTTGAAAATTCTTTTGTCTTTATGGGATTCAAAGTTAATTCTTTATGATTTGCTGGCACACTGGAACAACTCCAGTTACTTTACCAAAAAAAAAAAAAAAAAAAATCATCTCATAAAAAATCAAATATACTTGTAAATTTTTTTTCTGCTTTGTTTCGTTTCTGTTTTTTCAGATTGGGCTTGAATCAGCATGTTGGTTATTAAATTAGGGTCTTGTAGAGTTTCTTGATTTATATTGGGTTCAAAGCACTCCCCTCTTCCAAAGAAATATTGCATTAAGAAAATCATTGTAATATTAGCAAATCAGGCTTATTGAGAGAAAAGGGAAAAAATTGAAACTGATAGTTGTATTATTACCCTTTATCCAATTTCTCTTTATTATTGAGAAATTTTGATTCTGATATACTAATTCCCTGTTATATTCACAAAATTTCTAAATCCTTGATTTTGTTTTTCGTTTTTGTTCCTCTTATTCAATGTATAATGTTCTGTGATGGAAGGTCAGGATAATTGGGTGGATTGAATTCCCCATTTAGTGATTCATTTTGCTATATTTAAGTTAATCATTCTTTACAGCAGGTTTTTATGCATGTGTTGGGGGGATGTCATTCTGGCTAAGCTTTGACTAACCTCGTTTGTGTATCTATTGTTTCTTTTCACCTGATGGCAGGGCTATGAATTACTTCTGGTTGACTTAATAATACTTATATCCCCGTAATATTTGTTACATTTACATTAAATATAACAACTAATATGGTACAGTCTGTATTTTGTTCTGTTTTTGTTTCAAAACTTAGTCATATCCATGAAAAAGAAGTTGAAACCTTCAAATTTCTGTTATGATCATCAGTCAAAGGAGGTGGCTCAGTAAGCAATAACAGTTTGCCCAATTTGACAGCTGTCTCATTAGGAAAATGAATTGCTGTATTGTATTTCATCACAAAGAGAAGACATCTGCTTCGGCATATTTTCAATTACTACCTCTGTACCATGATAATTGTTACATTTATGAAAAAATTTATTTATACAAATATAACGTATGGGACAAAGGTAATATATTAAAAATGCTTTAAAATGAAGAACATCCTCGTCTCTCTAGAAACTTTGTTGGTACGCTAGAATTATAATTTGATGAATTAGTTGGGTTTTTTTTATCGTCCCTGAATGAAAGCAAGCTCACTATAATCAGTTAGCTAACACAGGCAATGTTTTAGCATTTCTAGTGAACTTTTATTATCCTATCTAATCAGACAAAAAAAAGTTGGATATTGTATAGAACTCATTGAATACATTGTGATATGTTGGAAACTCATTTGTAATTATTTATACAATATATATTTGTCGACAAATCTGAAACCTTAACTGCTATTAATAATCTTGATCTACCAAGTCATTATCTCTCTGTACATGACTTATCAACCGGTCGATGTATTTTTAATCCTGTTTTATAAATGTATTAAGAAAGAAAACTGCAAATGAAGACAGTTTTGTTATAATGGATCCTTCCCTTATAAAATCTGGCATGAATTAATTGAATATGTGGTGCTTATATTAAGATTGACTCCAAATTATCATGATTACCCCCCTCCCAATCTCCCAGTAACATAATTCAAGCTGATTTAGATGCAGCTTGGAAATAACTGTCTTAAATGACATATTTATACACAGGTCTATAGATACTGGTTTCTCTTGATATATTTCCATCAGCCAGTTATATATACTGGAGAAGCTGCTTATTGTAATCACTCTGGGAGAGGGTCTTTCTGAAGACAATAACCGGGTGACAACATTGAGCAAAGGATGTTAAAATTAAAATAATTTATCACACACACGTACGCTCATCTCCACAAAATTATTCTCTGCAATCTTTTTATAATATTGTAATGCTTAAACATCTGTTTTTTTTTCTACTGTCGTTGCTTCGTCTGAGTTGCTAGTATTTGTAGACTTACAAATTTCATTTTGTCTGATCCAAACAAAAAATCTGGAATCTAATAACCTGAAAAACCTTGATCTGAACCCCCCCCAGCTTGATCGATTGTTCTCCTCCTATGTCACCACCGGTGCATTGTGGACGGAGGCGGCTGAGTGTGACAGCTGAATGTGCACTGCTCGGCTATCGGGCAAGTGACTCAGCAAATGCCAAATGAAATTTGTAGCCACCCAGTCATGTGCTTCCTACCCATCCGGACAATACGTCTCTTATCTATTTGTAATCCTATGGGTAAGCAAGTCATCATATCACAGCTGCTACTACATTTTAAAATAGCTGGCTGGCTAACTGCCCCAACTAGCAGGCAAGTCAGGAGAAAACGAGCGAGTATGTTAGCCTGTTTCTGAACTTCCTAACAATATAAATAACCTTCTGTTGTTAACCAGTGCTTGGATTTAGTTTATACCTTCAATCAAGGTTGCCAGTGCTGGATTCTTAAACCTTGATATGAGTTTTTTCATTTAAAAAAATTTTTTTTTTAATTTAATGAAATTTTTATATATATATATATGAACATTTTCTCAATTTTATTTTTATAATTTGAATACTTGTGCAGAGGGAATATTTAATCAAATGAACTGTTTTAAAACATAAACTTGAAATCATAGAGTATTGGAGACAAACTTCTTACCAAGCAAGCTGTAGCAAAAATAACAATAATACTCTGTACAATACTGGAGCAAAAAAAAAATTGTCACGTATTCAGGAAGATATTTTATTAGACTCAAAAAAGCTAAGAATTCTAAGAGAATGGTCACAACTTATTTTGATGAATAGTAATAAAATCAAAAGTAACATTCATTTGTAACACATGAGTAGCCAGCTACTAACTGTTAATAAATAGGTAATAATTTATTTAAAAACTGCCTTGGGCTCTGTAGTCTGGTTTTGTTGTTATTTTCTTTCTTGGAAAAGCTGCTGGCAACTCTGCCTATTATTACTCTTATTGGCTGTAGGCCTCATGGCAAGAAATAAAGCTTTTCATCTTTCCACCCTGGTGAAATTCTGCCATCAAGTTTCTATTTTCTCCAATCCTGACATTGATGTATTGAAAATTGAATACAAACGCACAGGCCTCTTTCTATCGATCTCGGCTACAAGACAACCATTTAGCATTATAACTCGGTGATACACTTGGCAGCTAACTTCATTAACTTAGATCAGGATTTCATCATGACAGACAAGCAGTATGAAGTTCATACTATATGACTGATATTAAAAAGCAGCTTCTCTTATCAAGAAGATTGATCTCACATATGTTGAGCTAATATTACCTTCATGAACAGACATGCCTTGGTATATTTGGCATGGAATTGACTGTCTACAGTTACCACTCCAAAAAGCATCTTTTATTCTTAAGACTAGTTATTACCCATGAAAAAACTCACTGATATATTTGAATTCGTATGGTATCATATTTTTAGAAAAGAAAAGAAAAATACAGATACTCACCATATTTTGCTGCTTATAAGATGCTCTGTTGCATTAGTCACGCTCCAATTTAGAAGGTAATAATCAGAAAATGTTACTGCATTATACCAAGTAATATTTACACTACCAAAACCTAAACTTATTTCAGCGTGATGAATCCTTCACAAACTAGGATGGGGCACTTGATTCAAATTTTCATATATATATATATATATATATCCTGGAGGCCATGATGTGTTTGATAAGAAAATCTGCCTATGTTTCTATGGAGTTGGCTGTTACTTCACTTTCCCTTACCATAAGATTTGATAGTTCAATATTTGAAAGCTGTTGATAGTATCAATAAATGTTTTGAACAGATAAAAAAAACAAAAAAAAAACAAAAAAAAAACATATAGAGGTGATGTGATTGAAATAGATACTTTAGATCAATGTTAGAAGCTATTTTTATCATCTATGGAAATGCTTTTATCTTTTTAGTGTTGATGTTGAAAATCAAAACAATTTTGTCATGCAATTTGCTGAAATAAGGCCTATTCCTACTATTCCTTTTCTTTTAGAAGCTACTATTTATGTATCTGTGCACGTATCACTTTGGTTTATCAATGTGCGTAATAGCTTCAAAAGAATCGAAAGCATCTCTCCAAGTGCAGATATTACTATATAATGGTGATTTGTATGTTCAGTGAATTATATTCCATTGAAGCAAATACAGTATTAGCTTGGGAGTAAATCTCCTGGCCTTTCTGAAGCAAAAATCACTTCAGACATTTTATACGGTCGTTTCATAAGACATAATCCACTGTTCAGATTTTATTCATTTACATTGCTTGTATGATACTACGAATACAAATTTTTAGTATTTTATGAAGACAGATTCTCTCAGCCAGTCTTTTGTACTGAGATTTTGTTGTTTCAAAGCAGTTTTGAATCTTGTTATGTTCCAGTTATCAGGAGCCTTTATTTTCCTATAAACATGAGTCACACTTGTAAATGATGATTCTTTTTTTTTTTTTTCTTCAATGCTTTGTGTTTTTGGAAAGCATTTAATCTTTTTCACAAAATTTTCTACAATTTTAATGCTCTTAAAACAAAAGGAGTGAACTACGGTGACTTTTTTGTTTCTCTTTCTGTAACAATGGATTCTTCTACTTGATGGACTAGTTTTACTGATAAAGAATCTCCTAGTCAATATTTGAAAGAGTGAACTCTTGCTAAAACAAATTCAGTCAATAATTTCTTTTCTAAAAAAGAAATGTTTCTTAGTGGGAGAAAATTTACTCGAATTTCTATTTGACAGTGGAGCATTCCTAAAAGAAAAACTTCTGGAGCTGAAATAGTGTAAGTGAAGAAGTAATAACTATTAATTTATATGGGGAAAAATTCTGGTGTTCCCATACCCCCCAAAATAACCTCTGCCTGCCAGTTTTATGATAAGCTAAACAACCTTATAAGCGCTCTCAGGTTCTTCTGATACTTGGGATGCTCTTGTTAACGGATGCACAAAATAGAGATAGAGCACAGATGCTAACAGACACAGTTTGAAACTGTAGCATTTTTTCGTGATTTACAACAAAAGGTACTTGAAAATCGATGAATTTTTTCATGGAGATTAACCAATCTGTTTATAATACTATGTTACAACTTGTTTTTGTTCCTACATATGCATATACATGGTTTGCCAATCACCGTTTATCTCTAAGATCAAACTGATTGAAATTTTTTCATCCATGTTGTGACTACTTTAAACCGGTAGCTTTTGTTGAAGCACTAAAGAAGTATTTTCTCTTGTTTAGAATAATCTCAGTTGAAACTCATTTTGGCTATTATTGATAGTTTAAGAAGATTATTTATCCTCACCGCTGCACCAATAACATTATTCTTATCTGTTATTTCTTGAATTTGGTTATTCTAAAAATCTTCTATTATTTCTAGTTGTTGATGTCAAAAACAAAATTTATAAGTTCTGAGCTTTTTAGATATTAGCCCTCACAAGGTGCTTGATGCCTGAATCTGTGGTTTCCAATCTGGTGTCAGCAGATGCTCTGGAGGTCTGCAAAGGTATCATTGGAACTTAGTTGAGTAGGCGAACCTTTCAAAAGCCTGAGGTCTGTGCGAAAGTTGATTTAAATAAAAGTAGTACTTTCTAATGAAAAGGTTGGGAAGCACTGGCCTATATTATGTTACAGTAGACTATTAAAGAGACCTAGAAGATATATATATCCATATATCTCAGCAGTCATAGAAACCTTAGGATATATGTCTGAGGAGTCTCATTCTCACAAAACTGCAGCTCACTTGGGAATTTATTAGTTGAAACAATTGAAAAGAAATTTTTCCAAGATGAATGGTTACATTTTGAAAGTTGATGATATTCACTGAATGTTAGCAAATGCAGATTATAACACAAGTGAGTGGATAACCTTGAAATGCACACTCGCACAATATTGATGACTTTTTGCTGATTCTCCCTTTCAATTGAGTCCTCTAAGAATTATTGATTCCATCTTACATCATGTACAAAGTACAGCTTCTTATCTTGGTTTTTGTTTTGCTATTTCTGTTAAAATTCATTGCTGCCAATAATTTGACAAAGATTTCAATGTAGCACTAATACACTTCTGATTAAAATGATTCAATGAAGGCATGATAGAAAACTTGAGAATTTTGCTAATAAGGGTACATTACAATAGGTGTGGCTTCTATTTGTTTGGGATAAAACTGATTTGCTCAGTTTATGAAGTTTTTTTTTTTTTTTTTTCTCTCTCTCTTTTTTTCAAACTTTTAAATCTAATACTTTTCCTTTTGTGAGATGTATAGGCTATTGTTGGTGACCTTGACCCGGGCCAATAGCTCTTAACCTACAATGGAATCTTAACTTACTGCGTAGAATATTGATCACAAACAAACATCTGAAATCAACTCTACAATCTTCTCACATGCCTACCTACTGTCACTCCTTGAAAGCTGGTGCTTTGGGTATTATTGTACTTCTAAATGAGATTTCTGATCTTGGTTGAGGCTACTTAAGCTAAGAGCTCTTCCGAATTTTACCATTGTTCTTACTGAAAATGAAATATGACCTGTTCAATTCAACTAGCTAATCAATGGGGAATGAATAATAGTTTTTTTAAATATTGAGTACACAAGTCCTAATCCAAAATATTTCTAGAAAGACCTCAATTTTCACTTTTTTTGAGAAATTTATATATACTTCAAATCTCAAATTAATGTCCCAAATCAATTGAAGAATAAAAATCAGTTTCAACTTACAATTTGATGAATTTTTAAGAATAAAGTACATATTTGTGTGGAATCTTTGTCAGATATCTATGGGAATTTTCTTCACTATGAGAAAATACACTTTGCAGTTGAGTGATAAAATGGTTCAAAACAAAAAAAAAAACCCCCATAAAACATGATGTCCAAAATACAGAGCTATTAATTCTCTATTACCATCCGAACCTTCTTGTTGGTTTGATAATTTCAAGATCTCCTGAAGTCAGGACACAGATGGAGGAATGAAAACAGCCAAGCTTCTCAGATCGAATAGAAGGGAATGACATTTCCAAAGGCAATAGACACCTGAAGATGTGGACAATACTCAGTAAAATATCTAGCAATATATATATATATATATATATATATAAGATTTTTAATAATTGGAAAAGGATGAAATCTTTGCATAATGAGCATGTTCTGACAATATCTTGCCTTCTACTGAGGCATAGAGAAGAGGAGAATTCATGTCTCTTCGATACTTTTTATCAATACATGTCAGTCACATTATAGGTTTGTTTTGTGGAAGTATCTTTCCAATTGATTTTTCACATTTTCTCTTGATCTTGACAATATGAATTACCAGTTTCTATCCAAATGTGACTTGTATAAATTAGGATAGAATTTTGGAATTGTGGTATGAAATCCTTGCATCTCTCTTGAAATGCACTTATCTATTTAAACTAGGAAGTCAAAACTTACCTTGCTGTGGTTGTATTGTAGCTTGCATAATCAGTAAGCAAGTCATAACCTTCAATAAAATCAGGGTTTTTTTTCACAACACAACTAAAATCAAACACCCCCCCCCTATTATATAGTAATAGTTCCATTTAAATCAAATATATTAAAAAGCCAGAGTCGACTGATTTGCATAAATTTGATTTCTAGTTCCTATAGATTTTGAATGGAACATTTTTTCTGTCATCTTCATTTAGTCTAATGTTATCCTTAGTCAGTTGAGACTGTTCTAGAGTCTCTGCACTCTAAATGGTGGGGGATCTTTTTTTTTTTTTTTTTCTTCTTTTTTTTTTTTTTACATGAACTGCTGTAACCAGTGTAAAGGTGTTTTTATAGTTCAGCATATACCAAAGTTATACTTTGGTCCGAAAGTCTCCAGTACTGAATTTTAGCCCAATCTGACAATCTATGAGGTATGATGTGGTATTGGTTTTCTTACCAAGAACAGCAAAAGCCCTACCCAGTGTAAAGAAGCTTTTTATAGTTCAATGTAAACAAAAGTTGTACCTTGGTCCAAAAGTCTCCAGTGCTAAATTGCAGCTCATTCCAACAATCTATGAGGCAACTTTGTTTGAAGAAACTGCAAACAGTGCAGACCCCCTCCATTTCATTTATATATAAAATTAGAAAAAAAAAAAACTCAGATTCTTATAACTTAGGGTTTTATCTTTTCAAAATTGCCAGAAGGAATCGAGTGAATCTGATGTTTCCATTTTAAATGAAATGTGAGAAATGGTTTAGGAGTTAAAATAGATAAAGCTTACTAATTCTACAAAATGAAGCGTATTTGATTTAGGATTCTAGTTGGATGCATTGGCTACACTCGAGGGTAGGTAGCCATCAGAACAAGTCAGAGACTGATGGCTGTAAAGTCAGTTTCAAAAACTTAATATCGGCATCAGGATTTTAAAACTCTCAGTAGTAGTATTATCATATATTAGCCTATACCTGTAAAAAAAAAAAAGATATGACAGTTTATGTATTGATGAGCACTAAGAAGTATAGAGCTAATTTATCAGATAATTAGTTTTTAATAAATGAAATATTGTAATTTTGAGTTGCTGTGTTTTTTAATCTCAACTCAACTCAAGCTATTTTAAAGGGTGATCAGACATAGTCTTTAAGATGAAATGTTCTGTGTTGAAAATCACCCTTGATACAGTATGGGAAAAGGTCGTGGGAAGGAACTCCTATCAAAAATATAACACATTTTATTGCAAAAATTGGAAAATGATTTGGCCAAATTTGGTGAGTCTGGAATTTAAAAAAAAAAAAACAACGCTGCTTAACCATGAATTTTTTGGTTTGGCCATACTTAAATTTTAAGCTATTTTTGACTTGGGTACAGTGGAAATTTGAAAAAAAAAAATTTTGTACTGAGAGTATTGCGAAATCATCATTTTTGTATTTGACCATTTAGGAACAATTTTGCAAGGATATGGCCAGACTTATCAAATATCTAATGACTCTGTTTCCCTTTCCTCATTGTCTGCAACATTATCTCAAAGCTGGCTATATCTATAAGAAATGAAAGGAAGGAGAAAGAGACTAAATCAGTCTTCTTCCTTCAACTCACTCACTCAATAAATCAATCTTTTATTAACTCACTGACTCTTTCAGTCACTCACATACTTACTCTTACATATATTTTAGTTTCAAACAATCAGTGTTTCTGTGATACAATTTTTTACCAAAATTTTAACATTGTTGAATCCCCTTAACTTTTAGGTTGTAAGAGGACTCTGACCAGATAGACAACCAAATAAACATACTTGGCTTTTATAGAAGGTTGCCCTCATCTGAGAGCTGGAAAACAAATCAAATACTATTAATAGAATATAAGACTTATCTTTGAGGATAGAAAAAAAAAGATATACAAATATACTGCATCCAATGGGCTTGTAATTATGAGTTGGGACTGTCTATCAAGTTTTATATGAAAAGTTATAAGACTTGGATAAGTTACAGTGAGCACTAGTACTCCAAATACTCTTGTGAACCAATCGTCTCGTAGTCCCTCACGTATAGTAATGTACTAGTAAAGTGTTGCGTAAAGCTGGCTTTACCTGGGCGAGAGAACTTTTCACTTTAGTTGGAGAGCAAGAAAAAAACAAAACAATTGAATTAGATTAAAATCATTTCTTCAGTGCTTAATTTCATCAAGTCTTGATAATGCATGATCATTTTGTCATGAAAACTTCCCAACTTTCTATCAGAAAATGTGGCTTTTTCATATGATTATCTGGAATGTAATAAGTCAATGGCTTTTTGTTCAAATCAAATATTTGATGACTCCAAAAATAATTGATTTTTGAAAAAGTTCAGAAACTACAATTTCATCCCGAGAATCAAATACTTGGTTTATTATTCACTTTTGAGGTTGCAACAGGGAAAGGCTTCTAGGAAAGGGAAACAAAACGGTGGGGCCCCATGAGAAATTCTGTGAATACACAAAGCAGTAGTACAGTTCTCCTCTAAGTATGGACTGAAACCTCTCCAGGAGGTGCATAGAAATTATTATAATATTTGAAAAAAATTCTTTTTAAAGAATGATTATATAACTAGAGTTTGTTCGTTGTTTTTCTATTGTTTTGTACACTAGAAAATAGGGTATATTGAAATTAACATTTCTAATGTTTAATTACTTTATTTCCAATTTCTCTAACCAATTTTTCAATTAAATTTCTAATCTTACTATTATTTTTTTTTCTCCCTTCTCTGCAGCTATGGAAAGATACAGAATGTAAAGTTTCATCCGAAAAAGGAAAATGAACTTGGTATCACAGCAACTGTGGCATTTATGGACATAAAATGTGCCTCTAAGGCATATAGTTCAGAGAACAAAATAGAAAATGTAGTGCTGCGGACAGAGTACAGCGAGGGCACTGCAACAGGAAGTGTTGTTACAAGACCTGTGGACCCTGGATTGCCTACAACTGGAGCCCACAGGGGACAGTACCTACATGCTCGAGGGCCATCTACTAGCTTCACAACAAGGACTAAAGGGTAAGTTGTCGTCCTACCCAATGGTTATGGAGTGAGTTACTTGCTGTGGGCAAAAGGTCATAGGCACAGCTCCCTGCAGGCTATCTTATCACTCAACTCTCTTTTCAACACTTGTGGAAAATAATTAAGTTAAAATGTTGGAATTTTTCCTTTTATTGTTGCTGACATTCACTTTTTGACTATAGCCACAGGATCTTTTCAGTTTTGTTTTGGTTGTCAAAATTGTAGAAAAATTTTCTTGTGTTTATCTAAAGAATGGATATTTTTTCTTGAGATTTGTCAGCATCAATCTTAATCTAATTATTTTTCAGTTTTAGAATTTCCTAAATAATACTGTTCACTTTAACCTTTAGCACTCTGCATTCTTTATGAAGGGTGCCAAGACTTTGTGCACTTAGTAACTTTGAAAGCCTGTAACTTGTGTGTCTGTTCATGTAGGACTGAAATTGACATACCATATCTGCAGAATTTGAAACACTATCGTTCAGCGATCAGAGTCACCTGCTGTGGCAGGACAAGCTTTTTGCTCGTCGAACGAAGTTACCTATAGAGTGCTAAAGGTTGAAATGTTAAAAAAAAACTGATTTTTTATTTCTATTTGTTTTTTTTCATGTTCATCCTTATTTAATTTATTAGTAAAGATGAACGGGAGCAAATTTTGTATTAGTAGCTATTAGCCACTTTGACAAATGTAATCTTAATGATGTAATCTCTTTGGAGAGTTAGCCTGTTCATGATATTGACCTCTACCCCTTAGTGTTGTTTAGTTGCACTTCTGTATTTGATTGTAGATTTGTTTTGTCGTGGTTGTGGAATTTTTGCTTGTAACATCTTCGATGGATTATTATCCTTATTTTTATCCTGACCCCTTTTGGATTCTCTCTCTAAATTGATTCATGTATGCACTATCTCTTTTCCTGTCACACATGTACAAAACGTCATAACTTGGCATTTCAATAGGATTCCCAATTTTTAGAGCTGTGTTCATTTCATTGGAATCTCCATTTTCTTCAGCAATCTTGTGGATTATGATTCTGGTTTTTTGACAGCCGATAAAAACAATTTTTTTTTTTTTTCCTTTTTCCCCCAACTTTAACTTTTTTTTTTTTTTTTTTCCTCAACTTTTTTGAAAACTTTTATGAAGGGGGGTGTCAAAATAGAAATGTTTTGACATAATTCATGTTGGAAAGAAATACTCGGATTATGTGACCAGGTAAAGTAGCATTAGTCTGGGCAAAAGGTCCTGGATTTCTCCTAATCCCAGAATCTTAATTTATTCTGAAGTTAAGCAGGATTAAAGATACCATTCTGGAGTCAACCATTCAAAAGTCTCAACCATGTTACATGGGATTATTACACTTGGCCAACTCCTCAAAATTTGAACGTTCACTTACTTTTCTAGCATGAGCAACAACAAACCCCACAAGATGGTTATGGAATATAAATTGGATTTTTACTACTACTACTACTACTAATGGATACACGTACACCTATGGAGCTCTAGTACCTAATGATGAGGAGTACTAAAATGCAATAAAAGGATTGTACTTGCTTGACCAGCTGCGGATTTTGTAAAAAAATAACCCAAGCTACTACCACCTTAAGGATTGTTACAATAATATGGGCGATCATTACTGGAATTTGATACAATGTGTGGATTTACTACTGTAGAGCATATTGAGCATTCCTGGGAAATGTACCATTTAATAAAATCTGGGAATATTTACATGAAGGTGGAAGCAAATGGTTGTGTACGGCCACATCTGCAGCTGCCCATTGGTCTACTACAATGACGGTAAGTACGAAGCAGGTGCTGATGAAATGCCCAGTTGCATGACCATTTTGAACCCGCAAACTGTTCTCCAGTTACTCCCATTCTTAAGTCGGCTGGACACCAGTCCCGCAAAAAGGAACAGGCCTCCTACAGTTTTCTATTCAAAAACATATTTTTTTTATCATTTTTTTTTTTTTTTTTGGTTTTTCTTCTCATTGTATATTGCAAAAATAACCATTTTTAACATTGCTGTTATAATGAATGCTCTTGCTCTCATTTGTTCAACCCTATGTCTTTTTTTCCCAATGATAATTTGGGAGAAGAAAAAAAAGGAAAATATAGAGTGAAAAGACTTTTTGCTTTTTTTAAAACATTGACAACTTTTTCTTTTTTCTTTTCCACAGTTGTGAATGTAAATGTCCTCATTCCGATGAACATGATTGTTATTATGATCTTTTTGTCTAAGGAGCTTATCTCCTTTTATTTCAAGGTTGAGCAAGTTAACCTTTTCCTGTTACATCGAGAAAGAAAGAATTGATTTCTAACTGTTGATGTATTTCTCTCTTCTGACTTTTGCTCTTTGTTTCGATTAACTGTTACTATCAAACTGCATTTAGCTTAATTGTGAACAAATGCAAACCTGAATTACACTTTACTCTCAGGTTTAGCTTGAGTGGTAAGTCTATCCAATTTTTTCTCCTTGCTTTTAACTCAATAGATTTTTTTTTCTTTTTTTTTTCTTTTTTTTTTTTTTTTTTTTATAATTTCATTTAAAAAGCTGATCTTGGTGTGACTTATTTTTTCTTTTATTTTGAGGAACCTTGTAGTTTGTTAGAATAAATGATATAAAAGGTGTGTTTATATAATATGTCATGGGTCATGTTCTTAGGAAAAAAACATACTTGCTATTGGACCCTTGTAAATGATAGAAATGAGAATTTGGTCTTCTAAGTTTTCAAAAACTTTGTTTTTACTTATTTTGTTCATTCTTGGCTTTTTTCCTTTTTATACAAGAAAATCTTCAAATATATTTGTTGCTTTCATTCAAATTGGATAAGTATGCTTTCTATTTGAGCTTTACTTTAATTCCTATATTCTATGCTTGTAGGCAGATCAGAAAATATTTTTCAGTAAGATGTGGAGGGAAAGCTTCTGCTATTCATTTTTTTCTTATTTATTCATTTCCTTTAATTTATCTTTTTTCTTTTTTCTTTTTTTTGATGTGATAGGATCTGCGTGTTGGGTTAATACAACCTTTTCATCTTATATCTGGAAGCACATCTATCCCATTTTGTTTTATGCCTGATCAACATGCAGAGCAGTTCAAAGCGTAAGGAGAAATGTGCCTCAGAGTTTAGTGTCTGTCAGCTCAACTTCTGAATTTACTTGGTTTATTTTAAGAGGTTATGATTCAAAACCTTGAATCAACTGAATCCAACCACTTGATATTGCCTCTAATTGACAGAGGAACTCTTTTGTGAATAGAATAGAATAAATCACCTACAGGTGGAAGGGAGGTAACTTTTGATAAGTAGTTATTCCCTTGATATTAATGTATAGATTTTCGCGTATGACTTAAAGAGTTAGAAACTATTTGATTGGTCCCCTTTTACTATATCGTACAATTTCCCATCGTTACACTGAATCAATTGTTGATGCAGTGTTATGGATGTTGAATCTTATCAAGTCACATCGTCTTCACATTTACTTCTTACTAGGAATCTTTGTTTCTTTCTGATTGCTCAAAGAATTTCGAATATTTGTGTAATAATCTTCAAATATTGCAAGGGATGAAATGTATATGCTAATTTAACAACTATTTTGGGCCGGGGAGTAAATGATTACAAGATGACTCCCTTTTCTTCTATTGACTTAACATTTCACACATTTTGTTTTTTTCTAAATGATGATTGACTTTTTAAATTCTTTTCTTGATGGAATCGTGCACTTTTCACTTCACCTCGTTTGTCTCTGGAGTGAAAAACAGATTTCTTCTTCAATGTTAATCTGGGAATTGAACTTTGAGCCAACAAAATAGATTAAATGAATTTGGCTGGCATGTTTTTGGAAGCCCTTCCAGATTTGGCATTGTTCCTCTTTTAATTTGTTAGCTCTGCACTCAGCCGGTGTGAAATTGTTTTTATATTCCTTTTTTCATTTCTATTCTTATTACTGCCTGATGATTAAGGAGCTACTGTACGTTTGTGATTTCCTTTGTTTCAATATTGAAGTAAGAATAAGATACAGTCACTAATGTGCTTTAGTAAGATAGTAAAACTAGTGATTTCATGATATCCCTGAAGATTTCAGTGACAATTCCAAATTCTGTTGAAGTTGAGTAATGATCAACAAGATTGTGATGCTGACCATTTTTACTATTGTAGCTTTATTTCATAGTAAGCAGTATATTAGATATATCTAGTATATATACAGCTTAGTTTGATGCAAGACCACTCTAGTGGGGCACCAAGAAAAGGTCACTCATATCACTAGTAATGGTCAGTATCACAAGCTTCTTAAGCATTACAACATTGATTTCATGTAATTACTGGAATATTTAGATTTTACAGAATCCCCAAATTCACAATCTAACTGTAACAAATGGCTTGAATATCAACTGAGGTCTTATCAAATTTCATTTCTTTTCACAGACTTAGTCCATCTAGAAATGCTTTAGTATTTGCACATTCCAATGCACCTTGGCACAAATTTCGTTAATGAAAAGGGGAAAAAAGGCAATACAGTATCTCTTTGTTTTGAAATGATATTCTTGACGTTTGATTTGTAAGAACTTTTTTTTTTTTTTTTTTTTTTTCCTCTTATTAATTAGGAAGCCAGTTTTTCTGCCCCCCCTTCCCCTCCTAATTTCCTACTGGTGTGAAATTATCTAAATATGTCAACTTCTGGAGAGAGAAAAAAAAAGAAAGTATATAAAATAACTTGACATTCCTGTTGGGTATGGCTTGTTTTTATTTCTTCTTTTTCAGGTGGTATTTGTCTTTAATTTACTTGTGTAATTTATTATCCACTTCCGGCTTCATTGTAGCTTTACCAGAGCTCCATTAACTGTACATTTTTAGAACACCTTCCCTACTCAGTCTGTTACCAGCCTCTCACATCACTAGATGAGGGGTTGGATCCTCCAGGTTTGAATTAAAAGCTGTTGTTCTCCTTGACTGGTTACCAAGCTAGGCTTGAAGGTTATGTTTGCCCCTCTATAGAAGATAAGGTGAAAGAGGTAGATCCATGTCTTTCCAAAAGATATTCGTGCCAAGTGAACACGAAACACCAAATTGTTTGCCAATCCTTTTTTCTAGGCTGCTAACTGTTAGGCCGCCTGCATCTTTTGTGCAATATGAAAGATGCTTCTTCAATGCTGTTGAAATATCCCAACTTTTGCCCCTTTAAAAAAAGGATGGCATTGAAAATATTGTCAAACAATTTCCATTTGTCATTGTAAAATAACCTACTTGGTTTTCCCTACTAATTTTTTTGTTACTCTCAATTAAAGTTAATTCAAGGACTCTTTCAGCTTTAATTGCTATCGTTTTCGCCAACCAATTTGAATTTTTTTAATCTTGAACTTAGTGAGTGATAACAATGAACTACACCATCTATTCAATAGATGAGGGTAGATTCTCTCATATCTTTTTAAAATTCATTCTCTAAAAAGGGTTTCAGTGGGGGAGGGGTCAATTTGCAATGAAAGTTTATGCTAAATTGGTCCCCTAACCTCTGTCCAGCAGCATTCACGCTTGTTTTGTTTTTTTAAATTCTGCCCTTTTAATAATCTCCGCCCAACATGAGATGAGAGGTACTTGTTCATTGATCTTCCATTTTTTTTCCGACTTTCTAATTGATCAATACTGCATGCTGCCAAAAGATGGTCTCATTATGGTTTTTATTGATTGATTAATCAGACTTGTTTTTTGGGGGGGGTGGTCTTATATAATATCTATGCTGAAATATGGTGTTATAGTTCATTGCTAATAATTGATTTGTCTTAAAAATATATCTATTCCTAAAATTTTGATTAATACTATGAATATTATTGCTTTGTCAAACAAATTTACCTTTATATATGTAAATATAATCCCTGTATTGCATGCAAATAAAGCTTTAAATATCTATCGGTGGCAGGTTCGACTCCTGCAGCAGTCCCATTTTCCTTAATTATTTATTCTATTTATGTTGTTTAGATCAATTGATTCATTCACCGTGTAATGATAGATCATTTCATATAATTTCAATATAATGCAGTTTATAATTATTCCGGTTGAATTATGTATCCATTTCTTGATATTATTACTTGTGTTGGAAGGACAAAATAGAGCAGATATAGATGGTGAATAAATAAAATGAGAATTTTGAGTTGAAAACAGTGAGCTGATCTGACAGAATGTTGATGGAAATGTGACTTATATTGAGAATTGATATGCATTTGGGATTTAGATGCCTATTACACAGCAGTGGTTAGCACCCATACTACTTCTTTAACCATTATTTGTAAGCTTGATCTTCACTTGCTGCTGTATTTTGGCCTCGTACCATACTAGGTTAAGCCTGATGAGTATGTAGGTATTTTTAGTTTTAAAAACTTGACACTGGTGTTTTGATTTATTTTTCAAACACCAACTTTTCAGCTTTCCTTTTAAATCATGGCTAAAATGATAAGCCTTAGTCACTTAGCGACTCTTGGTATTATGGCTAAAATGATAATTATTGATTCATCAGTTTTCATCTTAACATATTTAGAAAAATTTGCCAAAAATTAGGTTATGAGAAAATTCCTAATGATGGTAGGACTGAAGTTTTTTAGAATAGCTCAGATTCTTGATTAGATATCTTTATTTAATTTTTTTTTCCAATCTTCAATCTAAAACTGATTTTATTTTTCTCCTTCCATAAAAATATTACTTTCAAGGAAATTATCACAAACATTCTATAAATACTTGACTTTCTTAGTTCTACATTTGAGAGAATCTTGGATTATTTTATGTTTAGAGATGTTCTCAAACATCTTAACCCATTAATTGCTGGTGAATGGAATTTCAATCATTACAGTTCTCTAGCTCAACTACAAATGATGGAAATTTCCATTAGTCACACAATGAAATGTTGGATTTTGATGATCTCAGTGGAGATATGCTGAGAAAGTCTTCAATGGTTGACAACTCTCTTTGGGAACGAAAGGCCTCATGAATTGATTGATGCCATTACTGAGATGCCTCCTAATGGATTCATCTTGTCAGTCCTGTTAGTCTCATTGAAGGGATTATTAGCTTATGGTAATCCTTTTGCCTAAATTAGATTCTAATCACTCTTTTCTAGCTTCCGGCAGTTTTTGTTGAGGTTCTTGAACAAAATTAGTATCCCTGATGAAGAATGTGAATATTTTTTAATTATGAATAAAATATAATGCACCCCCCCACTTGCCCCCTTCCTCTCTTCTTCATGGAGTATAGGGCCACATTGTGGTTTCAGTAACTAGTAGGTTTTATAGGTTTGAGTTGCTAGACCCATGCCAAAGATCGCCTGTCTTACATGGCTAAAGAACTCTAACTGCCCTGCTGTTTTACCCACAGCTGAATGAGAGAAGTGGATTCATGTCTTTCCCTTTGACATTGATGCAGAATTCGATGTAAAAATGCTGAAAATCATTATCTTGACTGCTTGGCTAAAATCTTGGGTGAGATTAGAAATTTTTTACTATCCACTTCGTAAAAAGCTGCCTTGGAATTGTCAACAATTGATTTCTTTTAATGAAGATCATGGCAATGTTTTTCATCAAAATATACAGAACTGATTAAAGGCCTAAAGTATTTACACTATTAATACTAGTAGTAATTAACCGAGACAGCTTATATAATTAATGAGCTTGAACATTTAAACACGATGATCAGGTTTGAGGAAAGATTTTTTTTTTTTTTAAATTTTTTTATATATCTTTTTTTTCTTACATTCTTTAACTGTTGTTGTATGAATGATCTGGAGCAAGGATTCAAAACTACAGGGAATAGCGAGATCTTGAAAAAACGCTGAAATTTTAAAGTACTCACAACCAAATAAATGCAACTTGTATGTTTTGTAAACCCATACATATGGTAGGCAGTGCTGCATAAATAGAAAGGATCATTCTGTAAAATCAAGCATTTCTGGTTTCCATGTACATCCACTTTTATTCAGCTCCCTCCCTTGGGTGTGTTATCTTTATTTTTTAGTAAAAAAACAGGTTTCATGATCTGTTCTATGTTATCCATACACTTCACTGTATTCTTCTCAACAGGTATGCCAATGCTGCCAGATGGGATGTTCAGGTACCCTGGAAAAAAAGTTCAAAACTGATTTAAAGCAATAAGCTTGTTGGCAATGAAGGAAAATGTTCAAATGTTTGCTCCTTGGTCAAGATCGTTTGTGGCCATTTAATGAATTTTTCTTAATGAAGTTCCCTTACCAGATTAGAGTTGTATCTATGGGCATATAAAAGAAAAAGAAATGAATTCAATTGGCTAAAAATACTGTTATTTGAAGGGTTTTGAATTTTAGAAGTCTTCTACTAGGAGTCTACAGATGTAATCATAAATGAAATCTTTGTTAGACAATACTTGATTACTTTGGTACACAAAAGTTGGCCATTTTATGTTTTTTAAAGATATTCTTACCTTCTGTTTTATATCTTTCTCTCACACTCTTCAGTTTCTCTTCTAAGTGTGAAAAAATTTGTTTCCTCTAATCATTCAGAATGTCTATTGATATAGCAATTCTTTTTTGTGTTTCTTCATTCTTGTCAATGCCCAGGCATAATTTCATCATCTCATTTGTATTCACTAATTTCAACTTCGGATCCATTATTCTAGATCTTGCTTTTAGTGATTGCATATTTTGGTTTTAAGTAACTGCTAGCCTGGCAGGTAAGTAATGAATACCAAAATCATATCGTGGCATCATGTTAACCAGCAGATATTCTAATATTTAAACAAGAGCTTCATGATGTAATGCTGCTTCTCTTCCAAAAACCTCAGCATTTTGCCACTCAGGTTCCTTGGCCCTTCTTTACTATTCTGAGCTTTGGAAATGAAATCTGATACTATGGTCTCTTCATCTCTTGGCTTGCCTTGTGCATTTACTACATCCAACCCAACCCAACCTCATTCCAACCCAGTACCTTTCCATATCTACTATCTTGGGTACTTAACATGCAATCAAATCTCAGTACACACTGGTAACTCCTGCTGGCAACCTCAGCTCTTTTCATTCTCTTATAAGACATTGTAAATGCAAAATGATTTTGATAGTCTCTCTTATTTCATGGACTTGAAAATCATGGATTCAAAATTTTCATCTATAAAGGCAAGCTCGTACTATCTGAGGAATTAAAAATATTTTGTTCAAGTTTTTTCTTGTCTTTGCTAGAAAGAAAAGAAGTCGAATTACTTGTCTAAAACTAATTTTCAGTACTAACATAGAATTGAGCTGTTGGCAAAACATCAATAATGGGTGTTGACAGCTTATTGGTGCCCCCCCCCCTTCTCTTCAACTGTGTTCAGGATAAAAAACAATTAGAATGCAATCTTTTATTTATAAAGAAAGAACTGGTTTGGAGGTCTTCTTCAGCATTTCAACTGGCTTGACAAGAGCAACTATGAAATGTAGATGAAATTTATGCTTTGCTGATTAGTTACTACTCTGTGTTCTTTGCACCCTGACCTCCCCTCAAAATTCAAAGGACTCCTTTGTGAGGGTCCCACATTTTATAGATTTTTGCTATTTTATAATAGTTCTACTATTTGAAACTGTCCACCAAAACAGTCAATATAGACTTGTTCAGTCTTCAAGTGGGTCTGACTGGTTGGCCTTTATGCATCCTGCATACTGGCCATACCAACATTTACTTGAGTCTAGAAGAAGAAAAAAAATTCTCACTCTTTGAAAATCTGCCCACTCCATCAGTTTTACTTGGGGAGCGGGGCATCAATCTGCAATGTTTAATTGATCCTAGTTCGTGTCCAGCAGCTATCACACTTCTTGTAGTGTTTTTGTTTTTTTCAAATTCAGACTTTTCATGGATCACTTACTCCATGAAAGGCAAGAGGGGTAACTTATTCATCGATGAAAATTCAAAATATTTTAATAGATCACCCCCAACAAAGTATGCTCTCAAAAAACCTTGGTTGTGTAAAAGTTTCCATCAAGTAACTAACCAGACTTGTTTTCATCATTATGTTTTTAAACTGCACAGTGAAGAATTTTCTTCCCAGTTGCAATGGTGCATGTAGTCGTTCATGATCGATCATTTCACGAATATTTGGTAGAAAATGCAGGGAACTTTTTTCCAAAGGAAGTTGTACAAATTTGGGATCTCATATTTCCTGATATTAATTTTATTCATAGAAGAAACTCAAAGAAATCATCTAGATTTCACATAGGTATGATATTCAGGATTATCACAAATTGGATATCATACAACTATTGTCAATTTCAAAGTTGGAAATATTTCAGTCAGTCCAAATAAATCATGTTTTCCTTGACTTGCTTTTACATGGTGAACTGTAAAATTGATGGACAAAAATTAGAAGTCCAACCTTGTCCTAACTTGTTTTGCCCCTACTCCAATATTTGATTTTGTGCATATCCATCTGTGCATCCTTGTTAAACAAAACGTGTGTATCATGTGCTTCAAATGAAGACAAAGGAAGGACAGATATGACAAAA
Source organism: Thysanoteuthis rhombus (assembly GCA_963457665.1). NCBI lineage: Eukaryota > Metazoa > Mollusca > Cephalopoda > Oegopsida > Thysanoteuthidae > Thysanoteuthis > Thysanoteuthis major. Next base: position 34,295,087 of record OY735235.1, read on the forward strand.
ACATCCTATCTCTTCCTGTATCTAATTTTACTTGCTATGCCAATATCTAATGTTGTGGCAAATGCCTTAATATTACCCCCCCAATTCTTACTTATGGTTGAAGACATAGTTTTGACTCAGCACTGAAGTATAAGCTTCCACCTTGAGCAATTGGATCTGGACCCCAACCCGTTTCTTGAAGTCCTGCTCTAACATGACTTGCTTACAATTGCTCGTCTTTATAAGAGGCATGTCTCGACTTATTTCCTATTGTTTATACTGTTGCTATTTAGTGTCTGTCAAACAAAGTAATTGTTGGCTGATTTACTGAAATCTCTTGGAATAGTTGCATCTTATCACACTTTCTTCTAATACAAAGGAAACCACTTATTGTGATCACTTTGGCAGAGGTCTTTTTAAATAACAATATCAATAACTTACTGATAACATTAAACAAAGGAGAACGAGAGGAAGCTGCTTATTGTTATCACATCGCAAAAAGTGTTTGGGACTAACTGATTTTGAAAGCAGTAACTGATAATATTATCTGTGATTGTAATTAATGACTTCCTTTGTATAATGTTGTTGGCAACAACCTTCTTTTTACTATTTAAATTTTTATCCTCTTCTCTTTCTCTCATAATTGATTATTTCTATTCAGAATTTTGAATGGCATTTTTGTATTGAAAAATGTTGAATTCTGAACTTTCAACTCTTTGCTTTTATGTGGTTTGGCAATCGGTTACAGAGTAGCAATCTACGTGTCATTCTCATGTGATCACCACACTTGAGTATCATAGTCACATTGATACATGATTGAATGACCAGCTAAACACTCTGAGCTTACCACCAGCTACTTATCCAAAAATATGCAATAGGTCTTTTGTTCAACAATAACCAGTTGATATCAGTTGATATCATTTAAAGACATGAATCCACTACACTCCCCAGTGATGGATAAATGGTCAGGTAGTTGGCGCTCTTTATTCTTGGCACTCCACCAAGGTCAACATTTCTGCCCCATAAAAGTATTTGAATATTTAGATTGATAGATATTTTTTCAATAGTGCCATTTTAGTGTTTTTCTATGAAGTGTGAAATTGAGATCGCAAAAATCATCCCACCCCCCTTTTTTTTTTTTTTTTTTTCTTTCCTACAAGAAATGAATTTTGGAGATTTTTTTTTTTTTTAATTTGCAAACTAAATGTATTGATCCCAATCAAATTTCTTGGGCTTCCATTCTTGCCTTTTATTCCTCTACAATAAAATACCTAATGTTGAATTCCTAGCTTGAAAACAAAAACCTGAAAGGCAATGGCTCATACAAAAATGACTGCACTTTTGTTTTTTTATTTTTTTTTCATTCGCTCTGTCTCCCTCATATACACCTTTGTTTGAAATTTATTCTGCTTTTATCCCGATTGTTTCTTTGTTCTTGTGCTGCTGCTGTTGAGGTTATCCCTAAGCAATCACTTTGTCAGCCAGTTAGAGTCATTCAGCAGAACCTATTCTCCCCCAGCCCACCCGTCTATTGTCTCAGATTCTGTACCACTATTGAATGACATTGGGGTATTCAAATGCTGTTTGTCTGCTTGCTTCCCTTTACCTTGTCTATCGCCTAAGCCCTACCCTCCCTGAATGTTATTCCAATTGTTTCTCCCAATGAGATCATCCACCATTACAATAGGCTGCCCCCATCTTCTCTGGCCATGCATGCACCTGCTTGTGTGAGTAGATGATGCAAGGCATTCATGCTAATTTTCAGGCCTACATCTTCCAAGGCAGAATGATGATCTTCTTAAAGGCACCCTTCCCCCCATCCATTTTTTCTTTTTTCTTTTTTCTCTTCTTGATAGGCCATCTTGCAGAAAGAGAACTTTGGATGTGAGGTTTCCTTTTTATAATGTTTGTGACAAGACATTCAAAGAGTGCTTTCATTAAAAGCTTTAATTCATTTCAACCTAATCTTGAATTTGACTATCTTATATGCAAGCCTTTTAGATGCGGTTGCATACAAAATAAAAATGAATTGAAAAAATATATATATGAATAAAATTAAATTTTATCGTTACATTTTATCAAATATATAATATATATAGGGAAAATCATGAATATAAATCCTCTTATTGCTTTGTGTGGAATGTATAATAGATTTATTTATTGCAAAAATTATACAAAAAGTATATATAAGCACACATAACAAATTTAGTGTTAGTAATATTGAAATCTTGAAAAAATCGTAGTGTTGTATTAAACATACTTTTTGTTTGAATTATCTACATCTGATGAGAGCCCTACATACTCAGGTAATCTATCTCTTAGACCTACAACCCTATTGCCAAAAAGGAATTTTCTAATATATAATCTGCTTTTATTCACTTCTACATTATGTTCATGACCTCTAATACCATTGAACCTTTTTCTAGTCAGGGGGAAGAAAAATGTAAACCCTGTTGATGCATGATTTTGAACATTTTTTTTTTTTCTTTTAACTTACCCCCCCCCCCCCCCAGTCTTTCCTATTTTCTAATGTTGTTGAACTTCTTAACCTATCTTCATGATTTACATTTTGTAATTTTGGTCCTAATTTGATCTTTGCATCTCTGAAAGTGACTCTCTCCGCATAGAATCTTTTTTTCTCTCTCTCTTGTCAGGCATTTTTTCTACAAGTTTCGATTGAAAGGTTTTTTGTTTTTGTTTGCTTTTTACTTGTAGTTGATATATCATTTTTATGTTTGAATTTCATTTTAAAATCTCTTTTCTAATTGAGCATTTGCTAATCGCTCTAAATTTTCTTGTCAGCATAGATATAAACTTTAATTTACCGATGTCTGTCTGTGAAATGTTCATTTTTGTTGGCATATTTGAAGCGAATAGTAATTTGGTAATGAAAAATGAATACGCACACACTCACTGAATTGACACTTGTGTATTGTTGAATTGTCTGTGTGTTCACATTCTGAATGCAGTTTGGATATCTTTGAATCGTTATCTCCAATAGCCTTGTTAATTAAGCATCATAAGAGAAAATTCCCAATCAGATTGTAGCAGAAACAGAATAGATTTTTCTTTTCTCTGAAGAATTAAGTCTAGTACAAGTCAATAATTGCAATAAAAGCTTGACTACCAGTTTTTTCCGCTGCTGCTTGCTATGTAGGCTAGCTTCTATCGTGCTCCAATACGTCTGCAGTTGCTGCAGTGGTACTAGTAGTAGTGGTTGCCTTAATGCCATAAACACAAGCTGTTGCAGCTACAGTCAAAGTATTGATTTTGCTACCAGCTGATGGCTGTCCAGCCATATCATTATCCAATAACTTATACCTTAGCAAGTACAGCCATAGGGAATACTATGATGGAATAAATGGGTCTCATTATGTGAAGCTAGCACAAGCTAGGTCACTGTGCTGTGAAATGATTTACTTGAACATCAAAGCTTACATTCATTTTGAACTCTTCATTTATACTCTGTGGAAACAAACCAAAATGCTAAGCAGGTTTTTCTCATTAGGAAAATGGGAGAAAAACAACAATTTGAAGCCATTTGTCTCTCAATGGCTTCAAGCAATCCTAATCCTACAAATTTTAGATTCATAAGTTAAGATTTCAATGAAATTGCCAACCCATTCAATTTCCTGCTTAGCTTAATAAATGGTTTCATCATATTATAACATCTTCAATTTTTAAGATAACAATGTTGCAATCATTAACTTTCCTTGTTTGATATGGAACTAAAAGCTTAATTCAGAATTACTAGTGATGATCATCCTAATCTGTAAGGATCTTTTCATCCTTTCAACTAGGATAAACCACAGAAAAGGTTCAGTGTCCTCATCTACTGATTATGTCTGATTAATAGCATTCAGTTGATGCTTTTTGTAAACAAGGAAGCACTCAGAGAGCGCATACGTCTGCCAACAAAATTGTCACTAAAAACCGAATGAGAATTAGATTGAAAATAGAAAAGATTGTTCTTATGGCATTTTCATGGCTGGTATAGGGGAAACTGTATAGTTTTATTCTGAAATCCCTATCAAAACCGTATGTTAATTTCTTAACTAATGTAAACGCAAACTGTAACTACTGCTTGCACGTAAAATTCTATACACTAACTAAAAACTGAATGAAAATCAATCCATATGTAGGTATGATGCAGGGCAGGTAACAAAGTTTTGATATTTTGGACTGTCTTGAAATTAGAAAAATAATCTCTAAATCAAGATCTCCTGAGTCTGCCCCCAAATTTAATTATTCCTTTGCTCAGGCTTATCCTTCCACAAAATATTAAAATTCATTGAACTGTTGGAGATATCATGCAACGCACAAATGAATGTATATATCACCTCCAGGTTGGCAGAGGTAAATAATCTTCTTTAAGAGAACAGTTATCCAAAAACTGAACATTTATTTTAGAATTGAAATTTTGCTTGGGAATAAATAGGGCATACCTCTTCAAAAAGTGTATCCAGTTTCTCAAAATCTTCTGGGTGGGGATTTAAACTTCAAATAATGAGACGCTCTTCTCTATTCAAGATGACGTTGATAGCAACCATCAAAAGTTTAAAAATATCGTTTATAGTAATAATGTTTGTAACAAAATTTTCAAAAAAGTTATGTCATTTAACTACGGTTTATTTTAATTTCATTCAGTAGAAGAAAAACAAAAACTCTCTCTCTTTCAATTCGATTCTAAAACCACATAAAAAATGATTAGAAATGCACATCTCATCATAAGCACATCACTTTTTATGGCCATAAAATGTGCTCATTTAAGGATATATTTTATTGCAAATCGAGCACCATCCCCTCATGTCAAGAACCGTCAATCCAAATGACTTAGAATTTGACACTACGATGTCCAGTTCATGGACCAATGTATCTGGTGAATATCAACTTAATATTATTACCAATTATTTCAGTGTACACACACATACACACACATACACACACACACACACATACACACACACACACATACACACACACACACACACACATACACACACATACACATACACACACACACACACACACACACACACACACACACACACACACACACACACACACAGATTTCTCAAATTATAGTCAAGATAATTAAATCCAAAAGAAAAAGATATTTTGATCAAAGGTTAAACCACTTGTTCCTCTCATTCACCATATTTACGACTGTCTACCTTACAGGTTTTCGCTACTGCTTGTTGGATCTGTCATAGCATTTCATGCCTATCACTAATCAATGACTTGAGATTATTGTGGACTGATTTTCCTCTTGCCATAGAATTTTAGATAAAAGATTGGCTTTAAAGAACCAGATGCTCTCCCAGTTTTTCTTATTTCTACCACCACCTGCTTAAAAGTTCTGTTCACTGCTTCTTATTTAAATCATAACCTCCTGCCACCATCATACAGGCATTGTACAGCAGTATTCCCTCCCCCTTCCCTTTCAGCTGGAATTTATCAGTTCTTGTGTATGTGTTTTGTTGTTCTGAGGTGGTCGTTTTTTTTGTTTTTTTTTTGTTTTTTTTTTTTTTTGCTTATCTCCAGTTAAATACTTCTCAATTCCAATTGTGGTCTCTGTGTATATTATGGTTGTAGTCTGTGAGTGGTATGTTTTTCCTCAGATACTCGCATGGAATCATCAGGATATTATCTCTTTGAATTTCGACCTGTACAGGCACTTGTGGGTTTTGATTATTCTCTGATATATTTTTATGATAATCAGAAGTGAAATAACTGCATTCATTAGCTTGATAGTTTTAAATAAAATAATAGATTATTTTTCCAACATTTTTATATGACATAGTGGTTATAATTATTCATCAAAATTCATCCCTAAATTGGCAGTGTTTGAGTTATGAATTTCTGTAAAATACGTGCTTATATTGAATATACATGTTTCTCCCACTATACAAAAGTACAGAATATCTATTGAAACCTTTTTGCGTGCCAAAATGGCATTAAACAGAGAAGCAATTATCATTTATTCGTATGGGAAGAATTTTAAACCTTCCCAGACACCCCCCCAAAAAGTTATGTATGTTGAACTAAATTCGAGGTTGGAGTGATGGGAGATTTAAAAGCCTGGGGAGTAGGAGGGAGGTGAGGGGTGTGTGCTGCCTCTCTAAAGGCTAGCTACAAAAGCAAAAAAAAATTGTGTGAAGTCAACTTTCAAAAAGCATCATGTGCATTGTCTTTTATCACTCAAATATTTAACCCTCCCTCTCTACACTGGGCTCTCTTTTGTTAACTCTGACCTACAATTATGTATGAAAGCAATGTTTTATATTGGATCTAATAGGAATATTATGACACTTTTGTAATCAGAAATCTGTGTGGATATCTATAGCTTTAATATAACTGATACATGAACAAAAAATCCTGACACATTTTCACTTTTATCTCTTCATTAGTCTAAGCTTAAACATTTATTTTTATGAATTATTTCCTTCAAAAGTAATTTACGCATGTTTGTTTAATAATTCTTTTCATTTAAATTGCCTCTTAATCAGTCCAGTGTTTCTACTATACCGATATCTTAGATCCTAATCGATATCGATTTCCTATGGATTTGCTTTTAATAACTTGGCTGAAAGGTTGTTCTGTTGTTGTTTTATTTTTCATTAAAAAAAAATTTGTTTTTCTCCTATCCTATTTTGATGAGTGTTCTAATTCTCTTTTCTTTTTCTTGTTGGAAACTAGAAACATCAGGATCTATTAAAAAAGTTTGTTTACTAAAAATTAGTTGATATAATGAGCAGTGTGACGTTTCTATGCCCATAACTCTCCACTCTTCCTCTTGAAGGTCACAATTTTGCAGATATAAATAGCTCCTATCCACCATTTGAAACAATGAGCTCTTCCACTTGAGTTCAGTTACTTTCTGATAATACTTCAGATGAAATGGATGAGATGTGGACATTTCACTGGTGGAAATTTTTACCGAATACTTTTGGGGTGAAGAGGGGGTTATGTTTACATCTATGTGTGTATGGTTCATTTTCCTTGAAAAAAAATTATCTTCATATTCAGATGTATCTTTTTTTTTTCTTTTTTCTTTTTTTTTTTATTCCCTCACTCGGAATAACTGGTTTTTCTTGATATGCATGAATTTTGGAGAAAAATCCTATCCATCATTCCGTGTCTTTTGCTTTTAGGCTCTCAAACTATTTTAATCTTTTTATTTAGAAGTTTATAGGGTTTTTTTTTTGTTTTTGTTTTTTTAAAAACATACTAATTGAACTTGTTTATGCCAGCTGACTCAACAAGAGGCATCTTTGTTGTCCAGTTTTTTTATTCACTATTCCTGAATTAGAATATTTGTATCGTGTAGTATAAACTGTATGTTGAGTAACATGTGTACATCTCTTTCAGCTCTCATCTACGAACTCTTTCTGCTCTGTTGTTGTGCTGTTGACTCCCAAGATCAACTTATATACGTACATATATAAAATAAAAGCCATTTTTGTTTGGTTTCTGTCATGCAAGAGCAAACGGAGGAAGATGGCTAAGCTTCATTGTGTTTGTGTCTTCATTACTATTACAACTGATGTTGTCTTTGTAGCATGGAAAACAATTCCACCCAACACAGGCATCTCTGTTTTTATGTTTTTGTTTTTTGTTTTTTCGTGGATAAAACTTATAGAATTTTTTTTTTTTTCCCCTGCCCAATTTTGCTTCTTTAGAAAAAAAAAACAAAAAAAAAAAAACAAATATAATGTTGTAGAAAATCAATAGAAACCAGATTTATTTGAGGTTAGTTTTTGTTGGTTGGAAAAGATATTTATACTTGTGTAATTTATCTATACATAATCCTTTTTTTTTTTTTTTTTTATGGGTACTTTGCTAGTATTATTGTTGAATATAAAAGATGATATTTAGAAATATCTCTGTACTATGCTTAACAGAAATTTCAACCTTGTATCCATATATAACACTGAATTATTATATACCATGGCTCTATTCAAAAAGCCGATATAATGATCTATTTTCTTATGATTCATCTTCAGACAGCTGAATGAATTAGATTTTTTGTTTCTATTTGGCAGAGTATCAATTTTATGAGGCATACTTGAAAAAGTGGCTGGGAGGGTAACAGGATCCTGAGGTTATCTCTGTTTCTTAAAGTGCATGCCAACTTCTTATATTAAACAATCTACAGCTTAGACAACGATATTATCTGTTCTGCTCATAAATCACTTACTACACATGGCTTGATTTAGTTGATACAGTTGAACTTGCCATTCATATATCTTACAGCATACAATCTAAATATGCATTACCCAAAACATCTTTCAAGTTTTCTTCTTCTTGATAAATCTACAAAGCTTGTAAGTTGGGTTTTGAATTATATTTCTCTGCTTGTATTAGCAGCCATGTTTTTTGTTTTTTTTTCTTCTCTTTCAATTTCCATACCTTAAACAGCATAAACTGCTGATAAATGTGTGTGTGTTTCTTCTGCTTGAAATGTTATTGTCGGCTTTGTCTTCCTTTCTCTATGTGTGACCTTCTCTTGTTCATCTAATTTTGTATGCATCAAACGCTCGCGCGCACACACACACACACGGCCTCCAGCTAAACTGGCTTCATTTCAGATTCCATCCTCATCTGGATTGTGAGATTGTCCTTTTGAGGAAATGTCAAATGTCTGGATATTTTCCAAAATGTAACTGCTTTCCCAACAAAACCAGAGAGCTTGCTCTTGGCATTCCTTGAGTCAGGGAATTTTTTTATTCTTTTTATTTAAAAATCTGATTTCAGCTTGAAGTGCATAATTTTCATTTAATTAATTTGCTCTCTCTTGTTGGAAAGCAAATTGCTTACGGATGTGCGTAGTGGCCTAGATAAAAAGCACAAAGAATTGTATCACTGAGCATAGTTGGAACTCCTGCTGCGACTGAGTTCACGTCACTTTTGGAAAAGCTATTAATCCATCCCTCCCTGATTGTGGGTAATTAGTAGAGTGGACTGTATAGCTTTGGTTGGCAACCAGTCCAGGATATGGACAACTCTGATCCCAAACCAGCCTGATGGGTGATGGGCTTGGTCAGGCTATTTCATTCTTGTCACACCAATGATGAAATCATCTATGGTGCCATAATGACCCTGCACTGGGTTGCAGGATTTTTTTTTTTTTTTTTTTCAAATTTTTAAACATTTTATATTTCTTAGGACCAGATAAAATCATAAACCCTAAATCCTTACTAAAATACTAAATTCAAAAAGAAATATAACAAAATAATGTCCAGGGTTTTTTTTGTTTTTTTTTGTATAAATTCAAGTGGAAGCTATCATGGGCTGATGGAATATGGTTGTAATAGAATCTCAGATAGGTTTTGTTTTTTGTTTGATTTCTGGAAGAAAAACTATGGCTATTGCTTTGCGAGAGTAACATTTCTTAGTGTACACCACCAAGAAAAAAATAGCCTATATTCTCCCCCCCATATGGATTGTACACATGCAGGCCATATAATGGATCAGTCAAAATGTGATATTGACGAAAATAACCAAGAATAAGTTCAGTCCTAACTTCTTGGAATAGTTCACAAAATGTCTGTTGAAGCCACACAATCATCTCCATGAATTCTTCTGTAGTTATTAGTGAACATGTTTTTAGCTCATTTGATCCCCCCAAATGTATTGGTTTTGCATTCATGTTCATCCCATTATCAATCTGATTTCCCTCTCATACTAAAAATCTGATTCAGTTTATCAGTATGTGACCTAAGTAGACAAAATGGTGCATTGTAACGAGAGGTTGAATTGTGGCACCCTAAAAAGAAACATTTTGATCTTTTGTATTAACCAATTGTCCCATTCATGCATTCCATTGGAACTAGCTAAGAATCCAGCCAATAGGATGAGAGATGCTCATGCAAAATTGTATTAAAGGAAAGTTCTGACTCTAAAAATATTGTCTTACTTAGTCTTCAATATATTGACTTTTGTACCTGACAATTGAATCTCTTTTCTATCCATTCTTCAGTCCTTATCAGGTGTATAAATTCAAGAGGCAAACTTTATAAAAAAATTTCTTAAAAAGACCAACAAAGTATGCAAATATTGCATTGCATTCAATATGCTAATACTATGATAAGGAGGCCCATTTATCCAAGCTAGATATGGGCAGTAATGTGTCTTGGATGAGTTGCCATAGCAAGTGGTAGTCCTCCAAATACCATGTATCTTAAAGTCCAGTTACATACAGTATGTGCTAGAAAAGAAGTGTTGTTTGAAGCTGGTGTTACCTGTGTAAAATGGAACTTCTTTATTATTTAGAGAGCTAGGGAAAGAGAAATGTTTGGTTTCATAGATAAAAATCATTGCTTCAATGGTTGATTCTTGAAGATACATGATCATTTTTGTCTGTCATCATAAAAACTGATTTTCTATTCAGAAATGTTGAAATCCATCTTGGAGTACAGTAGATACTAGACTAAATCAGTGTATGCATGTATCAATATTCATCTTGGATTTCATGTGCAAATTTATTTGTCGATGGCTCATCCATTTGTCCATTTGTACATGGACTGGCCTCAAAAGTCTTGAGGGGTTGGGGGGGTGGAATTGATGGGGGGAAAAAAAGTTTCCAGTGTTATTAGCTGTATTTGACATGACTTTATTTCATTTTGCAAATACTATCTTATATTTAATATGGGATTGAGCTGTACACTTCTAGCACTTACCCACTGCTTTTTAGAGCGACCATCAAAAAAAAGTTGCCATGAATATAAGCCAGTAACCCTACCCTTTCACAGGCATCCTTTCCTACTTGAACATTTCCTGTCAACACACTGCCTGCTGTGTGTGTTCTTTTACCATGTGTCAACTGGAGATAGCAATGTTTACCTAAAGCTCACAAAACAGCTTGACTGGTTTAGAGAGTTTCCAAGAGAAACAGATTTCCCAATTAAATTCATGTGCCTATCTATTTTCACTTACATTCAATATTCAGAAATTTCTAATAAGCTGCAGTCAACTTTGTGTAGACTGGGGAAATTCCGCTTAAAATTCATCCCTCACGCATTAAATTTATATGCAAAATAAGTCTCAATGATGACTACATGTCCTTGGAAAACTATGTAGCTGACACAACACAAAGGAAAGGATTCTTGAATGAAGCTAGCACATGATTCAATCATTTCAATTGCTAAATACTGTTGTGTCTGGGTACAGTGTGGTTACGTGACTAAATTGTAGTATAAAATTTATATGCACTTACATTCTACCCTTTTATTTTCAAGTTGTATGCTTTATGAAACATCCTCTGTGTGTGTGAGTGTGTAGGCAGGCACACGTTACATTCAATTGATTTTCGTTTTCAATATTTTTCCTTTGAACTTTTCAAACTTATTTCTCTCTCTAACTTAATTGCATGATGTCTATCTTTCTACCAGCATGTGCTCTTTGAAGCTCCAATGATGCAGAATGTCTGTTGTGTGCTGTACTTCCAATCTTTTTTTTTTTTTTTTCATGACTCTCTTCTGAAAATTCTCTTTTGTTATTTTTCTTTTTATTTATTAAACTAGCTTTTGTTTTTAGCATATCTAAACTTGCTTTTCATTTTCCCTTGGAATAAAAGCATATTTATAAATAGTTGTGGCTAAGCTGCTTTGTTTGTAGACTTTGTTTGCCTTTACCAAGAATTACTAATGCCCAGGCAAATATTTTGGATTTATTCCTGATTTGATCAAGTATATTTCAGATAAACAATATATTCTCAGTATTTATGCCAGAGACTTATGCAACATCATGGGAGGCAACAACAAAAAACATAAAAATATGTTTTTTGCCTTGAATGGCTGCTAAAGTGTCAATTTTGGAGAAGAGGCCCCATACATTTTTTGCATGGATAATAGGTTGACCAAATTGTGCAAAAGATTGGATGGATTATTTGAAACTTTGATTAGATGAATTATTTCAAACTTTGTTGAAAATGGCCAAGTTTTAATAGCCACCAACAAAACAAATGAAAATATGAGTGATGATTTAGCAAAAGCTGACAATGCAGAGAAAAATGAGGAAGAAATGAATTCAGAACAAAAAATTGAAGATTCAGAGGTATAAAATAATCAATAAATTGTAAGAAGAGGAAAATAAGATTGAAGTTGCATCAGAAAGTAAAAAAAGAAATAGAAAATGAAGGAATATAACATGAGAAAAACAAATTCCAAAATCTTTGAAGAGATAGAATGCTTAAGAGTTGAGCATAAGAACAAAGACAAAATCTTAGAATGTGTGCTTTACAATGAGAAATCTCACAAATTAGGGGACAACACTAAGGATTTGTCTCCGAACACTGGGGAAAAGATTGAATGAAAGATTAAAGATTTCTGAGAAATTTATAGAAGATGAAAAATGGACATTGGCAATATGATTCTCCAGAAGAGGCCTTTCCATATAGTAATATTATTGCAGGAGTGGATGATTCTGAGGAACTGGTATGGGTACTAGTACTGAAACAGAAACAAAATGGTCAACAAAAACATGTTGGTGAAAGGGGGTTTGGGAAGTGTTGAACAGCAAGTGTGACTTATCTTTGCATGAATCAACAAATAGTTGAAAGAAATGACCCGTAATATTATAGTTTCAAAAAAAAAAAAAAAAATGGCTACCAGAATTTGTGTCAAGACACAGGAGAAGGAAGAAGTTTTCTAAAGCTGGTGAATTTCAGGATTTATAATGTTACCACTGCTAATATGGTGATTTTGGTTCTATAACCTCTAATTGTAAAATTCGGATAGTTGATAGCCTGAAAAATGTTGGGTGAGTTGACAAATTGGTTCATTGTTACTGATGCCACTGTGTGAGTCATTTGACTGGTGATTGTAACCTGGAGCAAGTCTGTTGCTACAAGTGTAATGAAGTTGGCCACATAGCATGTTACTGTTTTGCTACAATGGAACACTGCTACATGTGCTACTGGCTATGTTATATTGGTCATCACTGTGACAGAAAAATGAGTGTAGAGCATGTTACAACTGCAGAAACCTTGAGCATATCCAGCAAATTTGCCTTTCCGAAGACATGAGGATTAGCTACAAGTATAGGACACCAAGCCAGATTACTTTTGAACCAAAAAAGTTCATCGATACACTGGAGTTATAACATTGTCAGTTGCCCCACCTCACATCAAAAGCCTACATTGAATGACTCTTCCTACCCTATTGAATATGAAAAAGTAACAAAAAAAATGTTATACACACACACATGGTGAAAAAATAATGGGAAAAGGGAGTGTCTTGGAAGAACCCTCATTGAGTTGGTTTAGGGTGAGACAAAGGAGATGGAGATATTACAATATTGTGGTAAAGCATTCCTTTCTCCAGAATGACTTTGATATGCTGTTGCAGTGGATACCAACAAAATTTAGGAATTAATCACTAATTTCCTTTCGGATCTCCTACCACATAATGACATGGAGATCAATAAGTTGAAGTAGCAAGGTGGTATTCTGAGGATGATGAATCTGATGTAGCCAGATTACAGATGCCTGTTTGGAGACTAGGGCCTTGTCTTTCATGGAGCAAATTGGAAGAACTGACTGAGAAAGAATTTCTGAAAGGAAGTCCTAAGGCATGGGATTGAAATTTCAATGCTAGAACAGAAGAAAGGTCCTGGGCAGGATCCCTGAACGCATTGGGAAAATACTCTGTGAATGCCTGGAGGCACTGAATACCACTTTAACAATTGTGCCGAAGGTGCCAGACAAAAGAATGCGGATTTATGTTGGTTATACCTACTTGAAAAGTTGTATTGTCTAAAGGCAGACCAAAACTGAATTAGTGAACTGGGTTAGCTAGTATTTTTGTTGGATTACATAATTGAGATCGAAATTATCCATTACTCGGTCAAAATTCCTAATGCTAAAAAATGCTTGTTCATTTCATAAGTTTAACTTTTATCTAAATAGATGAAGTTTGATGTCATCTTGAATGTAACTCAGAAATCACTGAAAAATTCAAACAGTCCAGTATTGAGGAGGCTATCAACACCTGGACAGACGATCAAGAATTTATTTATTTATTTTGTACGAAGCATGAGAAACGGTCAGTTTGAAGTTCCACAAGATTTTGATTATGCTTGCCTGAAAGTGGGAGGTGTCATATTGTTGAAGGATCTAGTGGTTGCTTATAGTGATGCTTTGTTTGTTAATCTGAGTGATGGAAGTTCCTAGGGTGAATGTGTAATCTTTGTTTGATAATAAGGGTAACTATATACTCACTAGCAGTCGAGATGTATTCAAAGAGTTGTCAAGAGCATGCAAGCAGCTGAGACATTAGCAATATTTGACCTGAATGAAGCATGTATATACTATAGGAAATTTCTTCTTGAAACACCATGAAGATCCCTGTTTCATGCAAAATAGATAATACAGGTGTTTATGAATCGGGGCCCCTTCATGCATTCTAATTCTTGATCTTAGAATTGAGACAGCTGTGCTACGTTAAATGTTATTGAAGAAATGTCTGACATTCAATATGCACCCGTATGTTATTGCCGATTCACTTACAAAGAGAGATGTTACCCCTTTAAAAAGTTTTGGACTTGTTATGGAAGAAATCTTGGCATGAGGAAATCTGATGAAAAATTTTATTTCCCAAGTATATAGTATTTTTTTTTTTTTTTTTTTTTTTTAGAAAACCTTTTTATTAAGACACAACTCACCTCCAAAGAAAGAAGGGGTGGAGTTATCAATATTAGAAAATATAGTTTTGCTGGAGTTATGGCCCTTGCACTAAGAAGCTGATTTATTATGGTTGTTGGAAGACATTTAGTTTTTAATCTGATTGAGATCAGCAAACTGCAATGGTCACCTATATAAGTGTTAGTACATCGGCTCCTTGTTTATGAAAAGTACTGTGGAAATTCAATGTATTCTACAAAACATTGGCTTTCTTTCCTTCACTGTATAACAAATATACCTATATCATGTCTTTTTTTTCCTCTCTATAAAACCAATGGAAATGACTTTATTATTTTTACAAGAGAATTACTTCCTTTGGAAGACTATTTTGATATTTGTAAGAGAAGGATGATGGTACAAAATTTGGATTCTGTTAGTTTCTTAATAGAGTCAGCTCCACTTAGAACTAACTTGGAAGCAACATTTTTCTAAAATATGAACTAGTAAGTGCTCAGAGGATGCATAATTCGGTCAACGATCTGATTTTCATCTAGTTTTAATCAGTCTAATTAAAAACTAGATGAAAATCAGATCATATATGGCAACGATATCGGGGAAGTAACCATTTTCATTTTTCCATAATTCAGACTATATCCTTCCTTCTCTCTCCCCCTCTTTCTCTCTCCCCCCTTCCTTCTCTCTCCCCATTATTATCCCCCCTCTCTCCCCATTATTATCCCCCCCTCTCCCCTTTAACATACCCCCTCTCTTCCCTTTAACATACCCCCTCTCTTCCCTTTAACATACCCCCTCTCTTCCCTTTAACATACCCCCCTCTCCCCTTTAACATACCCCCCTCTCCCCTTTAACATACACCCCCTCTCTCTCCCCTTTATTATCCCCCCTCTCCCCTTTATTATCCCCCTCCCTCTCCCCTTTATTATCCCCCTCTCCCTCTCCCCTTTATTATCCCCCTCTCCCTCTCCCCTTTATTATCCCCCTCTCCCTCTCCCCTTTATTATCCCCCTCTCCCTCTCCCCTTTCTTATCCCCCTCTCCCTCTCCCCTTTCTTATCCCCCTCTCCCTCTCCCCTTTCTTATCCCCCTCTCCCTCTCCCCTTTCTTATCCCCCTCTCCCTCTCCCCTTTCTTATCCCCCTCTCCCTCTCCCCTTTCTTATCCCCCTCTCCCTCTCCCCTTTCTTATCCCCCTCTCCCTCTCCCCTTTCTTATCCCCCTCTCCCTCTTTCTAATGATAAAAGAATTGGATGGGAGTGAGAGTCTTGAAGAGTAGGCCTTCTCTGACCAGTTATTCACTTGGTTTCAAACTTGTTCTCCAGACTAAGCAGCTGTTTTTGTTTCAGCCATAATGGATGCTGCTGCAGCCGCCACCCCACCTAAATCCTGAAGTCTGTGCTGTTTGCTTGTCAATTTGGTGCCAGTTTTCCTCCTTGTCCCATTTTCACCCCCCCCTCCAGTTTTGCTACTTGTCAGCTGATTTTCTGCTTCCCATCTCTCCTTGTCAACATGTCATGGAGTATTTAATGACATGTTATGCTAACTGATAGGCATCTATAAAGGCTTCAAAAGTTTTTCTCTTGATTGACATTTTTTTGCATTGTCCAGTATTTGTCTGAAATCTTGTTTTGATTCAAAATCTGTTATTTATTTACTTTGGAGATGCAAGTTATATACCAGTTAACAGCATATACAATGGAATATGCAAGTTGAGTTTGAAGTCTAATCATAGCTGTTTACTATCACTTATTTTATTTCTACTTAAGTTCCTCTTGATTCAATACTCCAACCCATTTTTTTATGATCAACCAGGCTCTTCTTGCAGGCCAGAACAGTATAATCAGAATTCTCAGGTGGAGAACAAACACAGTTTCATTCCAAGAGATAGTTCAAAATGATTTCTACAAATTTTCATCAGAAATTTTTTTAGAACTGTAAAGAAAATTCAGAAAAAAAACCTTGTATTTATGAAATGAACGGTATGGCTTTTTGTTTCTCTGTCTAAAACAGTGGATTCTTTCTCTTAACGATAACAATTTTGCTGATCAAAATATATCCTACCCAACATTTCAAAAACTCCGCAGCAAATTCAGTAGATTCTTCAATAATGAAAAAAATTAAGAAACTTTTTTCATAGTTATCCAAAATTATCTAAATTTTTTTATCAGAGATTAACTTGTAAACAATAATTATTATATTATTTCAGTAGATAAAATAACATTCATTTTTATCATATAAAGTAGTATAAACTGTGATCAATTTTGACTTGTATTTTCTTCCATCTGAATGTCCAGTCTTCTTTTTTTTTTTCTTTTTCTTTTTTAATCACAATGGAGGTTCACAATACTTCATTTGATTATAATCGGAAATTGTTTTATTGATACTATAAAAACAAACATGGTCCTGAAAAGATTGAGGAATGGAGATAAGGTTCAAGGGTTAGATTTCATCTTCTGCTGAACAGTCGAGTTCTCATATCTGGCAATCAAGAGTAGCCAGGCATTTTGTCAAAAAAAAAAAGAAAAGAAAAAAAGCTGCCTATTTCAAGCACATTCAAGTTCATAATAAAGAACAGAATGACTTTTTAGGATGAAAGTTAATCCTAATGCTTTTCAGAACATTAGAAAATGCAGAAGCAAGTCCAGTCTTGAACATATGAATCATTTCTGTGTGTTCTTTGTTAGAACAAATAAGTTCTCATGTTTAGATATAACTTTAGACTCCTGTCCAAGTCTGGAGCTGACTTGATTTTTCTGCCTTAACAAGAACAATTTTCACTAGATTCAGGGGAGTGAACCCTTCAGTTTGTCTGTCTTGTTGAACCAAACTGATTCGTACAATCAACATTTCCCTTCCATGATTTGAAATCCTGATCAATTGATTAGTAGCAGGCTCTCTTACTGAGACAAACTAATAAGGCATACATATCTACAAAATTTTTTCTTGGAAACACAAAGGCTCATTTCATTCTAATAGATACATGTATACTAAAAAAATTTACATTTTTATATAAAAAAAATTTATTGTATATATATATATATATATATATATATATAAAAACACACACACACACAATACAAGGGTTGTGGTAATCCCCTTTAGTAGGAATGATAAAAGTGAGAGTGGGGTTTGACCCTGCAATAACAAGGCTTGTATTGATTCACTATTGTTCCAATTTAATGAATCCGATCTTTTATGCTTAGATGAAAGAAGGACTGCTATCTTGATGAAATAAGATTTGTAATTTCTGATATTCACATTTGACCGCTGTTGATTCTTCAGATTAGAAATGATCAAAATCTCTACAAATGAGTTCCAGTATGACTTCTTTTCATACATGTATAATTATCTACTTGAAATATACCAACCAGTTTTCACACTGCTTAAGTTATCTGATGGTTAGATTGTTTCACAACAGGTTATCAGATATAACTTTACTTGTTGGTGCCATTGATGTTCATGCGAAAGCTCAAGACTTCCTTGTCGTGTTGCAAGTAGAATATTTCTGAAATTTTCCTCAATTCCCTTCTGTATTAGAATGCAGCAATGAGCTTTTTTTCCATGATTTGAAAATAGAAATGAAATTAATCCCCACTCAGTTCACACCTACTAGATGAAATATATATTACATATAACTACGAATAATGAAAACACAAGAGTGATGCTCTAAAAATGAATTTAATTCTTTGAATATTTTTAATCAAGACATGTTGCCTTTCATCTTCCTCTTCTCTCTCTCTCTCTCTCTAATCAATAATTTCACTGCGATTTGGTTTCAAGGCAGCTCAAAATCAAAAAATCTATATTCTGGCTAAAAATACCATCTGCTTTTATTCATTATACATTTATAGCTGATGACTAATACTGTCTCTTTCTTGTGATTAACTTGAGGTTATTTTAGTAACTTAGCTTGCATTTGCTGTTAACTCATCAAGGTTAATTGCATCAGTTTTTAGATTCTCTTGAAATATCTTGGTGTACAGTACCGGACCATTCACCCGGCCTCTAGAAATCTGGCTATTTTTGAAACTGGTTGGCTTCGTAATAGTTAGCTACTTGGTGGCTTTTTATTTTAACTTTCGTAGCGTTGACGAAATTTCTTCAGATTAAGATTAGTGGACAAATATTGATTAAAGGCCTTGTTTGTTTGTTTTTTTCTAGTGGATTGTTTTTATATATCGAAATTTTAGTTCTTTACTTTTCTTTATTTTTTATTGCATACTTCATATTTTATATTCACTTTGAGAATTTCAGGTGGATTGATAAAGATCAAATGGACCCAGTTTTAGATTTCATATTTAACTATATATTGAGTGTAGGTCAAGAAATTCAGAAATCTGGGTCACCTCTTGTCCCAAGCTTAGCAGATAAATGGTCTTGTGCTGTGCAAGCTTTTCTGAAGTAATCCAAATCATCATTTCTCTTTTATTGGTCATATAGACACAGCAATCATTAACTTTTTATTTCCATTCTTTCAAGATGGAATAAAGAGAGAATCCCTGTTAGGGTAGCAACATTTTAAACACAGAAAAATTTTCTAGATGATAATTCAAAATCACAGTATTTGGGCCAACTATGGATTTTGAGAACTGGTTGAAGATGATGTATAGTAATAACAGAATCTAATGCCATAGTTTGCTTTCTTTGAAATGCGAGAACATTTTACCGTGTAGAATAGTTTGTTTATGAGAGAGAAAGAGTTGATTTATTTCACCCTGATATTTGACACAAAAAATAAAAATTGTCTACAAAAAACATCAGAGAGGACATTTTAAATAGCTGAGAATAAATTGGCTAGCCAGTCTAGTTGTTCCTTGTGATATCTTTCTGACCTTTTAGCAACTGCAATCTAGATGGAATGCTACAATTGTCTTCTTCCTCATTCCCTCTCAACACCTACCAGCCACTGCTATTCTGGTGTGAAAATCTAATGGCAACTGCAATGATTTTTGTTTTATGCATTTTTTTGTTGTTTATTTTGCAATTTTCTGTATTTCAATTTTAAAATAAAAAAGGCAACAGCAAAGGCAAAATTGAGACATCAGCAGCAGTTGCCTGCTGAAATCAGCGGACACACAGCAGCCAACTTTGTGTTCACAGTACACTCTTTCTCTCTTTCAGGCTATGACAGAAAACCAATAAACAAAATGACATAGAAAAAATTTCAGAAATCCTCTGAATATTTCAACTAAAATCAAACTTGCAGTTCCATGTAGAATGAATATTAATTGGAAATGTATGGGAAGCCAACTGTCACTGATATCATTTAGTCTATGATTGCATTTTTCTATCTTGACAAAAGGTTTGCTATAGTAATTGTAGTCTACCAGGCATATTCTTTAGTCCTGGTGTCCGACCGGTTTCTCAGCCTTTTGGCTTGAAGTAAAATGTATGTTTTCAACCCCTGGTCTGATACATCCCGATTTTTTTTTTTTGTCCCCCCCTCCCCGCCCAACATAAAAAATGTAAATGTCGGTTGAGTCTCATTATTTGAGGACTCTGTAATCCAGTGGCTTTGATGTTTTGGAACTGATTTGAATATGGTTGTCATGTAGGTATAGAGAAAAATTTTGGAAAATTGGTACTTTTTTTTTTTTTTTTTTTTCCTTCTCTTTTTTTTCTCCAGGCGTAGACATTCAAGTACTCTCCAGATTGCATGTAAAAACATGAAATAGCTTTTTGTTCACAATTTACACGTAATGTTTTACAGGTGTCAGTAAGCCTATTTCTTGGCCTTTTCTACTAATCTACTTGTTTCTGTCTCTCACTACAATGTTATGACTATTTTAGGTTGTATTGGTGATAGAATACAGTGAATGCATTTTTTTAACATAAGTCCCCATGATTCGGGAAATCTGCAACTCCTGGTCCCAAGCTTGCCATATTAGTGGGGTTTGACCTGTGAATTTTTGCTCCCTACTAACTAGGAGTATTCATCATGGTTTCATTTAGGAAATACGCTTTCAATTCTGTTGATTGCAGTGCTTTTTCTCCAATACCAAATCTGATATAGATATTCCACAGTCAATGTTATCTGGCTGTCAGTTGTTGAAATCAGGGTTGTCATTTATTTTATCATTATAGCCTTATTGTAAGTTCAACTGTATGATGGAAATTTCTCTCTCTGATCAATGGACTCTTCCATGTAAAGTTATGTATATCTTTGTTCTGATGGATTCTATAAAGCAGAGTTTCCTGAAATAGATTTTCCCCGACTGAAACCTTTTCAATTGGCTTTTGACTTCTTTTTTCCACCAAGAAATGAACAACTTACTATCTATCTAGCTGAGAATATACTCATTTCTTTGGTTTTGCAATTTCCAGTTTGTTTGTTTGTTCAGTATTTGTTTCTTTATTAAAAGTTCTGTCTGTGAATATCTATTTTACATTCAGTGTTGTAGATATTGTTAAAAATGTTCCAAAATTTATGCAAATGATTGTTTTTGATGTTCTTTGGACGAATCTTTGATTTCGTTTTGTATATTTTTTGCAAAACTGATAATGTTGATGGCTTATTTCTCACAATAGAAATCATATAAATCTTCATGCTTGGATTGGTGGAGTAGGAAGTTCTTTTCATTTTTCCCATAATTATCTATCACTGCCTTCACTGCACTTGAAATGAAAATTCAACAAGAATTTACAATTATTTGGCTTTTGTACAATAAACTTCCACAAGCCAATCCGATTCTTGGAGACTTGTTATGCATTTGAAAGTTTCATTGTTTTTTCCTCATAAGGAAGGAAACCAGATTTGCTTTACTATGAACACGATTATGAATTTCATGAATTATACCCAAAACCAATGTACCTCTAATTTTAGTCAGTCAGTGCAAAAATCCTATTTTTTTGGAAAAAGATTTCTCTTTTGACAAAAGTAAATGCGTACTGAATGAAATTAGTTGTGTACGAATGAGGTATTCAACAAACCAACTAGTTAACTGAAATAATTGAGATTATTTTCAACATGAATGATTGGAATATAATAGTAGTATTATATTTATAATTATAAGTATATTTATTACAAAATGACCTTTTTTACGTACAATAATTTCTTTTATATTCTGTTTGCAAAATGTATGCGCATTCATGCACAATTTGAAGCAAACTATGCTCTGAACTTTTTTTTACCTCTGTTGTTGCTTTCTTAACTCTTTCAATTTTTGTCTGAATTTCTATGATGGGCAATTATTTTTGACGTACACTGATTTACTTGGGCTAATGTCTTCATTTTGGTATAGTTGCAACATTCCAGTTGTTGTACCCTCCAGGCTTCAAGTGTCTGCTGTAATTGTTAATCTTCTGAATTTCAGACTGAACCCTTTATCCAATCTACTGGAGTTGAATTGTCTTCATTCTGCTGTCCAGAGGATATCTGTTATCAATTAATCCTCCTTAGTTGATTTGTCCTTGAGATGTCGCTTGTCTACCTCTTCCTCAGAATCAAATGATATGAAATGTTTACACTACTTGACCCATGAACTGAAATCATGACTGCCACATCACTAAAAAATTTTTTATCCATTTGGCCATTGTTTAGTCATTATTACGATAGCAGTTCTCTGATCTTTAACTAAGTGCAAAAAGTAAAATGACATAGTGGATAAATGGTGTACTGCTATGTTCACGCTTGTTTTCAGGAAATTCAGATTTCTCTTTGTGATTACTGCCCAACAAAAGGCAAGAGAAGTAACCTATTCATTCATTGCCAAAAGTTGTTGGTCATTTGACGACCAGACCTGATTTATTTAAAAATTTCTGATATTATAATCATAAAGATTAGAATTTATATGCCTATTACACTTGTTGTTCATCTTTCCAATTATTAAACATTTTATAAAGAAACTCTCATCCTTATAGAGATTTTTCTGTTGTATAATAATTATAATCATATCTTGTGAGTATTATCTGATGAAATATTTGAATGTTGAAAATATTAGATTTTATTCAGATTTTATCAACTTTTTTTATTATATACGTCCTGCAAAACTTGATACTTTTTCTTTAATGCTGTTCTTTTTGTGCCATCCCAGTAGCAGTAAGCTTTAATTAGTTTTTAATATGTCTTAAATTCATTACTTGAACCATGTGTGTGTGAGAGAGGGGGAAAGTTGTTTGAGTAATTGATATATATAACAAGGCATTTCTATGGACTGCATTTACCATCAAGTCCTAATTGGGAATGAAGATACTCTTCTCTAATGTATCTATTAAGTTTAATTTAGCCACAACTTCATAAAATACGTACTTGAAATTGATACTTCTAATTCTGTGGAAAATATGCCAAGGATATGTTTTTTACAGCTGACTATTGGCCAAGTTTTAGGATTATGAATATGCACCAGTATTTTTTTTTTTCTTTAATTGATAATTTCTGCCTTTTCTCTTTGTATATTAATAAAAGGAGGGGAGAACAATGTTGGCCAATCCCCATTCATTCATTTTCAATTCTTGATAACTTTTTTTTGTTTCATTCTCTCTTTCATTGTTTTTTTTTTTTTTTTTTTTTTTTTTAGCTTTACAATGTTTTAGTTTTGTTATTCCTTCTTGTCTGTTTCAGTAGTCTCGATGAAGAGGATACGTACCGGGAATATTACTATGGTGGCAGCGGCAGCAGCAGCAGTAGGGAAAACAGTCAATTTGAGAACAGATATCCCACATATGATGAACAAGTACAGCATCAGTCAAGGTCTTATCAAAGAAATAGGACCTCATTTTCCAAGCAGTATGAGCGGTAAGTTTTACAATAACCTCACTAGATGCCTCTGTGCACTACTTCTGTTCCATTGTATTTGTTATGTTTGCATATAAAAATTAGTACTAAATGTAATCACTGTTATGGGACAGGTGGTAAAACTTATTGAAATTAACACTCCCCACCTCTCATCTGCATATTCTGCATTCATGCCATGATTCATGGGATATTTGACTTCTTTGAAACCACTGAATAATTTGAAACATTTGTTTTGTATGCGAGCTGGTATGTAGTTTGGCTCGTCTCTCATACACAAGCGTGATGCCAAATGTGCAACAAGCCAAATAATGATTTTTTTTATTGTTTTTTTTTTTTAAATTTAAAAAAAAATTTTTTCACCTTTATGTAAAAAGAAAAAAAAATTCAATTTAGTATTGAAGCAATGCTAGTAGTTGACCCTTTTTGACTCAGATGTTGGGGTCCAAAGAAGCAACCCAGTTATAACTAAACCAGGTGATCAAAAATCAATAATAAGTGCCAAGAAATATTTACCAGTGAACAAAGGTGTTCGTTTTTGGGTTTTTTTTTCATCTTGAAACCAATGTGTACGCATCAAGTATTTAACTATGTTAATTGATTGCCAATTGGAGAAATTTGATATTTTAGTCGTATCAAGCAAGTCTTCTAATGCAATTCTTTTGTTAACGTTTTTCTGGTGATTATATAGGCAAAAGTCTTGGTCCACCATGATAAACAATGTTATAATGAGGAACTCATGCATTATCTTGATTTTATTTTTCTTCAGGTATTTTCTTTGAAGGATTGTCTAACATCAATTTTTTATTAGTATTTCTCTCATTATAATTTTGGTTGCTAAAACTTCAATCAACAACCATAGTTAACAGCACAAATTGAAATAAAGTGATTTTTGCCATGAGTTTATCCTTTATTTACTTGCAGCTGTAGACTATCACTCTGAGTAGTTGTGATTAAAAGCAACTGAAATCAAAACTTCATAATGAAGGAATACTGCTTGATATTTGTTCAGGCTGTACATGAATAATTATCAATGTTGCTGATTAGTGCAGTAGATTAATCATTAATGAAAGATTATTATCTATTCCAATAAATAGGCCATCATGTAATTTTAATTGGGTAATCTGATGGTTTGTTTTATCAGAAGAAGGATGAAAGCTGAAGATATTCATGGAAAAATTTTGTTTTTTAGGAATATTATCTACAGTAGTCAGGAATCTTTGAGTATGTTTTTCAGTATGTGCTGGTCTCTGGTAGGGAAAAAAGTGTAATTTTTCAGCTTCTTAAAAGCCACTCAAGGTCATTGTGAAAAGAAGCATTTGGCTTTAATTTTTGGTTCATAATGAAATTAAAGGGAAAAAATTGTAGCTATGAGAGCAGCTTGCTTGTTAACTGCTTATCCTTTCAATAGTTGACCTATAGTGTCAGAAGAAGATGTCTCTATTTAAATAATTTTGTGATTGCTTTGTATTTTGAAAATTTTTAGAACAAACTCTGATCCTTTACGCATTTACAACAGTAAAAAAATCAATAAGGGAGAAAACTCAGTTATTAGCATTGAATGAGTTCCCTTTGGACAACTGTTACAGACCAAAGATATGGCTTATTATAGAAGTAGATTATTTTGATTATGATCTATTTTTCCTCTGGTGTATTCTCACCCTAATAAAACTAGTTGATTTATTTTTCAAAATATTCTAGAGTTGTATCACTTCTGACAACAGGAACTGAAGCAAAGTATCTTACAGCAAAGAAAAATTCTTTCTCTTCACCTTCTGCACCAACCCTTGCTATGTAATAAACAAGGGTAAGAATGGAAGAGAGTGCTTATGTTTGAATGAGAGCGAAAGGTCCTCCACCTTCGCTGTAACAGTCATTCACTACTCCTCCGGTGCAAGTCTGACCCTGAAAATTGAATTATAATTGTAGAGCACAGAAATATTGATGGGTTTCAAAAGTAATCAATAAAAAAAATTGAAAAAATAACAATTACATGGATTATTAGTGACATTTTTCTTTGTATTTTCATATAGTTGATGTAGATACATTTACAAATTCTATCGGGTAATAAATTACTTGAAAAAAAATGATATACTTTAATTGCAGAAACATGTATATAAGAGATATCTTAGCAACTTGCAAGTAATTTCCACAGAACCTACTAGTTGAAATAATCAACTATTGATTACCAAACTTCATTATAAGATTTAGAGTTAGCATTATTTTGTGCCATTATTTATATTCAGTGATTTACTCTAGTACTTTGTGTATTTTTGTTTAGATTGTATTGATTACTCATTCTCTATTTTCTTCCTGCTTAAAATATGACCAGATTTTGCACCTAAATGGTAATCATTTAGACTTTTGTTGTTGAGCTGTAATATGACTTTTACATTATCTCTTCAGAAAAGAATCTATATTAATGATTGGGAAGTGTTGTTTGTCTGTTCTCTACATATAGCCAAATGGTTCAACTTATAGCTACCAAATTTGGCATGAATGCTTCTTGGATCCAATGAAAGTTTATAAGTTATTAACCTGGAAAATTGAGATCAAACCTCACCAGAAGAAAAGCTTCTTCTTTTTTTCTTTTTTCCTCTTCTCTTTTTTTCCCTTGCATAGATACAGAATAATTTTACTTAGTTACTGTGAACATGAAATACTTGTAACTGGCGTTGCTGAAATCAATCATATTTCAGCAAACTCGAATTAATAAGAATTGGAAAGAATTTGTCTGTCCTCAATAGATGGTCGAATGGTTTGATGTAGAGCTACCAAGTCTTGACCTCTTACTCAATGTAGATGGGTACTTCAGCTAGTAGGATCATGCATTTTACAATTTTACAAGATGAAGTTATCTTTTATAAAAACCAAGTATATCCAAAGTTGTCCTCTTGATATTCCCAGTTTGCCTCCCCACCTTTTGAATAAGTATTGATTTCTTTCTAAAAGATAACTGTATTTCTGGTCTAATGATAATTTAGAATGACTATATTAGCAGCATAAACTGGTTTAATTAATCTATGGATGTTTCCAGAATTTCTTCTTTTTTTTTTTTTTCTTTCTTTTTCATCCCACAACTTAATGCTGGGTCATTTAGTACCACGGATTATTTAGTGATAGATTTTCCTGGGGAGGGAGGGGCTGATAAAGCTATAGCCTGAGTTTGAACCAGTTCACCAATTCCATTCACCATTCAGCCACTCTGTACCCCTTTTTCTGAAAAATATGATCTTTCAAGATATTTTTTTTCTCTTTTTTTTTTTTTTTTTTTTTTCTTTTCTTTTTTCTTTTCTTTTCAAAGCTCTGGAAACTTTCCCTGGGTGTAAGGTCTTTCCCAATTTTTCATTGTGGGAGAGGATGGAGTCAACCACTTGACACCTTCCTCGGATTTCTGCACACTGGATGTTAATCTTCGTACGCCAAGCTACTTAATATTCCATTCTAAGATTGTGTCTTTGAACTTATCACTTGTATCATTATGGAGCTAATCAGTCACTGGGCTATTTCTTGTCTTCAAAACTAGATGCATTTTTTTGTAGTTGTAAGCGAGATTCAATTTGAAAAGTGAAATCTTCGCATTATTATATGCTGATTTACACGGACTAGTGTCCTGGTCTTCTTCAGTCATAGTTAGTAACCTGGGGATTTCAGAACAAACCCTCTATTCAATCCACAATGATAGATTGTTTTCATTCTATATATGTCAACAGCTGAAACATGGACAAAAACCACCAATATGAGAACATTAGTCTGTAAATCAGTGTATCATAATAATTCCTCTCAGATTTAGACAAACTTTGCATTTGAGCACTTCTACCCATTATATCTGCATCAAGGGGGAAAATATGCAAATTAATGCACATTTAAATACTATCAAAATCATTTTAAAGCCCTAATATTTTATTTTAATGATAATAATGATAAAATGTGCTGGTGCCATCTAAATTATCCATGAATTGAAATGCTATGAGCAGAAGTCAGTTCTTCTACTGATTTTGATGTTTTAATTCATTGATCACGATATAACCTCATGAAACTTTGCCTAGCTCATTAAGGATGTAATGCATGTTCTGTGATATCAATGTAGAGAGCTTTTTGAACTTGAAATATTCAAATATTTGATTGATGTTAGAAAAAGTGTTACATTTTATTTTGATAATTATTCTAGAATGGGATGCCTATTATTATTATTATTATTATTATTATTATTATTATCCGTCATTATTTGTAATTTCATTCTGTCAGTAGTTAGAATTGATGTTGGATAAAAAGGTTTATATAATTTTTAAGATGAATTTTCAGTCTTGGAAATGTAGTTATTGATATTGCTCTCCACCTGGAATCCTTCATAATCACTTTCTAATGTTAATCTTTTGAATCCTTAGACCTTGTGCCTCCAGCTACCCTGTACCTAAGCTCTTTTGGAGAGAGAAGGGTAAATTAATTTTGAAATAAATGAAAAACATTAATGATTGATAGAAGTCTTTATTGAGTGACTATTGAAATGTTTTTGTCTAATTCATGTAATCTTTACAGTTTATTTGCTGCTGTCAACTATATATTTCAGTTGAAGCTTGAAAGTTGGGTCACCTGTCATCAAATAAGTTTCCCAATGTATAGTAAAATGATGCTCAGTCCGAAATATCAAGTGTTGTGATTTTGTACATTGATGATAATTCCACAGATTTACCCTTTCAAAGAAACTTATTCTTTGTGTCTGTTTAGAATTTGGTTTCATTGCATGTACAATTTTTGATTGAAATAGAAGTACCACTCAACATGATTATTTCTCTATAAAGTTTTTTGTGTACATCCATGAAAACAAAAAAAAATTATGATTATTATAGTTCAGTTGGGTGTTAATTTTGCAAGTTAAGTAACTTTTTTTTTTTTTTTCCTTTTCTTTACTTTTGAATAAATGACATTTTCACTGATAGCCGAGAAGTCTGGTATTCAAAATTCTCATAGTTTGACACTTGTTGGTTGAATTACATATTTCTCTTCATTGTAATGCTTGTGGAAACAAATTATTTCTTGAATGACTATAATTCATTTTTAGGCCTCCACTGATCATTTTCCTGTTCTATTAAATATTCAAATGAAACATTCTTTGAAGTTGAATGAGCAGCAATGAATTGTTGAATAATTACCCATTTATTATTCAACTAATTGTTTCCTGTTGAAAAATCAGATATATATTTCAATTTTCTGCAATATTTTCAAGGAAATAAACCTTACACACACTACATTGTTTCAAATAATGAATTGGTATTTTTATCAGCAAAATTTTTACCTTTTAAAGAGTCCAATGTTACGGACAGAAACAAAGTCATTGTATAGTTTTCTTTGAATTCCAATTAAGTCATTATCAAAATACTTGACTGAACACAATTCGCAATTATTCTCCTTAAACTATCCGCTGATTTTTATCAAGTTCTGAGATCACTTCTTGTCTATTCAAAACCCTGCTTTTAATATCTACTACAATGTGTTTTAAATAGTCTCTTGACTTGAAATGATATGTTAGAAATAATAGAAAGAGGATGCTAATGACATTTGTATAAATCCTGTGACATAAAAGCTACTAATTCTGAAATATTGTGCAAGCCAATGAGATGAAAGGAATCTGAGAGTGAATTTCCCTTGGTATTTGATTTTCTCTTGAATATATTACTTTCAAAATCTGTCAACTGGACATCCTAGAATCTCCATATGTCTCACTCAGGCTTGCACTCTGGAGGGGTCACGTTTGTCACTCTGTTGTCTGTCAAAGCGGGAGGCCTTTCCATGTTAGCAAGCTAACCTGTAAACAGTGTATGATTTTGATGTATAGACATTTGAATCCCCAGCTTGAGCCTCTTTTCTACAGATATTGCTTCTTCATTCTGCCTCATGGAGATGTCTTGATGGAATTGGCATCTAGATTAAACGGGTTGCAGGTTGACTGAGTGGATGACAACACTCGGTGAGCCTAGTTCAAAATCTAGCTGGTACAATTCTAGTTCAGTTTACATTAATCCCCTTGGGAAAGACATGAATTCACATTCTCCTCAGTCATGGGTCAAATAGCACTGAGTGAAATGAGTGATGCCACTTAGGGTGCCTGTCACTTCTTAGTCTATTTCACATATAAGATCTGCTAATAACTACTTTTGAGTGGAAAAAAAACCCAAACTCTTGAATATTTCCCTTTTACTTCATCATTTTCATGTAATACCTTTCTTTAATTTTTCAGAGGACCACAACGACAGAAATCTGGCAGTGGGAGTGTCACAGGGGTTGTCACTGGCGGTGGTAGTGGCAGTAGTGTCACAGGGGTTGGGAGCAGTAATACAGTCGGCAGTACAGTGACCCCTACCGGTGGCGGCAGTGTGGTTGGCAGTGGAGCAGTTGGAACCAGCAGCAGTGCGGTTGGTGCTGGCAGTGGTGCTGGCACTGGAGGCAACAACAGTGGAGGTAGTGGCACCAACAATGGAGGGGACACAGGCAACACTGGGGTCAGTGTTGTGGTCTCTAGTACCTTGCAAAAGCATTCCTTCGATGAGCGTTACCACGAACAGTATGGCAGCGACAGAGAAAGTTTTGAACGGCCACGGATATCCACGTTGTCTCCAACATGTTCTATTTCTCAGGCCAGTAGTCGACACAGTAGTGGTCGGCGGAAAGGTTCTGTCTCTGTGTCCCGTTCGTCCAGTCGCAGTCGGTCAAGGTCCAGTTCCAGCAGTGAGTATAGTCGGTCTTCATCAGGAAGCAGTGGATCAAGATCACATTCCAGAAGGTAATCAACCCAATCTTTCTATTGGATTTAAAAAATGAAATTGAATTTTTTTTTATCTATTTTTAAAAAAAAAAAAAATGAATATTCTGAAAATAGAATCAAGGTAGATAATTCTAGTATGAATCTAGACAGGGGAGATAACTTATGTAAAATCTAAGGGAGTTAACTATTTAATTCAAGTGGAGATAACTACCATCTATAAATCCTTCAAAAAGATTTCTTCTTAGTTCTCATTCGATTTTATTTGATGTAACTTTGCTAGCTTTTTGTTGATTTAAAATCAAATACTCGGTAAATTTGATCAGATTTCATGAATTGCTACCATATTCCAAATTAAGGTAAAATAAATTTATTGCTCAGCTTCAGATTAGTATCATAGGAATAATTTGATTCTGATTTTTTCAAAATTAAAGTTGATGAATATTCTTGTTTGTAGTCGTGCAAGCAGCCGGGGGAGTTTGCGGCGAATACCTGTTGGTTCAGCAGCAAGTCAAAAACACTCTAAATCAGAAAGTCAAAGTATGATGTCCAGTAAATCCTCAACAGCAGGATCACAGTCAGAAAGGAAGCCACTTGGGATTTGTGTGACGGGTTTACCATTAAGATCCAGTGGTAAGAATGCATAATTCTTATTCGAAAAAGCTAAAATATTTTCATTATTTTTTTGAAAACTAATTGAATCTACATTAATTGTGCTTCCTTACTTCTAATGGAATTAAGACTATTCAGCACTACGATTAAGTGGTCCACTTTTATTTCACTAGTAATTTTTTTGTGCTCATTTTAAAGCTGTAGTTCTGTATGATAGATGTATAGTAAGGGTCCAATTCGAAATTATAGTTGCATTGTAAATAGAAGGAAAAAAAAAGAGACAAAAATTCCTGAAGAAAGAAAAGTCTTATGGATTGAAAGCATAAAGATTATATCCATTTTTTCATTCATGTGGACAATCATATTGAAGTAGTGCCAAATATTCTATATATTGAACATATATAGTTGATAATTCTTTATTAATTTTTGAATATTTTCTTAGTGTGATAAGTTTGGAGCACAACTGAGGATGTCAAAAACATCTAAAATTCATGTATTTTTTTATTTTTAGATACTAGTCTTCGAGATGGTCTTTTTCATGAATACAAAAAACATGGGAAAGTTACATCTGTACAGGTGCTAGGACAAGGTGAAGAGAGATATTCAGTGGTCAGTTTCCGGAAGTAAGTTTTTTTTTTTTTTCATTTTCATTCATCACTCTTAAGTATTTAATTATTAATTCATCCAATAACAAAGGACGTAAATGTTCTAGCTACACTAGCTATTAGATGCCCCTTTTTTAAGATGAAGCCTTGTCTTCATGTTGTCACCCGTACATTGCTGTGACTATGAGACTTGATACCTGTTTTCCAGGGATGCTATTTAGTCTGCGGATTCACCATTGTTCTATTCTTGACGTACACGTCGGCTAAAAAGCAACTCATTGATGCCAAAAAGTTTTTAAATACGGGATATATATTAGATATCGATAAAGTTTCTCAAGTTTCAATGCAATTTTGTGGAAGGGTGGGCAAGGGACTATGGAAGAAGGATAATTTTTTGTTCTGCAGAAAAAGAGGTTGAATTTAAATTTCAAGGGGTTTAACTTAATATTTTTTACACCTTAATTTCACTCCTTTGCTTTTTAACATTTTGTTTTCATTCTATTTGGTGTAAAACATTGCCTTGAGGCATGCACTATTTACGTGAATGTTTCTGTAAAAATGGAACTTTCCTTTATTTTCTACAGACCTGAAGACGCAGCAAAGGCATTAGAAGCTTCACAGGACAAGATGTTTTTTGGAAAGAAAATCAAAGTTATGGCTCATGAAGGAGTTGGTAAGAATTTTTAATTTTTTCATTCCATTTGAATGATAGAAGAGATCACTTCAACATCCTCTCCCTAGAGTGGCTTTTTGATCATCATCCCCCTGTAAATTTTGTCATGATCATCTTCCCCCTCTGGAGTTTAAGGGTGAAGATGTTTAATTATATACCATCTTGAAGCTGGAGAAACTAAGGACCATGTAAAAATTATTTTATATAAATATTCCAGTTGAAGATATTGTTCACTTATGAATGCTTTGATGTCTCAAGGCTTTTAATACCGAAGTTGAAGAAGATATTGTTCCGTCATGAATACTTGAATTTTTGAACAGACTATTGCCAAATCTTTTGTGTCACACATAAATTCTTGCAGGGATCACTTCAATATCCTCCCCTCTAAACCAGTTTGGAGAGGAAGATGTTGAAGTGATCCTATAAAAGTAATAGAGAAGCACTTTGTTCAATTGATTTTAACAATTCAGAATTTCATTTCCATTAAATATACTATGTCAGTGGTTTTGAAACTTTAGAAACTGAAGGAGCTCTTCTGAAGGAATATTCTGATTGACTCCTATTTTTGCATTGAGATTGTACCCAATGAACTGCAATAATGAACAATTTTTGACTTTCAAAATCATTGATTATGAATAGACTACATTTATTTGTATTCTAATATATAGTACTGGTCTGTGTACAATTATTATGCTTTCTGATAACTGTGTAATGGATTATGTTGTTTCTTTGCCACAAGATTTGCAATGTCAGGTTTAAAGGGAAGATTACTGAATTCCTCTGAGCATTATTTACTCTGACCCTGGACCCAGTTTAGAAACCACTATTCTATGTAATCCGT
The DNA here is from genome assembly GCA_963457665.1 of Thysanoteuthis rhombus. Taxonomy (NCBI): domain Eukaryota; kingdom Metazoa; phylum Mollusca; class Cephalopoda; order Oegopsida; family Thysanoteuthidae; genus Thysanoteuthis; species Thysanoteuthis major. Next base: position 34,327,926 of record OY735235.1, read on the forward strand.
AAACATAACCTTTGTAAGAGTTCATTCTAAATCCTATCTTTATTATTGCAGAAGTGGAAGACAATGAGTTCCGTCCCCCAGAAGCTGAATGTGATGAATACCACCCTAAGGCAACACGAACGTTATTTGTGGGAAACTTAGAAAAAGAAATAACGACACAAGAACTAAGAGAGCGTTTTAAATCTTTTGGAGAAATTATAGTAAGTTTTTGTTTGGTACTAAATTACTAAAAAAATTGTCCCTTTTTTTTTTATGAGAGAGAAAAAAATATGAAGGCCGATTTGGATAACATTTTCAAGTTTTCATCCTTCTAAAAAATCTGTTTTCCCTATTTCAGGATATTGATATTAAACGTCAGGGTGCAGTCTCAGCGTATGCATTTGTACAGTATGCAGATATTACAAGCGTTGTAAAATCACTCCGAAAAATGGAGGGCGAACATATAGGAGCCAACAAAATAAAGGTGACTGCTAAAATAATCTTTGTTTTTTAAGATCCCCGATATTTTTACTATTCTATTTGAATTTTTGTTAATTTTTTTTCTTTTTTAAGATGAATATATCTATAGTTTGAGATCAGGACTGAAAAGTTGTCTTACCCAGTATGCGTTGAAATTGGTCTGCCAACATTTCTGTGCACATGAATTAATTTCAAGGAACATCAGAAACTACAGTGAAAATTTGTAATGGAAAAATAAAAATTATTTTTTGATTTGGATTATTTTTAGAAATTGTGCTGTTTTGTTTGGTGACTGATAGTTCATAGGCTCCCTTTCCATAGTCATTAACTAATTTCTTTATCTTTATTTGTTCCGTGCGGAACTGTCAAGTCTCAATCGAAATCAAATACTTACATGAAATGAACTTATTTTGCAATACCTGCTAGTTAATTAGGATATTGACAATTAATTGAAAGGTAAGTTGTTTCTTTCGAGGGGGGGGGGGGCATAGGGTTTTGATACCCATCAGCTTACTTTAGATCCATTTCTATTTCAATTAAAGTAACCTTTATATAATTATTTGAATTTCAGCTTGGTTTTGGCAAGAGTATGCCAACTAATTGTGTGTGGCTTGATAACCTGTCAGAATCTGTAACTGAGAAGTTTCTATGCCAACAATTTGGCCGCTATGGTGAGGTCAGTCATGCAGTGATTGACCGGTATAAAGGGCGAGCCTTGATTTATTTCACAAGTATGGACACAGCTCAATATGCGGTCAATGAAATGAGGAATAGGATTTTGAAGAAAAAGCGAGTCCAGGTAATTGTCTTTGAAACATTCAATTTTTTAGTATTTTTATTTTTCTCCCTTACCACATCCATAAAGAGGAAGAATGAAAAAAAAAAATTTGAACTGGATTTGATAAATATTGACTAGCTGAGAAGACACTTGAAAGGAAAAAAAAAAAAAAATAGAATTATTGCTGTCCATATCCTGCTCAAATTTTTTTTTATTATTCAATAAATGTGTTATGGCTTTGGCCCTTGAAATGTGGCATATTGTCAAATTTTCAAACTGTTGTGCAACTCGTTCTAGAATTTGCTGATTTCCACTCCCTCTCCCACCCCTCACCGCAATCTTCTTCACAGGATCAGGAAAATGTAATCCATCTTCATTTTCTTGATTTTCTCTTACATTTTGTTGTTACACTTTCTTTCAAAACCTTTGGCTTTTCGGAGGATATTGCACTTTTTTGTGCAATACATTATTCAAAGCAATTTATTTGTTTTTCTCACTCCTTACTTGACTGGTTATGTTTTTTCTTTTCATTTATGAAAGTTTTGTACAATTTCAAGTGGAAAGGATTTTGCATTTGAAGTTCGTGCATTTCAGTCAATCTTTTCTATAGATACAAAAATTAGCTTTTGAAGTTTTTATTGAATCAGAATAATGATATGATGCACTTTTCTTTTTCTTTCCCCCCCCCCTCATTCAGTGTGGTGCTTATAGAAGGTGCATAGTGGTATAGCACTTACTGGCACACAGAATGGAATAGGTGAACAAGTTTGAGTTTCAGCCTTAGCTGCTCATGTTCACTTTGCACTCATGCCCTAGGGAAAGGCATGAATCCACTTTTCCCCCAACTTCAGATGTGGGTAGATTGCAGGGCAGTTGGAGTCTTTTGGTCCTGTAAGGCAGCCCATCATGGTTGTGGGGCTTGCAACTCAACCCTGCAAAACCTTCTTGCTACTGAGAACACAGTGTGACACTATGCTCCATAATAAGTTCACTGTGGGAGCGGGGTCACAAACCAATAATTGTAAATTTCATTTCTTCTGGGTACTTCAAAAATATACTTTCATGTCAAGAAAATCTATCAGGAAAAAAACCCAGAATAAATGACTATTGTTGAGGAATAGCCGACTGAAAAATTAGGATGAAGCTAAATAGTAGCCAAAGATAATCATAATACTGATGAACATAATTGATGTTTCAAATTTATGGACATGAACTAAAATGGTTCTAGACTAATGCAAAAATTCCCAAGAATTGTAAATTAAACCATTATGCCCAACAATTGACATCAAGAATGTTCAACTTCTTCCAATTCTATAATTCAGGTAAAGTTTGAGACAATGTGATATAATTATTTACATTGAAAGCCTGTTGAATAAAGTAACTTTTACTGAATAAATATCAGAACATTTACTGTAGTTAGTGAAACATTTATTTGTATTCTTGACATTCAGGATTGGTTGTTATTGAAACTGCTTTTCTATGATATTCGTGCTTCTTTACGGCAATGTCAATGTCTTAATAACAAATTTTTCACAATGTCTGACCATTTTTCATGCTGTCCATAAATTGTTTCCATTTTTTCTTCCTAATGAAGAAAAGTTTATGATAAAATGTTTGTTTTTTTTTCACTCATTCACTCCCTCTCTCTTCCTTTTTGTTTAATAGAAATTTAAGAACAGACATGACTTGGCTATTCTTTTTTTGTCTTACAATGAATTCATTGCATTTTATTTTCCAATTAATATATCTGTACATGGATTTAAAGATTGTGAAAAGATTTCCACTGTGTTATTTGTTTTTTTTTTTTGTTTTTTTTTCTTTCTTCTAAATGAAAAACTTATCTCGTAAGTTGAACTAAAAAAAATTTTTACTTTTTGAGAAAAAAATTAAATCTCTTCTCCTCTTTGCCGTGCCATTTCCAAACTAGTGTTTGCTTATCTCCTCATTTAAGTAACTTTCCAGTTTTCGTCATTAAACCTTAAATCTGCTATAAAGCTGATCAAAAGAAAAAAAAATGATAAATTTGATATTTGATATTTTTCATCTTTAATATTTCAATGATGACTAGTAAAACCCGCCCAAATTTTTTTCCTCAGTTTTAATTTTTTTCTTGCGTATTTTAACTATTGTCTAAATTTTCATTGTTTATTGATTCTCTGTTTAAATATATATATATATATCTATATATATATTAAAAGATTTTATGTGTATTTGGTAAAAAAAATTGTTTTAAAAATTAGCATCTATTGAGTCTAACTTTGTTCACTAATATCTACTATGATATTGCTCATCTAATTAACATAATATTTACATAATTTCTGATAGTTAGCTTTTCTCCTTTGATGAATCTTTGTAGACTGGTGACTTTAGACTCGGTGGACATCTGAATGTAAGTGAATATTAATTTTGTGTCATTACATAGCTGGAGGTATACATACATTTGATATATATATATAAATTCACATACAGCACCATCAAACACCTACATATACCAACATAACACTTGCGTGCAACAGGATGGGTGAAAAGAAACTCCCTATTGAAAATATTTTTGATTCCCTGGTTAATCCCAGTGAAAAAAATTCAGAGATATATAAGTTATACATAATTTTTCATAGGGAGTTAATTCTCACCCACCCTGTATAAACACATACACACCAAGAACATGTAGTTTGATGGGACCATCCAGTCTTGAAGCACCTGAATGTATGGCCATACATGCCTCTTGGCTAAATTAAAGAAAAAAAATCTTTCTCCCCATTTTACCTTCTTTCTCTCTCTCTATAAATAAACCAATAAATAAGTATATTTTCTTATATCCACCTTGTACAACATAGCAAGCATGAGAAAAATTGTAATGCAAACAGTTGGAATCCATTAGGGGCACTGCATGCAGAAAACAAACAAAATTTCTGCATTATTTTCATTATGTAAGCATGATTATTTCCCCTGCCTCCTTTTCATATTCTCTTTGGCACTTATGTTTCTTGTGATATTTGCTTGCTGTGTGGGCAACCAAGAGTAATGTTAGGAGACAAGAGAGAGCGAGCGAGAAAGATGGAAAATATCTTCACTCCCCCCCCACATAATTCTTGTTTAAAGTTTGAATAATAAAATTCAGATGTAAAGCCACTACTTACCTCTCTTCCCCATCCCCCCTTCACTTCTTTTCTTCTTTTTTTATCTCTTTTAAAAGAAGCATCTTAGATTTATTTATAGTTCAGCTGGGTTTGAAATACGTAGGATTTTTATATTGCTATTTTTTGATTATTTTTTTTTTTTTTTTATCCCTAACAGTAGTTTTTTTTTTTTTTTATTCTGAAATTTGGCTTTCCCTATTTTTGCTTCCTCCTTTCAAAAATTATACCTAATGATTTCCAAATTATTTAATATTCATTCAAATATCTGCATTCAGTGCATATATTGTCATCTTGTGGCATGAGAGAAGAGGCATTAGAGCCATTTCTCAGTGAATAAATGAACCACTTTTACATAAAACTTGCTATATCTACATTATTCATGACAGCTAAAGTACAACTCAAGAACTTGATTGCATAGATTGGCATTTTTATGTGCAGTGTGAAACTTATTCTTTTCACATTTGATGTTTGCCCTTTGCAAGCATTCAAAGACAGCAAGTTCCATGTACATTGTTTTTATTTTTTTTTTATTTTTTAAAAATTTTTTAATGGCAGTTAGTCAACTGTGAATCATAACTGATTCCCTTTCTTGACATCTGCTCTTTCTCATTGTACTTGGCTGTTTTTTTCCCCAAGCAGCAACACAGTACAGGTTTGGAGTGTTTTGTTTTGATTTTTTTTTTTTCTTTTTCTTCCTATTTTTTTAATTTCTATTTTGGAATCTGAGAATTAATTTAATTAATTTTGTAAACCTTGCAATTGAGCAAAGTGATTGGTGATTCTTTTTTATGATCAGTGAGCCATGTCTGGTCTTGAATGTCTTAAAGATCATTCCATCTTTGGAGCTTCTTTCTATGACTGCTGGATTTGAACCTAACATTCTTTACAGACTTGATATGTAAGGTTAACTTTGACATTCCCATTCCTTCCCTTCACTCATTTCAGCGCTTTTATTTTTCCTTTCCAGTGTATGTTTGTGTACATGCGTACAATATGCCACAAAATACAAATCCATCTTGAAATTCATTTACAGTTTGACTTGTGTGCAGTGCTCTTTTCTCCTGTCTACACCAGTTAATTCATTGAACAATTACATTAAAATCATAGAAAATCAAGGATATTTCACTTGCTTGTGGACCAGTTCTCACTCAAGACTAGAAAAATATTATTACTTCTACAAAAGAATCTTTTCTTGACTGCTGTCTTTAGCCCTACCCAAAAATCTCTAGTCTTATATGAATGAATGAAATTGTTGTGTGTGTGTGTGTGTGTGTCTTTCAGTTAATCATCCTACTGTGTAACCTGAATTTTCTCATTTATTTCACCTTTCTCAATCTCCCAACAAATTTTGCTCTTTGAATGGTTTACATACTGTTATGCTTGTAGTCTATCCAATTTCATTTAAACACCTTAGAATTCTATCAAAGTTGGACCTTTACTCACCCACTTGTGCCAATTCCTAATTTTTTCTATTCTTGTATGAAGATGATGCCAGTAAATTCAATTAAGTTGTCCAAAAAGTAATGGCAGTTTGGGGGGGGGGGGATTTTATTATTTGAATAGCAGTTTAAAAAAACAAGTTATGTATCGCAAAACATGTTTGTTTGAAGTAGGTTCCATGTAATTGAGCACAGTTTTCCCAGTTTGTGTCAATGTAGAGCAGAATGTGTCATCATCCATGAAGGATCACTTCTTTCATGAACTATCATGATCTTTAGAGCTCATCTTGCCAGAACCAGGCTTGATCCATACAGAAACTGATCCTTGGTTGATGTTTTGGTCATTTTAGTAGCCTTGCATCCAAGTTTATACTCCAAGAGAAGAATCAAGCTAAAGTCCTTTTTGTTTATGATTTAATGACACCAATCTGTAGAGGGGAGAAATTATGACTTGTAAAAGTATTATTCAATAAAATAACACCTAAATTGTAAACTGTATTGTTTAAATTTTCTAGCATGAATATCAATGATAGAAAGAAATTGCCATTACTCTGTGGATAACAAATATAGATATTGGAGTGTATCAAGAGTATTTTCATTTCTTAATCAAGTTCTCGTATACATATTATTTAAGCTTATATAATGCTTATGTTATCTTGATGATCCCAGCTCTTGAAATTTTTGAGGGCTAGTAATTGGGTTCTTGCCAACTTCGTGTTTTAAACTATTATAATTGACAACCGATGGTCATTTCTAGGCTTTTTTTTTCATTGGACAAGTCACAATCTTGGAGAAGCTTCAACTAGTTTTGGGCTATAATATCAGATATTGTTCCATTTCCTTTCACTTCCTGGATTCTGTGAACAGCTTCAGCAGCTTAGGAGTCCAGTTCGAGATAATGCTTCAAAATTATCAAAATTTCCATACTTGTATATGCCATAACATCTGAAACAAAAGATTCAGCTGGTAATGATATATACATAAAGATTATAGTTTTTTTATGTGTACATTAAATAAGCCCCGGTGTAAAAGTCTGTGAAAAAAAAAACTTTTGATACACCTTAATATCTGTTTCTCATTGTTATTCAATCTTATAACTTCATAAAATTCTGCATTGATATCAAAAAACATGAATAAAGGTAACAAAATTTGATTTGCATGTTGAGTCTACTATTTTTGTCTTGCAAATGGAATTCGGATTGAAAGTCGAATGAGTAAAGGTTTCCAACTCTTTAAATGTGACCGTGCATGCACTTTCTTTATGTATGTGTTCGATCACACCTCATTTATTTGTTATCATTGTCGTTTAGTTTTTCAAAATAGCCTGATTCCTTAAAAATTATTGTTTATAGATGTTTAACTATCAAGTTTGAGATTATAAGATTTAGTTTTCATATTGTAAATTTAACTTTCTAGTAGAAATTATTTTTGCTCAATTTTATATTCTAGGAAATAATCACCATAAAGTGTTCTATAAGTAGATACTAAATGAACGGATGAATACTTTCAAGTCTTTTAGTGAACATACCTCAAGGAATAAGTTTTATTAAAATGAAAGTATTTCATTAAATCTGAAGTATTGAAAGGAAAATTGTAAAAACATCTCAAAAAGTTGGTGTTAATTTATTTTGTGTCTATCTGCGTGTGTGTGTGTGTGGTGTGATTCTTAATCTTCCTTTCAGCCTAACTGGTTAAAAGTCAATTACTCTGAATTAGATGTGCATTTTTGCGTTGTTCAAAACTGAAAATAATAACTTGAACATTTATTTCACTTTCATAGTTTTTTCATGTAAATGCCAAGTAGATTTACTTTTCATTTGTTTTTCTGTTTGAAATTTGTTTTAGATTTGGAAAAAATATATTCAATTTCAACTGAATAAAAGCTGCAATCTTCTTTTTTCTCTTTCTTCCACAGATTGACTTTGCTAGTCGAGATTGTCAAACAGCTTTCTTTGAAAAAATGGAGCGGACGGGTCAGCTGCAGCCTGGAGAACGTCCTGATGAACGAGGAGGGCGCCTCTACCGGCACAATAGGGGAGCCAATTTCGAATATTATGATTCTCCTGCTACCCCATCTGCTTACAAAGAAGATAGCGCAAGGTAATCATTAGTCCATTCGCTTCAGAGTATTAAATTCTCATTTCTGTCATAAGATGTAAAGACTTTTACACTTCAGAATATAAAGGTAAAACCAAATAGACATCTAAATAAGCTACACATCTACAAGTGTTCAACAATTATCCATAATTACAACTGACACTGGTCTAAACTTCAATCACAAATAAAGACCTTAAAATTGCCTTAAGAAATTTATTTCCTTTTGACATATGTGTAAAAGTGTATATATAATGATGTAGGAAAATTTATTTTCAGAGAAAAAAGTCTTTCAACGTTCAAATTTGTTTAATTGCTGATGTTTTCAATATTTTCTAACCTCAGATACGAGACTGGCAGTGTAACACCTGTTGCCACAACTGCACGGGTTGGACTGACACCACCTCAGTTCAGTACGACGAAGCGTAGTCGGGCAACAAACTTTCAAGCCTCTTCAACCAGACAAGGATCCTCTTATAGAGGAAGACATTTCTCTGAAAATACTTACTCTGAAGAATTCCCTGCAAGCCAGAGACAAAGGTAAATATTAACAATCACTTCATTAAGTTGTGTGAACATGTGTATCATTTTGATTAGAATGTCGGTCTTCACTCTTTTTCTTCAGTTTTACTTGAAAAATTGTTTTCATTTTTCATCTTGTTTGCTGCCACAGAGGAGATAATTCATCTTACCAAATAATCAGTTCAGTGCTACAGATTCTTTTTTTTTCTTTCTCGCATACATTTATTGGATATTCAATTAACAGCTTCTTATGACATTTCTAAATACTATCCTGTCAAATGATAGTTGTTATTCTTGGTGTATGAAATGTTCCTGCAAATGTAACTATTATGGAACAGAAAAAGAATATTTTTCCTTGTTAATTTTCTCTTGTAATTTTGATTTAGGTTGTACTACTTTTTTTTCTTTTCTTTTTCTTTCTCTAGACATATTGATGAATACAGTCAAGGAAGTGCTCCTCCTTATGCCGAGGAAGATTCCTATGAGCAGGAGTTGAGAGAATATGGCTACAGTCAACGGGAGCGTCGTGAGAGGGGCAACGTAACTCCACCAAGGCGATATCACAGTCCTTATCGGGAAGACAGACATTCAAATGCTGACAAAGAGTCGACGCGAGGCAGTCGTTATGAAGAAGCCTTCACCAAAGACAGATACGATTATTATAGCAGTGACAGTGCTGTCAGTGACAATGGACATGACGAGAACTGGGTGGATCATCACACATTGGATCTTTCAGATCGGCATGCCACACCTACAAAAATGAAATACTCAAGTAGAAGTGAGACACGCTTAAAGCAGTCATCTCGTGATCACAGCCCTGCCATTGAGTTTTCCTACAGGCACTCACCGGTGAGGCGAAGAAGTAAGAGCAGGAGCAGAAGTAAAAGCGGAAGTCGGACAGAGAGCCCAAGTCGAAGCAGGAGCCGGACGCCTCTGAGGGAGAGGCGGAAAGAAACAGTGTTCCGACCGCGTTCTCCACACACACCACAAACACCACCTACACCGACTGAAGAAGAACCTCCCATCTATTCTAAAATCCGACCAATCAGTCCCACTTCCCGGTTTGATGAATTTGATCGAACCGGGGAATTGAAGAAAATATGCAGGACAGATGACAAAATTGAAGGCTTGAAGTCTTCAGATCATGAAAAAGTGTACAGTATGAAATGCCTGGGTACCCCTGCTATGTCTTTCATGAAAGGGGAAACCACACAAGCTCGTAAAAAGAGTAGGGAGTTCGATGATAGCAAGCATGATGTACTGACAGGGCGGCTGTATAAGTCCCAGGTTTCCGCAAGCAACCGGCTGTTAGAATCTGCGCTTCAAGACAGGCACCAAGTCTTGTTGAAAAAGACAGATGAACTCCACCATGATAAGAATCGTCTCAACAGACGCAAACTTTTAGACCAGGCACACGGTACATCAAGTCATTCCAGTGGCCATGATGATTCAGATCCCGGTTCTTTTGCCGAGACTGATCTTGGCCATTTGCATCGAGAAAAGCGACTACTACTCGAGAAATTAAAACAACTGGAAGATGCTGGAAGCCCCAGTGATAATGACTCTTTACCGACACATGAGGATCTACGAGAAGACGGACATGGACGATTTGTGCCAAGAAAAGGCCGATCCGATGATCCTCTCAGTCTACGGCATACTCTAAGCGACTTGCACGCAAAGGAAAAACGAAAACTGGAACCTTCTCAGAGTTTCCGAAAACAGATGGAAGCCAGACGCCTGTTAGAACAGACTCAGGGGGAAGCAAGTTTGTTACCGAAATCCAAAAAGTGTCTGGAAAAAGTTGTGATGCTTGATGGCATGGATAGTGAAGGGGAGGAGGAAATCGGTATTACGTCTCCGAAAGCAATCCCCACTGCATTCAAGCCAAAAAGAAAGAAGAAACTTGAAGAAGACCCCGTGTCTGGTGTCCGTACTGGCAGGTTCTATCGCATGAAGAAAAGTGGAATGATGAGTAGTGATGATGAGAAAGATCATTCTAAATCTCTCGAAGCAGAAGAACCTGTTATGCGACGTACCAGCCGCGAGAGCAAAGATGAACTGTCAGCTGTAATATGCCGGTTTAAGGAGCAGTCGAGACATTCTGAATTAAGTCGGGAAGTTTCCGAGTCCGGGTCTCACAAGGAATCGAGAGAGTACAAAATGGTCCATATGACCTCGAAGGACGGAATGGAGACAGGTACCAAAATTATCAAAAAAGAATTATCAGTTGATGATGTTGTTCAAGATCCTAGACATGAAATAAAGAAAGAGGAGCCTCTTTCTTTACCATTACCCCGTTTTGCTCTGAAACACAACACATCACCTGTTGAGTCTCCTCTTCCCTGTCCTTCACCACCTCTATTGCCTGTTGGGCCCAAGGCTCGTTCTCCTTGTTTCTCCCCACAATGCAGTAGTAAATCTCAGTCTCCAGCAATGTCTCCTGCTGGTTCATTATCAGACGTGTCACATGATACAGCTAATTCTAATCTCCCCGAGTCTGGACTTAACAGGTTACACGAGCAAAAAGATGACGATCAACTAAGTAAAGATTTGGCTGCCAGCTCAAGTGGAATCAAAACTCTGTTACCAAACCCCGATGGTGATGACAACTTGTCAGATAGTTTGAGCGAACTTAGCTGTTCCTCCCTGGATGAAAAAATTCGACAGTTGGATAAAAAGCTCAATATGACTCCTGTGCCACGGCCTGTTGATACAACCACACCAGGCCTGTATGGGAAGTTTAAAATCAAAAAGAAGGAAACACCTTTATCTGGCGGAAGCATGCTAACATCAAATCTACGGAGTGAGCCATCTGATATCGTCAAATCATTGCTTTCTCGGTCAAGCATATTTGACCAAGATTCTAAGCGGTTAGAACAGATAAATGAAAAATACAAACCAAAAGAGATCAACATAAATATCGAAGACTCCCCACCCAAGCCGACTATCCGTACAAAAGCAGCAGCCAAAGAAATGCCTCCTACTATGCCTCAGAATTTCAGCCCTCTTATGCCCTTTAGTTCCTTTAGTTCCACTTGTAACATTACTTCCCCATTTCAGCCTTTTACCTCCAACTTGTACCAGCAGCACCCTGTGATAGGCTTGTCAAATACCCCTTCTACTCCACAGTTTTGGGGAGCCTCAACTCCAACAATGAGCTCACCTACAAAACCACTTGTGGATGTGGCGGCACCGGTTTCAGTGTTGAAGAAGACTCCGCTCACCCCTGCCACAACAGAGCTGTCTGTCAAAACCGAAGAGCTACCACAGGTTGTACCTTCGTCGTCACCGTCAGCTCAGCCAGAAGTTAGCTTGCCACCTGTACGGCAGCCAGTGGATACTCCACTCCTCAGCTCGCACACATCCCTGGTGAGTCCATGTTCAGAGCAAACAGAACCTGCAGTGAAGAAGGAACCCGCTGTCCCTTTAGTAACTGGTAAGAACGAAGTTGCTGGTTGGATGTCTCCGAGGAAAGATCTCAAAACGGAGGAGATGAGTGAAGTTGATCCAAAAGAAAAAAGAGAGCTTATCCCTGGTCCAGTATCTATGCCGTCCACATCATCTGGTTCTTGTCTGGGAAAGAGAAAATCTTCAGATGATTTGGATTCCCCCAGGAATAAGATGATGAAAACTGAATCAAAATCTTGTCCTCCTGTGATTAAGCCTCAGGAAATTCCAAAGAACGACAGCTTCGACAAGACTGAAGTGAAAGATGAGCCAGTGCAGCAGCCTCGGAAGAAAGCCAAGCACAGCGAATCTGCAAAACCCAAAGAGGATAAAGAGAGTGAGAAGAAATCTCCTGGGGTACCTTCAGTCAAGCCCAGCAAGTCACCTGAGAAGAAACTGGTGAAGACTCCAAGCCGTGAAAAAAACGAGAAGAAGGAGCCCACTGAGGGCGAGAAGAAAGAGGTTGAAAAGAAAACGGCTGAAATGCCCACTCTAAAGAAAGACCAAAAGGGTTCCAAAGACGGTGATAAAAGTGCTGAGAAATGTAAGTCAAGTGGCAAGGAGCAGGTCTGTGATTTAGATGAGAAGGCTAAGCTGAAAAATAGCCACTCTGAACGGAAGCATGACAAAAGCGAAAAGAAGGAAAAGAACCGTTCAAAAAGCTCGGACAGCAAGTCTGACAAGGAGAGAAGCTCAAAGGATGGTGAAGCAAAGGAGTCTCACAAAAAGGATAAATTAAAATCTAAGACTGACAGCCGGTCAAAAAGCAAGTCTGATGATAAAGGAGATGCCGATGCTTCCAAAAATGGCAGAGCTAGTCATGAAAAAGTAGAAGCAGAGAATCTGTTAAAAGTCTCCAAGTCTCACCGGAAATCTGAAGAAGATAAGGGAGACGATAAAACAGACACTGTGAAATGTTCTGAAGCCAACAAGTCTGCCAAATCTCATCACCGTTTGGAGCAGCCAGAAAGTGAAGCTTCAACGAAAAACAATAAAGCACATCATAAAACTGACCAAGAAAAAAGTGACCTTGAAACCTCCAAGGGTAGCAAGTCTCACCACAAGGCTGACAATGATAAAACAGATGGAGAAGGTATAAAATCTTCTGGAAAATCTCATCAGAAGCCATTGGAGGGCCTGGAAAAGGTCGAGGCTGACGTTTCCAAGAACAAATGTGGTAAAGTGGAACCTGAAAAGGCAGAAACTGAAAATTCCAAGGCGAGTAAATCTCACCATAAATACGAATGTGAAAAAGGGGAGGCTGATGGAACGAAACCCAGCAGCAAATCTCACCACAAACATGACCAACTGAAGTCGGATACAGACAACTTGAAACCTAGTAAGGTGCACCACAAGTCTGACAAAAGCAACCGCAGTTCTTCAGAGCGTGCACGTAAAGATAGCGTTAAAAGCAGCTCAGATCGTAAGAAGAGCGAGAAAGAGAAGACAGACAAAACTGAGAAGCAAGAAAAGTCTGAAAAAGTTGATAAACTTGACAAAGATAACAAAAATGAAAACAAAGATAAGTTAGAAAAGACAGAAAAATCTGAGAAGGAAAAATCAGAAAAAGAAAAATTTGACAAAGAAAAATCTGATAAAACTGAGAAGGAAAAATCTGATAAGGAAAAATCCGATAAAGTGGAAAAGGCGGAAAAGGATAAATCCGAAAAAGAAAAATCTGACAAGGACAAAGATAAAACTGAGAAGGAGAAGCAAGACAAGAGTAAACCCGACAAGGAAAAGCCGGAGAAAGAGAAGCCAGACAAGGACAAGCAAGAAAAACCAGACAAAGACAGGCAAGAAAAACCAGAGAAAGAGAAACCTGATAAGTCTGAAAAAGAAAAGCCAGATAAAGAAAAACCTGACCGGTCGGATAAGGACCGGTCAGAAAAAGACAAGTCCGACAGGTCTGAAAAATCTGACAAGTCTGAGAAATCTGAGAGCACTGAAAAGATGGACAAGTCAGACAAAGAGAAGTCTGAAAAGGAAAAGTGCGGAGAAGAAAAGAAGAGCGAGTTCTGCCTCGATGCCTTTGGTCCATATGTGTCCATGTACGACAAGGTGAAGAGACGGTCCTGCAGTAACAAGGACAAAGACATGGAAGACATGCGCAAGAAACTGAGCCAGCTTAAAAATACTCGTAAGAAAAGGGGTAGCAAGCCAAGCCGAAGCGACGAGACAGAGAGTAGTGTGCAGAACACTGATGACGAGAGTAGCACAAGCACTTCATTTGTGGCCTCCAAGAAGGAGACCTTAACAGAGGAAAAAGATGAAACTACAAACAAGAAGAAAAAACGGAACGTGATTGAGAGCTCTTCTTCAGAAGAGGACCCTCCTACGTTTATACCCGCACCCTCCAAAAGAGAGTTGAAGAAATCTTCTCCAAAGACCCGCCCGATGCACAAAAAGTCCAAGGCCGTCTTAGAGGTCTCTTCTGACAGTGATACTGAAGAGAAAGATTATAAGAAAATCTCATCTAAACTGGCTAAGCAGAAGTTGGGCTCATCATCAGCCTTGTTGCATGAGCAGAGGAACAATTCCACCGACTCAAAAAGGGACAGTCAGGATGAAATGCTGACAGAAAAGACGGAAAAGCCTAATCGCAAAAAGTCAAGTAAAGACAAGAAAAAGAAATGCGAGAAGGAGAAGAAGAAATCCAAAAAGTCTGCTGACAGGTCTTCTAAAGACGAGAAAAAAGTTTTGCCAAAATCTTCGCCTGTTTCCAATGATATCACTGAAATGCCAGGCATGGACTCGCAAGGGTCCCAAGTAGTCAGCATCCTGTCGGACTGCCAATATATGGACATAGCCCACGAAGATTCTCCAAAGGAAGATTATACCCAATTGCAGAAATCCAATAAGCCATCCGTGGCAACAGCATCAACAGTGGAAGAGGAGGAGGAGGATGAGGAAGAAAATCTTTCTGACGTTGCCATTGGCACAAATGCTGCGACTGCTGATGAAGACGAATCCAAGCCCTTCGCGCAGCCCAAGTCATACAAAGATGTTTTCCCTCACGAAGTAGAAGATCCGGTTGAGAGCTTGTCAGAGGAACTCTTCCTGCCCATAAGTCTAAGTGAGGCTACGGCCAAGGACTCTGAGGAGAACCACCATGCTGATACTGAAGATGAACCTCCTGACATGTCGTCAAAATCAAACAAGAGCAAGAAGAAGAAAAAGAAAGAGAAGAAGAAACATGAAGCCAAGTCCAAGAAGAGTTCTAAGAAAAATGTTGTGAAGATCTCAATGCTTGATGACAATGTTTTCTTAAATGATCAGCCCGAGGCTACACAAGAGGAAGAAGATGAAGAAGATGAAGACGGCACAAAGTCCTTCCAGATCGCTGGCATAAGTTCTTTCCTCATTTCTGGCTCAACAAAAGAAGAAACAAGTGAGGAAATAAAAGTCGAGCCCCTTGCAGCAATTGAAGAGGAAACGAAACAAGAAGCTGATTTGGGTGGTCTAAAAAGCACGTCATCTTGTGAGGATATCAAGGTGGAAGCCAATGATGACTTTTTGGAACACTCTGTAAAAGAAGAAACTCCCAAAGATTATATGGAATCAGTAGATCAGCTTCCAGCTAAGGTTGAGGAAGAGCCACCAAAGGAAGAACTTGAGGCTGAAGAGGAGGAGGAGGAAGAGGAAGAGGAGGAGGAAGGTGAAAGTGAGACAATTGATAAACTGAATATTGACTCCCTGATGGAAGCCAACTCCAACAATTTGGAAAAGTTTGAAAGCCTTCAAGAAGACATCTATGATTTTGCCAAGTCAGAAAATATTACAGAGAAACTGACTGATTCTGAACAGTTGAAGAAATTTGACAAAATCTATGACTCTGACAAAGTCAAAAAGGTTTCTGAAGAAACTTTAGATTCTGATATTCCTAAGAGTGTTGGGGAATTTTTTCCAGAGTTCCTCTTATTATCAGCAAAGGTGATCAATCTGGGAGACACTGACCAACCTGAACCTACGCCTGAAGAGCCATCAGATCTTGATGGTCATAAAGAAACAACAGAAGATATTCCTGCTGGAAGTCCTGAGCATTCAGATACAAAAGAGTTGGATAGTCCCTATCTGTTAAAAGGGCAAGAAGATACAGCTTCATCAGATGTATTTACTGATTTGAAGAAACTTGATAAGTCCTGCTCTGAAGTTGAAGAAGATGGGGAAGATAGTAAGAGCCTCGCGAAGGAATCCCAGAATATTGACTTACTTGAAAAAGAAGAAACGGAGAAGGCTGAGGAAGAATCCAAATCACCCGAAGCCTCAGAAATTGGGAAGGATCCCACTGACGAGTCCTGTGAGACGACTGTCGACGGTGAGGATCTGAAACAAGAGGAAAGCAAAGAGCAAGATTCTAGCAGTTTTGAGAAACTAACAGAAAACTCTGAAAAAGTAATTGGAATGTTCAATTTCAATCTATTGCAAGATGATGTAGACAAAAGCACAGGCACCTTTCACAAAGTACTTGACACAGAGTTACCTGATAAAAGTAGTCGTGCTGCTCTAAATGTAGATCAGGTCCTTGACAAAGCTAACAGTAACACTGATGCCAACAAAAATGTGGACCACATCTATGACTTTGATGATACCACAGAAGAAATGTACTTTAATACTTATCTGGATAAGAGAGAAAACAAATCGGGGCAGTTCAAAGTCTTCATGATGCCATCTCGTAAGACGGATAAGATTTACAATTCAGATGTCACCAAGAAAATCTGTGAGAAGATTGAGCAGAAGATTTACAGCTTAGAGCCACCGAACAAATTTGAGACCATCTTCAAGAAAATGAACAAAAAGGTTTACAATCGTGAAGAGACCAATTCTACTGAAGACAAGATTTATGAAGAAGAAATCTGCAAGCGTGGACGAATAGCAGATCTCCACCATCCACAGCAGCAGACAGACAAAACAGATGGTGATGTTTACGATTTCGATGAGCAAGACAAACTCGAAGTTAATGAATTGTTAGACTCTAAAAAAACGGATCACAAAATCCACGATCTTCATGATGACAAGAGAACTGAAGAGCATTTACCAAATTTTGATGGAAGCAAGAAAAATACCGAAAAATTGGCAAGGTTCCAAGACTGGTTTGTCAAAGACGATAAGAAATATTACTTCGAGTGTGTTAAAGACTTTGATTCCAAGCCTAACAAAAGCCGTTCCAAGTGTGGAAAACACAAATCTGGTCAGGGGAAACGCCGCAATAAAGGTAAAAATGTTACCTTTACTTGGCCAAGAGAGATGGATTTGAAATCAACAGTCGAATCTGCAACAGACAATGATAATGTCACTGCCGATACGTTTGAGATGAAGGAAAGCGATTATGCTGAACTTGATGACCAGGAAGATAAACTTGTCATCGATACAAGTGACATGTGTGTTTATGATGAAAATTCAACTGAACAGACTGAAAAAGAGGCTGACAAAGCAAAGATGTGCACTCCAGAAACCAAACCCGATAATGATTCTGCACCTGATGCTGAAAAAATCCAAGAGATATTAGATGTGAAAGAAAAGGGCTCGGGTGAAGAGGAAGAGGAGGAGCAAGAAGAAAGGGAGGCTCTGGATGCCACGTCTTTTAAACAGAATCAAGAAGCTTTTGGTATGTCAGTCAAACAGAAACTGGTTGAGAATTATGAGCTGACTAATCACAGTGGCTCGACCCCCGACAAGATGGAATCGGTTTTAGGTTTTGGAATGCTGGATGGCAACAAAGACTTGCTTACAGCATCCAAATTATCTGATGACTGTGACAGCAGTGATGAAGGTGCTCTCAGAATTGATGAAGATGAAGTCGATGAAAATACTGATCGAGATGAGACAACTCTTGACAAGCTCCCGCAGAAAGAGAAAGATGAGGAAGAAGAAAAAGTCGAAAAACAAGAACACTTTGTGGAGGAGGAGGAAGAAAGCAAAACAGATTATGATGAAATAAAGGGAGATAATCAAGATGATGAAACTCGTACTCCAACTTCAATAATTGCCACCCCTGAAATTGAGGCTGCAAAAGACGAAGACAGTCAAGAGACCATTTTAGACCCTCAAGGAAATTACCAAGTTTTGGAAGATTTCGAAACTACATTTACTGGGAAAGTCAGCCCTGTCACTGACAATCGGCCCAGCAGTAGCTGCGAGATAGAAACTGCCCTGGAAGCATCTGATAAAGAATTAAAAGAGGGTTCCAACAGTAGAGAAGCTACACCTTCACCTGATAATAACATGGATTTGGAAACTCTGAAAGCTATTGAGATGCTGCAGGAGAGCCTGATGAAGACAGACACGGAGTTAAATGATCCTGAACCCAAAAAGGATGATTTTTACCCGGAACCTAAGGAAAATATAAAATCTGGCTCTGAAGAGAACAGGTCAACTGATAAACTTGAAGAAGATCAATATGAATGTACAGACTCAGGAATAGTCAGAGCTAACCAGGAAAATTTCAAAACTTCTGTTGAAGCCTGGACTGAATCTGGTATTTCTGGTGTCAATATAAGCCCCAGTGTTGATTATGAAGAGCCAGTACCTAGCCAACGACGTTCAAGTCGTAAGGGCAGACACCGAGAGAGAAAAGAGAGGAAATGTCGGGCATCACGACGAGATGCCAACAAGAAAAAAGATGGCATCTATTCTCGTTCGATGTTGCGAGACGGCAACTCTGGTTCGCCTGAGGTTTTGTCAACTTTACAGAACTTCGACCTGAAGAGCCAGCCCATCGAAAAGAACAGTCCTTTCGATTGCTACCAGTTTGAGGACGAGTATGATGTGATACCCACTCTCTATCCCCGGTCAAGCGACTCCAAACTTCTCAATCAGCACTTGGTGATAAGTAATGTCAAGATGGAGCCAGAACTTATTAGTAAGGAAACATCTCTAGATATTTCTAAACTGGATGCCCACAGTCCATCTTCTGAGAATAAGAATGTAACAATGTCTAAGTATGCCTTGAAACCGAAAGAAGAACTTGATGAAGATTCAGCTGCCGAGGAAAAGCCCAGTTATTTGAAAGATAAAAATCTGAAAGTAGAATCCGAATCTTCTTCCCACGAGAAAGATGATGATGAAGCTGAAGATATGGCGGAACCAATAAAGGATGAACCAACTTCTCTATCGATCGTCTTGAAGAAAGAAAAGATTGAAGGCGACAAAGATCAAGAGGAGCAATATAAAGTGGAGACCATCGAGAAACCACTGAAACTTGAAGATGATAAGCCGAAGGGACGTAAGCGTCGACTTCGTAGAAACAGCCGCAAACAAACAGCTGTTTCCTCCCTCGGTGACATTACAGAGAAGCCTTCAGAAGATATCAAAACCGTGTGGACCGCCACTCCAGCTTCTGCAGTTAATACCCCTGTAAACCAGGAATCTGCTAACAAGGGGGAAGAAGTCCGAGAAAAAGAAACCGACATTACAGCCCTTGCTGTGGCTGACCTTATCAAGGCAGAGTTTCCAGACCCTGTTCCTCATACCCAAGAACCTTTGTCAGAAATTCCTCCAAAGGAAATCCAGATGGAGAAGGACACTGATGCCAAAGCTTCTTTACCCGTCTCAGAGTTAGAAACCAAGAAATCGGTGGTGCCAATGCCAATAAGGGAATATCCAAAACGCAATCGCAGCAAAACTAGTGCTGCTGCTGCTAGTATGACAGCCTCCAATATGCAAGTCACGCCAACTACTGCAGGTGGACGACGCACCAGGGCTTCCAAGTACGAGGAGGAGAAGCAAGTTCTTGCTGCTACTGCTGCTGCACCTGCTGCCGAGGAGGAATCGGTCTCAGAAGCTTCAAAAATGAAAGAGGAGCCCCTAACTGCTGTGGCACCTGAGGCATCTGTTTCGCAACCAGTTGTCAAACTACCCGTTGTTGAGGACAAACTCAAAGAGAAGAAGGTAGAAATTCCCCCAATACGTTTCCAGAGGGAAACAAATCGCCGGGGTCGTACCCGTGGGTTCACACTGAGAAGGGGGCCACCCACAGAAGAGCCCACGGAGATCCCACCTCCGGCTGAAGACACAGCCGAAAAGACTTTCCAGAAAGCAAAGGATGTATTTGATTTTGACGATGATGACGACGAAGCTATGGACACCCCCAAATTGGAGACTGTTCGTGCTGTGCAGCGTCCTGAGCGTCATGCCAAAGATGACCACTTGACCTCAAAGTTGGAGCCAGCGCTTAGTGAGGCTGCAACGCCTACTCACAAGGCTGCCGTAGCCGAGTCGCAGAAAAGCAATGCAATTCCGTCCTTGGACATAGACGAAAGTACCAAGCTCGAAAATCAAGTGGAGTACCAGCGTTCACGACGGGGACGGAAACCCAATTACAAGGCTATGGATTCTGGCGTTCTACCCAGAACGACTTCTCCACGTACCCGAATGTCCTCACCAAAAACTCGATCTCCAAAGGCAACAAGGCAGCAAACTCAGTCTCAGGCCCAGGTGGCTGCTGCAGCCACCACTCCTGCTGCTGTGGCATCCTCCTCACCCAAGACAACAGAGGTTGGCTCTCCTGTTGTAAAATTAGAAAAACTACCTCTGGTCACTCGTTCTTCCAAAAAAGAGGAAATCAAGAACTTGAATTTTAAAGAGGAAAAACCTTCATTGAAGGTAACTCTACGGCCAGAGCCTGTTGAAAACGATTCCCTTGTCTTGTCGTCTGGCACCGAAGAAGAAATGTCAGATTCTAAGAAATCAACCCTCATCCCTACATCTCCTCCTCTACCACCACCCCAGCAATCTGTGGAATCAGTTATTGTTACCCGCCGTGGGAAAGGGCGAAAACGGAAAGGTGCAAGTGCTGCTGTGGTTGCTGCTTCTTCCCCAGCTGTACCTGTGACAGCAGAACCCAAAGTCGCTGTCCCTGAAGTGAAAATCACCTCACCTCGACCTACAACAGCAGACGAGACGAACCCAGAAGACGAAAATGAAAACCTTGCCTCGAGTGAAGTGTCATCTGAAATGATGAACCAACCTTCACCATTTGGGGATACTGAAAACAAAGAAACAGGCACAAATTTGATTGCAGACCCCATTGTGCCAGAAGTCAGCCCGTCCCCCAAGACCCAATCCCCAATGCAACCTTTACCTCAATCACAATCCCAGCCGCAGACTGCAACCAGGACAACAGTCACTGGGGTTAATACCACCTCGGTATCTCTCCCTACAGAAACGACCATAATTACCACGTCTTCGACCGTTGATACCAGTAGTATAACTTCTACTACAACAACCGTTTCAACCACCCCGGCTCCTTGTAGCACTACCACCACTGTATCTTCAGCTTTGTCTTCAGAGACTCACCTTGCCAGCCAGGTACAGGCAACTAGTGCTGAGAACATTGTTGAAACTGTCCCTCACTCAAAATTCCGCCGTGATTCTGATAGCGATGTTACTATGATCCCTGGACCAGGTGTTATTCAGCCAATGGAAAATGTATCAACAACCCCAGTTATTGCCAGCAAGCCTTCGTTGGTGGATACTTCTGCTGGCAGGCCTCGCCAATCTCGAAGCAGAAGCCGCAGCAGCGAACTAATACTGAATGCTTTGAATAGCCCTCAGGGGGTTATGTCTCATAACCGTGGTTCACTTGCGGCAGCTTTGCATGCTCCAATGTCAGCAGGTAGGTCTCAGAATATCAGTTATTATTTCAAAAAAGGCCAACGCCATTACTTTTCACTAGTATTCACAATTAAGATATGATTACTGAGGCATGTATATTTCTACAATCAGTATCATATTTTGTATTGCATGATTCTTGAATAATACAAGTACTAGGTTTTGAGGTGAAAAGTAAGTATAAAATTGTAACCTTGTCTAACATGGGTACTTGATATGACATTATTGTTCAGCAGTTCATGTCTTTCTGCTTCAGTATTCCAAATTTGAGTACTGCAATACTGCATTTGTATAAGAGCCTATTATTTTTCTATTGTGTTCAGTAAAAATGGTTATTAGTTAAATTTCATCAAATGAAAAATGATAAAAATAGAAAGTTCCTACTTTGAGCACTTTAATTTGAAGCCATTGTTTTGGAATATGATAATTTTTCAAATTTTGTCAGTTATTCCTTGGGTATTTGTTACATATGTAACATGAAGGAAATAAACATTGAGTTATTCAAAAATTTTGCTTTATCGTTTCGACCCTTAGCCTCTACACCTCTACATCAGGGGGAAAAGGCCCAATTTTTCAAAAAAGTTTTGTTCTGCTGTGATTCCTAAAATTTATGATAAACGAAAATAGCACCAAAACTAGAAGTTGGAAAAAAATTGCATTGGTTAATGAGAAGAATTCAGAGAAATGCCAATTTTTTCTTAATATCCCCAGCTGGAATTAGGAGGAGATGGGGGCTCGTACGCCATGAAATTTGCTTTTCCATCCTAAATTTTGTTTGTAACTAAATGTTTCTAATTTTTCTCCTGCAGAGGTTGTTCCATCATCCGTGGTCATGTCTCCAGGTCCAGTGATTACAATGACATCAGAGAGTCCCGTAAGACTATCAGAAATCAACAAGCCTCAGTATTCTCCAATGGTCATGGAACCGAGTGGAAGTGGACCTGTCTTGTTAGATATGAAGCCTCCTGTAGAGCAAACTAAACAGTCCCTTCCCCATACAGTGGATCTAACCAAAAGTGCTCCTGAGTCACCTGCTCCCAAACAATCAGTGATGGAGGCTATGCTGAAGCAGCCCGATGAAAATCCATCCAAGCATGCTCTGGACACTTCTGAAACTGTACGTAAAATCCTGGAAAAGCATGCACCAATGCCAGGCAAATTATCAGTCATGGAGCCTAAGCATCCAACCGATCTACTCAAACCCAAACCTGATTCTGTGAAACAT
Source organism: Thysanoteuthis rhombus (assembly GCA_963457665.1). Classification (NCBI taxonomy): domain Eukaryota; kingdom Metazoa; phylum Mollusca; class Cephalopoda; order Oegopsida; family Thysanoteuthidae; genus Thysanoteuthis; species Thysanoteuthis major. The sequence continues at coordinate 34,350,642 of OY735235.1, forward strand.
CTAAAAGAAAACCTGAAAATAATGGATTCAGCCAAGCATCCAACAGAGTTGCTCAAACACCAGCTAGATCCAGTGAAACATCACAAAGACAATATTAACAAACACACTGCAGTCATTCACCAGCTGACTGACAACAAAACTTTCTCTCATCAATCAGTCCCTATATCGAACATTAGGACTGGCCCATCAGTTTCCTCAGAGAATCTGCTTTCATCTCGTCCTTGTCCACAGCCTGTTCATGGTAGTGTGATTCACTTAACCCAACCATTGCCTCATCAATCACCTCACCATGAACATTCTATGGCTCACAAGTCAATGGTGGGTATCCAGCGTTCGCATGGCTACTACGATCAGCCTCAAGAAAGATCTCGCTCCTCATCACCCCATGTGATTACTCCACCTTCCACAATGTCAACCCCTGTTTCGCATATATACTCTGGATCTTCTCACCAGGCCATGTCTGGTTGTATTAATTTGAAGACAGAGCACAGCAGCCGTGATTATGGAGTAGTGACGACGACTGTGGCACACACGATGGATAAATCGATGGTGAATAGTCCTCATCCCCTCACAACAACATCACCCTCTTACTTGAAACAAGATGTTAAAAGATCTCAACTGCATGGAGGCGTTCAGATGGGTGTCGTTCAAATCCAACCTGTGTCTTCTAAGGAAACAAGTCCTAAAGGCCAGGTAAGATTTGTAAGTTGCTCAATTTTACTACTTTTTATTTTCTGTTTTTATATTTCATTTTTGTCTGCTTACAGCCATGCGTATAACTACGTCTTGTTGATTTACCCCTAAATTTCTTTGCCATTAGCAAACTCTTTTCACTATTGTTGTGGTCAAATTGAAATACTACTCCCTCCCATGACAGTTCTTCCATTTAGTGTATAGAAAACATATGCAAGTGTTATTTTTTATTGGACACGGGTAGTAATAACTATGGTTGCCTGGTATAGAGTAATGGTTAGTAAGTTGGACCTGCTAGTGTATGAATTTAATCCTCATTCATACTTTCTTGGATTTGTGCCAGACTTGGCTAAACTTGGTAAATCATCACGTATATAATAAAAGCCAGGTCTGTCTCACTAACAGTATTTGTTGCAGGCATCAGCTTCACTTCCTCCCCATCCTCTTATTGAACTACCTTTCTCTTCCTTTCTCTCCCTCTCTTCCTTCCTCTCCCTCTCTTCCTTCCTCTCCCTCTCTTCCTTCCTCTCCCTCTCTTCCTTCCTCTCCCTCTCTTCCTTCCTCTCCCTCTCTTCCTTCCTCTCCCTCTCTTCCTTCCTCTCCCTCTCTTCCTTCCTCTCCCTCTCTTCCTTCCTCTCCCTCTCTTCCTTCCTCTCCACTCTTCCTCTCCACTCTCCCTCTCCACTCTCCCTCTCCTCTCTCCCTCTCCTCTCTCCCTCTCCTCTCTCCCTCTCCTCTCTCCCTCTCCTCTCTCCCTCTCCTCTCTCCCTCTCCTCTCTCCCTCTCCTCTCTCCCTCTCCTCTCTCCCTCTCCTCTTTCCCTCTCCTCTTTCCCTCTCCTCTTTCCCTCTCCTCTTTCCCTCTCCTCTTTCCCTCTCCTCTCTCCCTCTCCTCTCTCCCTCTCCTCTCTCCCTCTCCTCTCTCCCTCTCCTCTCTCCCTCTCCTCTCTCCCTCTCCTCTCTCCCCTCTCTTCTCTCCCCTCTCTTCTCTCCCCTCTCTTCTCTCCCCTCTCTTCTCTCCCCTCTCTTCTCTCCCCTCTCTTCTCTCCCCTCTCTTCTCTCCCCTCTCTTCTCTCCCCTCTCTTCTCTCCCCTCTCTTCTCCTCCCTCTCTTCTCCTCCCTCTCCCTCTCCCTCTCCCTCTCTCCTCATAAAACAACTCCTTTTACTCCTTCTCATTGAACTACCCAACTTTCTTTTCTACCCTCCCCATCACCCAAGCCTATTATTGTTTATTTATGATCATCAGTAAATGAACAGGCCAGGGACTAGTATTTTTTTATCAACAATTAGTCATCTTTTATGTCAACTACATTGTAATTACTCAAATAATTTTCATCTATTTTAATCTTGATGGTAAAACAAACTTTGCTATTAATTTGGAATAAAAGACCCCGAAAAAATTATAGTCTTTAACCTGTTTGCTGCCATGGACAGGATACTTTGTCTGATCAATTTGTCAGTCCAGTGTTTTGCACATGGTAACTCATCTAGTGTTGTTCTTTCTCTTTTTGCATAAATTTATGCATAGATTACGTTTGTTATACACGGTTGATTTGTATGAAAATGAGTTTATAAAATGCAATGATGATTTTCTATTTTCATCAAAAAAAATCTGGCACTGCAGTAGAGGGAAAAAAAAAATGTTTGTTGGCATTGAACTGATTAAAGATGGTATTTTCAATTTTAATATCATCTCGTCATTCTTTTTAATTGGAACATTTCTCATGTTACAAACTTCTCTTTATATTTTTTAGACTATTGAAAAAGTGCCCAATCCTTTACGAGGCACCGTACCACCTCAGTCAATGGAAAGTGGGCCTGCTATGGGCATAGTTCATGAGAGAATGCCGGACACTGCAGAAAGACTGCGGCAAAAGGCTGAGATGAGTCGCCCTACGTCATCAGTCTCTGAGCAGCAGCATAAAGGTAAATTCGCCAACCTCTTTATTTCACTTTGCTCCAAATACAATCCAACATTTAAGATGTTCTATATGAATTTGTTAATGCTGACAGTATTGTACTGATTAAAATGTTAGCTTCCCCTACTCACTCACACTTTTAATATTGAAAAAACATTGTATAAATGTATTTTTCTGAGGACAAGAAAAACATTACTCAGACAAGATATTTTAATAGATGACATATTTTGATAACCATTCTAGAATAGGATTTCCTTTTAACAATCCCCAAATGGTGTGGAAGAAAAGTCTTCATATAATCTGAAATTATTTTGTAAAACTTACCTTCTTCGCTGACCTGTAGGACACATGGTTTACAATTGTAGGGGGGGGGATATTGCTCATTACTACTCACCCAAGCCATATAGCTGTTATTCCTGCTCATTGGATTGTATTTAATATTTGCTCATGTTTTTTTTATATTCAAATGTGTATCTTATATGCCAATTAATGGTTCAGTCATCCTCTGGATAAAATTAACAACTCTTTTTATACTATTATAATGCTGCTTCATTTTTCGGCTTTTAAGGGAGTTGTTTTCTTTGTAATGATAAAATGTATTTTGGGTCATTGTTAGAGAATTCAGTATCGTTTTTATCCATGAAGTTAGTTGAAAATTTTCTTTTGATTTGCAGGCCACCATGGCAAATCGGCGGCAACAGCACTCTCACTGACGATGTCACAGTCTGCTGGACAGCAGAGAGTGTGGAAACAATCGCCTCCACCCCAGCAATTAATGCGCCATATTACCATATCACCTAGTCCATCCCCAACCCTGCATGCAACCAATCTGTCTGTAAGCCACCAACAAGTGTCTCACCAGGGAGGTGCGCAACAGCAGCAGCAGCAACAGCAACCTCAATCCCAACCCCATTCTGCTCAGTCACTTACTACCCACCAATTGTTGTCAGGGGGTCAACAGCAACACCTGGCCCGCTCCAGCCCTAATGTGCTGCCTAGTGTCCATCCTGGTTCACATGGAACAGCAGTGTCCTCTGCATCATCATCAGTATCTTCATCAGCTTCTGTTGCAGTCACTTCTGCACACTCTGTATCACAGATACAGCATCAGTTACAAGCTGTGAATGCTGCACATCAACGGGAAAGAGAGCGTGAGCCTGCGCCAAATCAATCTCCTGCTCACCAACCTTCAGGACATCAAGTAAGTTCCAACAACATTTTTTCTCTTGTGGGCTTTCATACCTGCCAGTGTTGCAGTGCAACTAGTTCTAATTTATGACTTGTCAACTCTTAGATTTATTGAAAGGAATTAAAAACATTTGAATACCTCTGTAAATTGAATTAGAAAAAAAATTCACCAAATCATCAAACGGAGATAATTCTAATCGTTTATTCTCTTGATTAAGCGAGGAGCAGATTTTTTAATGAATTTTAGAGATTAGATTGACAATGCTTCATCTGTAAGAAAAATCACCTGGAATTGCTTCTACTGATGCTATGTGTGAAAGCAATAACAATAAGGAGCTGAGAAAGAATAGAGGGTTGGTTTAAAGGTTGGATTCGATCTTCTGTCCACTTGTTCTGAGTTCTTGTTGCTCTATCAGTAAGGTCAACTGGTACAATTAACTAATTTCTTGTGACAAAAATTATGAGTGTTCTGGTCTCATCTTTTGTTCCTGATCTCTACTGTTTACTCACTGTTGTAGATTGACAGCCTGAGTAGAGTTAGAATAAAAAGCAACTGAAGGAAGGAAAATAAAGATGAGGTTATTCCACGTACATTTATTCTTTTGGACCTGCCTTCATTATTGCATTTCATCTGCTATCCCTTTTCACATTCTTCATATATCTTCCAGGAACGTTGAACAGGACTCTGAGACCCATCAGTGTAATGTTCTCATTCTTTTGCTTGTCTCATTGAATTTTGCTTCAGCATGTCATTGAACATAACTGAATGAGCAGTTTTAACTCTTAAATTCATAGAAAGAAAAAAGAATGTCAATGTTAAGAGAAATTACCTTTGATAAGATGATCTTCCTATTATTTGTTTACCGTTTGACTTTTTTTCCTCCTCAGGCACATAGCACTCCAGTGTCGGCCCATCAAGGCCAGTCAGTAGAAATGCGTCAAGTAGGTTCAAGTGTTGTACATCGGCTGCCTTACCATCTAGTAGACGGACGACTAGTGAGTAGCTCTGGAGAACCCAAAACCAACCAGCCTTCAGTGGAAGCGCGCTTGGCCGCCCAGTTATCTCAATCAACACACCCTGCACACTATACACCGGACCGGCGTGGGGAAAAGATAGCCACCACTCCTAGTGCTTTCTCTCCTCCTGATGCCAGATCGGTGCATGAAGTGCAGCAGCAGCAACCACCACCGCCGCAGACTTTCTATCCAACAGAAAATCTTCATGTGTCTCGGGGCATGCCATTCCCACAGGGCCACATTCCTCTCCCAATGACCCGGCTACCCGTAGAACATGTTGCTGCTGTTTATGCTAGCCCTCAGCACAGTTTTCTGACTGTACCAGAAGGCACCCTTGTCCAGACACAACCCCATCACCCCCATTATCAACACGGGGGTTACCTGAGCCAACAGCATGGTATCGCTTTGGAACGAGTACCCATAGAATCACGCCCACCTTCAAGACCGCCATCACGCCCTGATAAAAGACCACCTTCCAACCCTAACCAAGCAGCAGGTGGACAAGCTGCCGTGGTCAAGGCTCATGTCCAACAACCACCACCCGGATCTCCTGGACTTGATGGTGTGGGTGTCAAGTTGTTACATGGAAATTTAACTGTGGCATCACAGGCTCTGGTGAATCAACAAAACAAATTAAGCTATGACACAATTGCAATGCTGCAGGTAAGACCTAGCTTTTCAATCATCAACTTACTTTTTTGATTTGATTTGCCAACAACTACCGGAGAAAAAAAATTTCCATTCTGCTTTTACTGGTCAAATGTGATATATTAGATATATTTGTTCTTTTGTTCACTCATATTCAGTGGTTTGAGGAAAAATTTTCCAAAAAAGTTAATCATACAGGATGTTACTAAAGTAAACTTGTCTCCAATTTTACTACTGATTTAAGGCCGAATTGCATCCCTTGGATGTAAATGGCAAAACTGTATCAAAGGGAAGCTACTCAATCTAAAATTGTGAGTCTTTTGTTAATTAATCAAATAAGAATGTGGACTTGCTCTTGGGACACCCTGCATATCCAAAATTGACAAAAATAACCAGATTTTTTTTCTCTTTCTTTTGTAGATGATATACGACATGTGGTTTACCCACAAGGTAAGACTTCTCATTTTTGTCTCTTGATATTCATTAATTGCTTTATCCATGTATTAAACAATGAATTTTTTAATTTCTCTGTATGTAATAATAAAAGTAATAGAAAAATTCCTACCTTGCTGATGGACATTCTTCCTACCATTTGAAACAATGGCTTCTTCCACTCGAATGAGTTCAGTCATTTTATTTAAACTTCAGATAAAATTGTTGAAACATGAACAATTATTCACACTACAAACAGCTTTGAAGTTGTGAACCATTTACTTCGTTTCTTTAAAGAATCATCTCATAGAAATTGAAATATATCCATGAATCTTTCTAAAGTTTCAACTAGTTATTTAATAATCCAGGTTGAAAAAACAGATTTCGAAATGATTAAAATAAAATACTGATTTTTCTTTTTCTTTTTCAGAAATACCAGATTGTATGGCAGGGCTTTTTGGCTCTGAAGAATGACAATGTAATTGTACAAATGCATTTGATGTCTGGCAATAGGCAGTTGATTGCGCCATCCATGCCCCAGATGGCATCTGATGGTACCATGCAACCGCTACGCATAAGCCAACGGATGCGGCTTGAACCAATCCAGGTGGAAGGCGTAGCGAAACGCATGCAGGTAAGTTACTTCCTCAACAATATTTTCTATTCCATTCACACAAAATACTGTATTCCCCAGCATCAAGAATGCACCCCAATTTTGACTCGTGAAATTTTGAAAAAAAAATACTTGTATTTTAAACCACTCTTCCATAACTACCTTACCATCTAGGCAGTAGCAATTGTTGAACCCTGTTAACTTTGACAGAAACCTGTCTCATCTTCAATTTAAGAAAAAATGAAATAATAATAATAAAGTGCTTAGATTTCTTAGACAAGTTTTTCAGCAACTCTGGGTCTCCATAAGGCAGGTCTGAATAATCTTGTGGATGATCAAAATTCCTCGATGAAGTCATTGTCATCATGCCAAGCAAACTTGCTTTCCATGTGCAACACACCAGGCAATGATTTCGGATCCATTTCTCGAATGATCAGTGGGTTCCCAATCATTATTAATAGCAATTGTGAGTTTTCATGGTACCAGGTTACCAAGATTAGGCCCAACATGGACTGCCTGACAGGACTGAAGAGTTCCAACTGCCTTGATATTTACTCATAGCCTTCACCAAGGGCATTATTACTAAGTGAATGCAAATTTTCCCTGCCTGAATGGCCACTTGCATTCTGCCTGCTTTTAACTGATAGGCCATCTACACCTGCCATTGTTGAGGTTATCAGCCAAAATGAAGCTCCTGGCATCAGCTCATTGACCCTTACACTGTTTACCAAAACTGTAGCCAGCCTTGCAGTCTAATCCAATTATCACTCTCCCATTTCCCCAGCACAGAAATGATAGATTCTGATTTTGTTCGCTTGTAGCATTTTTATATTTGTACAAATTAGAAATATTTTGATTTTAATGTGTACTTTTGTTTCTCTTCTCAGTTAACTGAAGAATATTGTATGCTGCTTGCTTTACCCAATGGGCGTGACCATTTAGATATATTACACCAAACCAGAGCTTTGAGTAATGGGTTTATTAGTTATCTGAGCAGTAAGCAAGCTGCTGGAATTGTCAATGTAGCAAACCCTGAATCTCAGCAGGTAAGTTTCTTTATTTCATTTACTTTTTATTTCTATTATAGGCATCTTGTGTTATAAGGTGGGTGTTGGGTTCCAAGAAAGCTATCTACAAATAATTAAGCTGTTCTGATGCTAAATCTAACTATTTTGGGGTCCATCATCCACATGCTTTATAGTGCGAACTGCACTATTACAGGAGAGGCTTGTATGATTGGATTTATGTTAGAGGGTTTGTTCCCATAGCACAGCTAGAACTGTTAATTGTAGCACAATACTTGGAGAATAAAATAACTTCAATTGGCCAACTATTTAATTTGTGTAAAAAAAATGACAAAAAAGACTGTCCAAGGGAGAAAACTCAAGGTCCACTAACTCCTAATTACAGTTCTTAATGAAAAAATAAGAAGAATTAGTCCTATAAATACGATTAGTTTTCTATCGAGTAATGTGCTCTTAGTTCTCTATTGAGTAAAAAGTTTCGTGTAAACTTGAGCCTAATGTCTGCCGATCAGAATACTCCATCAAGAGGTAAATTACTGGCTGAATAAGAGAAATTTATATAAAATAGAATTTTCTTAGTTTATGTCATAAGAACTTTTGAATTCTCTTCTTACATGTTTGTTTTCTCTTCATTTTTACTTCATTTGTTTTCTCTTTCTTTCAGCCTGCTTATGTCGTCCATATATTCCCACCTTGTGAATTTTCCCGCTTAAAACTAAGAGAGGCTGGGTTTGAGCTGATGAACCAAGTAACTGATTTTGCCCACTTGGTGATAGTGATAACCACAGTGTAGTTGTACGCAACGCTTCTGATCGTGCATCCGATCACCATAGAGAGAAAGAGAGAGAGAGAGAGAAAGAGTAACCAGTGAGGGGCCGCGCCCTGCTGCTGCTGATGCTGCTTTCATCATCGACCATTGACGTGGGGGGGTTTCCCCCCGCCCACACCAAGCACATGAGAATGATGATGGAGGGAAAAGAAGAGAAGGTGATAAGACTGCCAGCAGCAGGATGAGGGGGGGTGGGAAGCGCACTCACAGCGGTGGATTTCCTCGTGAAGCTGTGTGTGTCGTGGCAACGCGACCTGACCAATTGCACCCTCTCCTGTGTCTGAACTAACTCTCACATCCCACGATTGCAGGGCACGAGGGAAAACGGGTCCCTTCTTCCTGCGTTGTGTTCACCTTGCGTTGTCAACGTGCTGTGCAAACCCGGTGGACAGGTTATATGGATGTTATCCTCTACCCCCCACTTCCCAATCCCATCTTTAGGCCCCTTCACCCCCTCCTGTGATTTTCAAAATCTGGACCCCCAACCCCTTTTTTCTGCTCCAGCTGCACATCCTTCACCTTCCTTTTCAGGTCTCCACTTTCAGAAGAAAAAGAAATAGGGGCAAAAATTCACAAATAATCAGAAAAAAAATAATTTATGAATCAATAGACAAGAATTTGCTACACAAGACACACACACACATAGACACACCCTTTCAACCTTACTCATTTTTTACTTACCCAATGTACTCAATCCAGGTATTTTTTGTTCCCCCTGCCACCCCCAAAATACTAGATATAAAGCACTCTTCGAATTTTAAAAAAAAAACTTTTATTTATGTTTCTTTTTATTTTTAATGACTCTTGACGACTCCGCCATGTGTAATGTTTTAAAGAAAGACCCAATCCTTCAATTGTCTTTTTATTCACACTGCTCAGTCTGGACTTCAAATCTCATATTGCTGTTAAATTGCACTGGATTATAAAAAAAATAAATTCATGAACTTCAGGAAAGGAAAAAAGGGACTATTAAAAAAAAACTATTGAATAAAAAGCGACTAAAAAGGCATACATGCTGAGATTACTCTAAACCAATGGGGAAGACATTTTAATTGCTTGAAATCACCACCAAGATGACAATTTCTTCATTTTAGATGAACCATGCAAACAGGGAATTTTTTGCTCTTGGAAGGCAGCTAAACCTTATCTTTACCCCTCTCCCCCCACGCCCCACCTCTCCTTTCTACATTTGGCCCCAAACACCCTCTCCCAATCTTCTTCATTTTTAATCTTATTATTTTTTTTATTGATTTTTTTTTTTTTTTTTTTTTTTTTTTTTTTTTCACTTTTTTCTCCATATTTGAAGGAAAAGGTTTCATGTTTGGTTTTTTCTTTCTGCCTTGTATTTCCTCTTATCTGTCCATCAAAATTCAAAAAAAATTTTTGAAACAAAAAAAAAAATTCTTTTTTTCGAATTAACTTATCTTGATTCTTATTTTTTCTTACTCTCAAACTGTTGTACATATTGTAAGTACTTGAAGTTTTTAGTTTCGTGTTCTGTCGTAGGTGATCACTGTGCAAATGTGCAATTCTTCAGTGTTTACTGAATGATCTCATATTTTGCTGCTAGTCAGTCAAGTTTCCTGGCTAGATTGCCCCCCCCCCATCCTTGATTGTAGAAAAATCTGCTTCTGCCTATTGAAGAAAAAAAAACAAAAAAAAAAACAATGACAAAGAATGAAAATAAAAAAGCCCCCCTTCCATTCCCCCCTTCCTTTCATCTTCATCTCTCGTTGATCATTGATTGCCCACACCCCACACCCTTCAAAATAACAAATTATTTTCTCTTAGTTCTTTTTTCTTTGTCTCCACTTCCTCGCTCTTTTTGAACTCACAAAAAAAAAAATGTTGAAGCTGAATTTTTTGACAAAAATGAGAGAGAGGAGAGGAAGTCATAAATAAAAACAAAAACAAAAAAAAAATTTAAAAAAATAAAAATAAAGTAACCAAAAAAAAATTACATGAAAAGCTTGATGTTTTAACTAAAAAATACTTTGAAAAAATTGAAAAAAAAAAAGAAAAAAAAAGAAAAAACTTATTTTGTTAATGTTGTTGTTGGTCATATATTGTTTATGACTGTAAACAAAACCAAATGCTTTTAATTTGCGCTTCGGCACGAATGGCATCCACAATGGTCCCATTGTTATTTGATTTTAGCTTCTACTTAAGAATGGTTTTAGTAACCTTAGTCATTCCATGGTTTTACTGAATAATTGCTGTAGTTAAATATTACCTACAGTAACAGGTGGACCGGGAGAAAAGTTTTTTTTTTTTTTTTTTTTTTTTTTTTTTAATAATTCCCCTTCCCCCATCATCTTCGTTCTTTTTTTTTTTTTATCCTTTCTTTTTTTTCTTTTTATCTTTTATTTTTGTAAGTGTGCATGTATGTGTGCTTTTTTTCTCCCCCTCTTAATGAAAAAGATAGTATGCATAGTGAATTGTGTGTGAGAGAGGGGGAAAGATGCCCCTGCCCCTCTCCAAATAAAATAAATAGTGGCAGGGGGTGGGGAGTGAAAGATGGAAATTCTTGTATAAATATGGCCATTGCTATCCTTACATATGTAAATTAATTCTGTTGGAACAGTTGCTGTTGAAATCTTTTTGGAGCGGATGATGCATAAAAAAAAAAAAACAGACTCAAATCAACGACCTTTGTGTCTTGTCTCTCTCTTCATCACGCTCAAACCATTTTGGGACCTCTTAATTGTTGTATAAAGTTGTTGTAAATAGAAATCAATGTACATCTTGTATAAGTTCCCATTTGTATATTTGTCAGAAAGAACATCAATTTCATTCATCATCCATTGGATTGTACTCTATAGACCTCTATACTGTTAGCCGCTATCTAAAAGTATCGACAAGAGGTTTGGGCAGCCTGTCTCTCAAAACGGACAGACTGGACGAAGCTCTATGCTCTCTGCTGTGGTAGTTGCACCAATTTGAAAACTAAAACCGCTAAAAAAAAAAATTAAAAAAATAAATAAATAAATGAATAAAATAAATTTAAAAAAAAAAGAGAAAATTGTGTTCTCTTGCCAAACTAGTGCAGAAACTCTATTCTGCCTACAAATGGAGAGAATTTTTGTAGCCACTGCTTCGTGTGGCTTACTACTTGTACATATATATATATATATATATATAAATATATACATATGCGCCTGAAATATTAAACTACAAAGTTGCACAAGTGTTTCCGTGTGCAGATGAGTGACTGAGATGGATGGATGTTTTTCTTTTTTTCTTCTACTTTTTTTTTTCTTTTTTTTTTTTTTCTGTTGCTTTGTATGTGTGTAACCATGTGTATGTTTGTCTGCACGTACACCTGTGTGGATGTCTGGGGGGTGGGTAAGGCGGAAGTGTTTGTGGGCGTGACTGTGACATGGAAAAAAAAAAAAAATGGAAATTGTGCTGCTGGGTGTTTGCAAGTTCTTTAGGTTGTCGACAGAATGCCGGGAAAGATGGGCAAAGTTTTGCAAGATGAAGAAAAAAAACAAAAAAAAAACAATGGATCAATAAAAATCGAAATAGTAGGAAGCTGTAGTTGAGTCATAAAGACTAACGAAAGAGAGAAAGGAAAGAGAGAAAAAAAAAAAACAGGATCTACAAGTCTTTCAGTTGTTTTTATGCTTGGTTGGTGCACCAGAGCTAAACTTCTATATATATATATATATTTAAAGAAAAAAAAAGAAAAAAAAATCTTTTCCCCCATCCCTCCCCTCCCCGACAGTTATGGCTAAATTGTAAAATTATATAGTTACTAGATACAAACATGTACACAGGCACACATATATACATACTACTTATATGTATATATGTTGTGTATAATCTATATGTGCCATATATTATATACAACAATATATGTATATGTTATATGAATGCTAAGAGCCTGCTCTTGTGCGGAAACCTTGTGTCATAAAGTTGAGAAAGGTCCCAGAGTTTTTAATTCTTTTTCTCCAAGCGAAGAGGGTCAAATAGTATTAATCTGGCCAAGACAAAATCCAAAAAAGAAGCCCTAAGTGTAAAATGAAAGTTAAGTGATTAAAAAAAGAAAAAAAAAAAACTCCTCTTCTGCTGTCTGTCTGTCTGTCTGTCTGTCTGCCTCTCTTCTTTTTGTGTATTACTTATTAAATAAAAATCTTCAAGGAAACTTTTTTTTTTTTTTTTTCCAAACTTACCCCCCTCCAACCCCTTTTCCGAATTTTTTCTTTTCTCTTTTTTTCCTCTTCACCCGTTTCTTGATATCTCTACATAGTTTTTTTTTTTTTTTCCTCAATTGTTAATTTTGATTTTGCATTTTTTTTAATGCTTTTATTTTTTTTTATTTTTAAAATTTTTTTTTTTCCACAACACTATTTCTGTTTTTCAATGTTTGTTATTTTTCTTACTTTACCTTCAATTGTACTTTGATTTCAATTTCTGTTTCTTAGTTGCTGGTGCTGTTGTCGGCTTGTGTCATCCTTGTGACAACAACCCACTCTGATGATTCGAGCTCGTATCCTGTTCACTCAGTCTAGGCTTGTTTGAAATGGATTGCAATGCACATTTCATAAGAACTGTCCATGTCAAGTAAAAGACATATATACATGTAGTTCTGGCTTGTTTGTTTTTTCTTTTTCTCCAAGATTTGTTGAAATCCTCTGATTATTATGGCAATGCCTATGTATAATGATATATGTATATTGGATCCAAACCATGACTGTTCTTTTTCTTAATAAATATATGTTTTATTAATCTACAGGCTGAAGTGAGTGACGCCACTTCAGGTGCTTGTCACCTCTAAGTCTCCTATAAGTTTCACATATAGCTAACCAGGGCCAAGTAAATAATGTGATCTGTGGAGCTGAAACTGTATCCAGGCACTATTTCATTAACTTTCTGATGGTACAAGATATTATCATTGTAGACTGCAGTTTGAATCTGATGATTTCCGATGATAAAGTCGCCTGTTTCAAGACAAATGCAGATCCAGGGAAGGAGCAAAGCGCAATGAAAAAAAAGAATTTTTCTCAATAACTAAAGAAATTTCATAATTATTTATTTATTTTAATTTTTATTCATCTATCCAAATTAAAACAAATGATTCTTTGAATAACTTTCAGAACAAAAATTTATTTTACTGATTGTCTAATTAGACAGATGAAGTTTTAAATTTTATTTTTTATTTTTATTTTTTTTCCATTTGATTAAAAATTACTCGAAATCCTTTCACGATTTTGAGTAATCTCAATCTGTTCTTGCTCTTGGCTTGAAAATTTGATACAAAAATACTGTCTAAGTTAGGACAAGGTGTTGTATTACTTTATATGGGTATTTGGAGGACTATCATTCCCTGGAACTCCTACAAGCCCCATTACTGTTCATTTCGAGCATTGGTAGATATTTTTTCTTTCAAATTGAATGTTCATCATATATATATAAGTATATATGGTTTTTAGATTATAAATCTTTGCATTAGTGTTTCAAGCAGACTTTGATGAGATCTTTGCATTTGTTTTGTACCATCAGACATAGGGAGAAACGATGGAAAAAGTACAATTATGTTTTTAAGAGTGGTTTTAAAACACTGCCACGATTTTTGCTCCTGGGTCGTGAATGTTATTTTCAAATTGCTTATAAGTAAAGAACTTCTGTGACTGAAATGCATTTGTAATTGTTTTTTTTTATTCAGAATTCAGAATAAGTAGATTTCAAATTATCTGTCCTTTTTGCAAAAGCAAAATAGGGAATAATTGTTTTCTATACTTTTTAGACGTAATCAATCTGAAAATAACACTTATTACCAAGGATCAAGGGAAAGGTTTTCAAAAAAAAGATTGTACTATGAAATACACATGCTCTGGTTAGGATTCTGTTTCAGTTTTGTTTTTCTCTGCATATTGAATTATCTTTCAGCCAAATATTTTAGAGACTGCATTAAAAGTAGTATTCCTGATTTCCTATTGTTGGGTACACTTCACACATGAAACAATTCATTACTCTGCAGATTCGTTTAATGTACGATTCACTTTTCAATGCTATAAATGTGAGACTTACTCATCATTGTCATGGCCATTACTGTTCATTCTTGTCAACCATCAAGTAAGTTCCTGATGCTCTGTTTCCACTGGGCCCAGGTGCTTTTAGTTAGTCCAGAAATGCGAAGGAGAACATACTTAACATATCACTATATATAAGTACCATTGTCACTGGTGCATTGCAGCTGGGGCTAATGATTCAATGTACCCCTAAAATGGGTAGAATAAGAGCACACATTTAAAAAAAAAAATTGTGGTTGGGGGAACATAATGATGTCATATTCAGACCATATCTATTCTTTGGAAAAAAAATTTTTTTATTAATCTACAGGCTGAAGTGAGTGACGCCACTTCAGGTGCTTGTCACCTCTGTCTCCTTTTTTTTCTTTCTTACATGGCTTGATATTCTGGCAACACAATTTTCCTAAGTTTTAACACTCTTGTCATGGAAAATTTTTTTTTTTTTTTTAAATCAATTCTCAAATCTAAAGTGACCTCATAAGCATGGGATTGTAGATTTAAAAAGAAAAATTAAAGATATAATTGAGTTTCCCTTGTAGCAGTCCCCCTTTTCCACTAACGTGAAGTTAGGGGATTGAAGGTTCTGTAGATGATATGGTGAAAACTTTTATTTTTCTATTGTAGGGTTCAAAATGTTGGTAAAAAATATTTTTCATATTTTTTGGTTTGAAAGTTCCACCTCGATTTTCATCCCTGAGATTCCCTGTAAATTTTGATGCCCTAAATGAGAAATTAATTTTGAGGGTAAAGAAAAAATCGAGGGGAATTTATTTCAATTTACTTTACCCCCTGGCGATGCAATACATTGTTAGTCACATTTAGAAATTGATTCACTTCAAAAACAGTCTGTTCAGTCAATATTAACCACTGATCTCTGAAGACAATTTAATCATGCCACAAAAATGAGAAAAAAAAAAAACTGACCAGAGCATTGAACTACTACTACTGCTATGCGACCCATTAAATTCATATAAACCAGTTTCCTTTAACCTGGATGGTCAGCTACTGTACAACAGTTATTCTATCTGCTGCAATCCTCAAATGGATGGCAATCTATGGGACCTCTGAGAAAATGTAGACCACCCTTCATCCCAAATGTTGTACATATCCATAGTGACAGAGGTAGCAACTTATCTCCTAGTTCAAGAAAATTATACAGAGAAGCTAGTGAAGGAAATAAGTGTAGGGTGGGTCCGGTGTACGGTAATAATGGCCCAATTAGAAATATCCGTTTTAATGAACTATTAAACTGAAAATCATTTACATTTTTCAGAAGTCGGAGCATAAATTCTATTCAATGTCTGATACATGTTAATACGATTTTCCGTTGAAACTATTTTAATTGGGCCATATTTTTTTTCTTTTCTTCTTCACTTCCCCCTCTATTTTTCTACTAGCGACCCCTTTTTTTCCTGGGCTAATACATAATTCGGTGGTTCCATCTAGCTGTAGTGCATACACGTGGCTAGAAGGTTATTTAGTGGGATTTCTGATTCTATTTTGTCCCTTCTCCCCTATGGAAGCACTTGGTAAGAAATTGAGAAATACCAATTTTTTCCAGGCTTACTTATGTGACGACGACTAATTAAATCTCCAGAATTTCTTTGTGTAGTGCTGAGACTCGGCATATCCACACATTGCTGAGTATATTCGTGTATTGGTCAACAGACGAGACCAATTTTAAATCTATAATTCGGGGTCGGACATTACCCCCAGGTATGCCTTTGAAACGAGGAGAAAAAAATGGGTCTAGCCAATGTTTGTTTACGTTCCAACTATAGATACGACCATTTGCATTGTGTATTGTACACCTTTCATTAGCTGCCTCAACTCCTATTGACTATGAATCGACATTCGTGAAACAATTGTCGGAAAGAAAATGTCACCCGTCGTGCAATAATTGTCACGAAGAAACATTTTGTGCATCCAGAAAGCATTAGGTTAGTTCCTGAAGTACGGAAATGTGTTTAAATTCTTACTGGTAACATTGAAATCCTGATGAACATATTGCAAAGGAATAAGGCCACGCAGCGTTTCAAAAGTTGATATTTTTGTCATTTTTTAGTGCTACATTTTCATTTTTCGGACACTTATGATTCATAGTTCAAGCTTCAAAATCATTAAAAAAAAAATCAGCATTGTAGCTCAAGAAATATCAACTTTTTAGAAATGGTTCATTGGACACTTGTCATGCGTGGCCATTCGCATGATCAACATTAGCCATGGATGCGACGACTTGCATTGTGATCTACACACCCATCGTTAGCTGACTCAACTATGAATTACCATTTATTTCTATTAATATTCGGACCATCCTCATCTTGGTTGTTTTTCATACAACGTTTCGGCCGTTGCACTCTACGGCCTTCATCTGGTAGGTGTGGGGAAGTAACGAACCAAGGTTCAATCCTAGTGTGAGACAATAATAATACTACTAATGCTAAGAGGGGAGTGCGGTCAATATACTCCCATCAGTTAAATAAAGGGTTCGGTTCGTTACTTCCCCACACCTACCAGATGATACCTGATGAAGGCCGTTGAATGCAACGGCCGAAACGTATGAAAAACAACCAAGATGAGGATGGTCCGAATATTAATAGAAATAATAATACCTCATCTCAAAAAAATCAGAGATATGAATTACCATCTGAAACAATTGTTGAAAAAATATTTTTGGACAAAAAAAAAAAAGAGTTCGAACCTTACACGAGTATATATATAACGCAGTTTCGAATTTTTCTGTCCAAGACGTTAGAAGTTATTACATTTTGAAAGAAAAATCAATGAATTGTTACGTTCAAAATATTTTTTTTGTTTAAAGAGGGATTGATTTAGATAAAGAAAATTATTGAATATTTGATCAGAATATGACCCATTCGAAGCAACTTTTTCCAATGACCCTCTATTAATCTGCCTTCTCTGAAATTATTCAGGCTTAATGTACATTGATTAAAAGCACGAATTATGGCTTTTTTAACTTTGAACCTATAATTACTGGATCGGAGTTCGGAACGCTTGAAATGGAGGATGCAACAATAACTCAATTCTCTAAGCTTAGATTAGAGATGTCACGGGGCACTCTATTCGCTTCACGTAGGACCCTTTTTTCCAGCTTTTTAACTTTTTCTATTGCCATGAGATGCCGTCATATGGTTGCTGTTGAAGTCCTCAAGTCTCCAAGAAGCGCTTGAACTGTTAATGAGTCGTTGGCCACTGCTGTTGACAATTCTTTATCAGTATGAACAACCCCTCGAGGTTTTTTATGTTATTCATATTTTGAGACCTGAACTTAAGGAATTAACGCTGAACATTTAGCTGTGTAGTGCTTTATCAACGTTATTGGCAACATTACGACCCAGTAATATACTTAAAGATTTGTGTAACTCTTTGTGTGTAGATTGATGGCGATGGCTCAAAAACCTCCAAAAATAACTGAATTCTATCTCTACTTGAACTGAATCAGCAAATATACAATTAACGTCTCTTTTTGCTTTATCATATTCTCTATAATGATAATAAATTGCGTTATATTGAAACTCATTTTTGAAATGATCTCCAATTATTACGAAGTGAATCTACTTAATCTGGGCTGGGATCGAATTTCGACAGTAATTTCATCTCTATCCAAAACATTTCAATCTTTCTCCCGAACAAGTATCTTGTATATCTTCTTGGTTGGGTTCCAGATCAGATAAATTGTGAGATATTTACAAGAGGTGGCAGACGTTTCGAAAAGATTTGAATGAAAAAAAAAATGACAATATAGGGTACTGCGTTTGGGGACACTTTTATTAGACCCTACAAGACCGAAATTTTTTTGATCAGTGGAAATTGATGTGTTCATTTATTTTAGTTAGTCGTCCTCCCCCCATCTTGGGTTAGTGGGGTGCGTGGTGGAAACTAACGAAAAAGAGCCAGAATTCTGGGTCTTTTTTCGGCGAGAAGAAGAAACAAAACTTTTTACAGTGCTTGTGGGGAGCGGGGTAAGGAAAAATAACCAGACTACTTTCTTGAATTATTCCTTTCGATAACTGAATTCCAATTTGGATTGTCCATCTGGAAAAATGTGAGTTCTGGGTCATTTCACATGCTACTGTGTCCGTGGGTGAAAGAAATGAAGATTTTAGAAGTTGATGGCCGCTTTTTATCCTTCCCTTTCCCCAGACGGACTGAATGTGGTACAAGGTAGAGTGAGGACCCACACGCGTACATGTGAATAAGAGACGAAAATTGTCTAGGTCCTTAAATGTTGCTTTTTTTTTTTTTAATTTCACTATAGGCCAACATGGCACAGGAAAAAAAAATCGTCGTTCGGAAAGTCCAGTTGTTGCATTATTAATAGAACTCCCCAGCCAATCTTGGAAAATTAATTTCTCAAAACTGATAATTTTTGGTGCAAAGGAATGTCTTATGGATCGAAAGTACGAAAATATTTGCAAAAAACGTTTTTCAACATTTTTTTAATAGAAATGGACCATAGAATCACGATTGTACCAAAATAAATGTTTTACTTTGTCGTTAGTCTGGAAAGGGAGCAATATAGAGATGAGTCTTCACTTAATAATGCAATGATGGACATAGGTTTTGTTTTCTAGGTATATTCAGTCTACTAATGGAGACATAATCGTATACAAAACATCAGGAAATTGATCTGTAGGTATACACTGTACCCCTACCTATTTCCACCTCGTGATGTATTAAAGATCTTGCTCACATCTTTTCTATCTCGGTTCAGCATTCAGTAAAACCGTCCAATAATCATGGAGTAATTAACAATACAAGTTTGGGAAATTCAAAAAGTCGAGACACTGCGGAAACATTTTACGAATAACGAGGTAAAACAGAGAATTTAAATTTTCTTTTTATTCAACATTGTACAGAAAATTCATCAAAATAAACCTAGAACTGCTCTTTTATCAAGTATTTTCAGCATCTTGAAAGATGATTCTGCACAAAACATTAAGGAATACTAGGTCTTCCAGACCAAAATAGATTGTAAGTTATTCAACAAAAATTGGTAAAAAATGAAATTAAACCCAAAGCCATTTTTCCTTTTTGTTATGAAATGGAACAAGGGGGGAATAATTCAAAGGCAAGCAAAATTCTTTGAAGAATTTTAAAATCTTAACAATTCCAGCTTATATATAAATATTCGTTTGGAGTATTAGGGTTATGAAAAGTTGTAGCTAATTTCCCCCGACATACTAAAATCTATTCGTAACAATTTGAACTCTTCTTGGTCTGAAATCATACAGGAAAATTTTAAGATTCTAAAACCAAGAAAGAATTTTCATCGCGGAAAAAGTGTAGAAATAAATATAAAAAATATAGATTAATAAAAATGTCATTTTCGCTTGACAAGTTTGAGACAAAGTGTTGCGAAAAGTTATTGATTCCAAATAAATAGCTTGACAACTTAATATAATGTTTACAGAACATGGAAGAAAACGTGAAAGAAAATACAAAATCTCTAGCTGTGAGGAGGGAAGGTTGGTACAAGAAAAAGAAGGTTTAATTCGAAGAAAAGCCTTTACGCTATTATTCCCTTATTAACCCAGACTCGTATCCTCATCTTGATTGTGACGATAACAACGTTCCAGTTGCTGTATTCCCCCGACCTTCTTTAGGTGTGTTACACGCAGTAAACTCCTGAGAATTTCATAGATTACAGAGAGTGACGGACATCTGGAGAATACCGAAGGGTAAAGCGACCGAAGCGTTGTGACTATAAAAACCAAGATGAGGACACCAGTCTGGATGAATCAGTGAATAATTCCTCATTTTAGAAATTCATAACAAAAGCCTTTACGCACCATACTGGAAGAGGACTAGTGGTGCAGTGCTGTAGGAACGCAGGGGACCGGCATCCCCTTCTTCCGAGAGGGGGAATTGCGCCTCCCTATATATCTATATAGCTGAAATCCTCTATTTAAACTATTCACCGATAAGAAATATCATCCAGTGTATGTCCTAATATTCATCCATATGGCCGAAAAATGTCTTTGAAATTAGTTAAATCTAAAAAATGTTCAGAATGGGGGCTAAACCTGCATTGCCTCACTTCTTTTTTAGCACTACAGTACTGAAGAGAACTACCATTCAGCTTCACCAATAGATTTTGAGAAAATCAGGTCGCGTCCAAAGAGATTCATAATCCCATCTTTTAAATGGAACTTCCATTTGTTCTTATTTCGGGACACTTTTTCAAACTGGCAGACGACTATATTTTCAGATTCAAACATGGCACAGATGTCAATGTCGCTGTCGTCATCGGCTGAGTTTAGAGGTTCAGACTCGATTGCAACATCTTCAACTTCTTCGCTTGGCTCTTCATTCTCATCATCGTCATCGTCGTCGTCATCATCACTCGCTGAATTGTTGGCATTTGTATTATCGTCAGAAGACGACGAAGAATCGGCATCCTCACCATCAAATTGCCGGGGAAAACAGCCAGAAAACGAGCAAAATCCTCTTCGGGGATCGACTGCTATCTCTGAAACAATGCGATGTATCGAAGATCCTGGGTTTATGGTAGGAATCTTTTCCATTACTGGAACCACTTGATTATCTGAGTTTACCGAAGGATTGGAAATTGGGGACAATTCTCTGACTGACATTCCAGAACGAGTCCCTTTAGTAAAATAGTGCAATTTTCCAGAACCATCTGACGGCAACATGTGTGTCTGATTAGAGATATTCCGTGCGGAAAGTGGAGATTTTATGTTTTTAGATGAAGAACCGATTTTTTTAAAAAGAGTTTTCAAGTAATATTCTCCTTGGTCATTGGTAATCAGGTTTTTATTTGAATCTGGAGAAAGTGTGCTTATTGGTGAAATAATTTCTTTCGTGGAACTATTTTTTCTCCTCCAAACAAAATCACGTCGAAGACAGTCTGTCTTTAAAACTCTTCCAGTCTTTAGTCGGTGTAAAGCAGAATGTTTAAGAGAATAAGTATTTTGATCATTGAAGCTCTTCGTTTCTCTGCTTACCTTACCATTTGGGTAAAACGCTTCAGATTTCATCTTTGAATTATTTACTTCGTAACTAACATTATTTTCAACTGACCAACACATTGGAGAGGAGTTGTAAAAATTTTGATGTCGTGGAATTGGGATTGTTTTACCCTCTAACGTATATTCATCTGTGGCACCATCGAATTGCAAGATTTCGTCTATAGTCTGCATGTCTTCCTCGCTAAACCGACACATTTGTCCAGATAGAGCGTCTTCACCTGAAGGTGCAGGTTTATAATTGGTTGATAAAGAACTGTCCGTGGTTGAACTAGGAAAAGACTGGGTGTAAATGTTAGAATTTGGATTGTCTCTCATAATGTCGTTGACACTAGAATTGAAGTCCGAAGAAAGAATCCCTCCTGCAACGAGTGTATTCGGTCGAGGATTTGAACAGCTGTAAGATTCGCTGTTGGAGTTGGTAATGTTGTCCATGAAATCTTCCAAAGAAGCGGCTGCGTTTGGAACGCCAACCATTCCTTCAGCCTGGGCCCTCGTGTTAACAACATTATTTGTATTGTCATTATAAAACCCTGCATTTGAAGCGTAGCTGTTCGTTACAGGTGGATTTCTATATCCATTCGCAAGTGCCTCGAGGGACGAATTATTACAGGTCTGTTTCTGTGGAATGGTGCTGGCATTTATATCACTAGAAGATGCATTTGGAGGGGGGTAAGTATTTTGATTGGCATTGAAATTGCTCGTAGAGTTTGTATTAACCTGTGGTGAAAATGTCTCTACATTAGAATTACTTCCAACATGAGAGTTACTGTTAGTTGAACTTGTATTAGAGACACTCCCAAGACTTTCAGTATTGCTGTAATTAGTATTAACAGCGATTGGGACAGTCTTTATATTTGAACTGACATCATTATTATTATTATTCGGTACTGAAATATTAGATACGTTAGGTTTTGCCTGTTCGGTACTTGTAGGGTTGAAATTGGCAGCCACGGTCGATTCATTGTTAATATTATTGTTAGCAGTAATAACAGAACTTCCACAGCTATTATTGTTTTTATTAACAGAGTTAGAATAATCGATGTTCCCAGTCCCTTTAACGGCGATGCCCCCGTTCGGAAGTTTCCCAACTAAAGTTGTTTGCGTCGGCAAAATGTTCTGTTTTTTCAACTCAGGCATCCCTTTCGCTTGAAGAGGTGTAGACACCCGATTAGATACAGGTAAATTTAAATTCGCAGTTTCAGGTCTGATTGGAACTGAAGAGGAGGTAGAAACAATTATAGGACGAGCCTTACCAGAATCACGAAGACTTTGTGACGCGGTCAAAGATTGCAAACGCTGTTGGTCTGGCCGTATAAAAGCCAAGAACTGACCATTGCCGCTGGGTTGTAACGATATACCGGCGCTGTTGAGAGCGGATATCTGTTGCTGGTATAATCCGTACGGTAATGCAATAGTAGCCGTTGGGGTATAATTGTTGTTCAAACCGTCATTTCGAGGTCCGGCCAAATGAATGGATGGAACAAGAATTTCTGGACATGTTGTATTTCTGGAAGACGAAATGATACCATAGCTGCCCATGCCGAACGAACTGCTGTTACCATTCAAATTTGTAAATTCGAATACTTTTGATTGCTTCACCTTTTTTTCCCACATTTGTTTGAGTTCGGTGAGAACGATTTCGTCGACTCCATCGTCTAAAAACATCTCACGACACTCCAGAAGAACATCTTCCATTACGCTTCGATAGAACTTGTCGACCGGGTTTAAAACAGCCATGACATCTGCCAAGTCCACCGACGTTGGTTTGACAAGACATGATTACTTCCCCTTGTTTGAGTGGTCATGCATTTCTTAATTTCTCTTCTTTCCTAAACCAAACTACGGATGAATATTTATCGGTGTGTCAAGAACGAGGCCACAAACGTGGAAATCGAACTTGCTTACACAGATGAATAGTATGCGAGACTAGTTTAACTATCGCACTACAGCCCGCCCCCCATCGAAAAAGTGCACACTTTTATACTGATGTCTATCTATCTATAAAATTAAAAATTAACCCGAAGAATTTTGATCTGGGTGAATCCAAATAATTCAACCTTTATCCTTAACGATCAGACTTTTTGGTTGGGTCTCAGATCAGTCAAGTTATCAGATATTTGCTGTCAAAAGTTTGAAATGATAAATTTACATTATTGGGCGTAGCATTAGGCTTTTTCGTTAGTCTCCCAACAGACCAATTTTTTTTCTAACCAGTGATTCCCATGTATCGAATATGCATGTCATAGTTGGTTGGGCGATACAAACTTTTAGTATCATGCAGGAATAGATAGAAATTAGATCATTATTATATTGGTGAGAACGAACGCTGACCCCTTATTTTTGCGAATGGAGAAACCATGTGAGTTGGGTTTTATTTCGTTAGTCCCCCCCCCCATCATACCTTCGGATTATGGTTTTGTTTTCTTGGTGGAGGCTAACGAGGAAAAAAATAATTCAACTCAGTCCTATTTTCTCCTCTTTAAGCTCCTGCACTTTTCAGTTATGAACATGTGTAGCTGGTCATTATAGATGTAGCGCGCACCCATTCATCCCATCTTTGCTTTTATTATATGTTAGTGTCATTTGTTTTATGTTGATTAGTATTATTTGATATGTGATATGTGAATTTTTCTTTTATATACAGTCTATTTGGGCCCTACTGGAACCGTTTTAGACAATGGGTAAAGGGGAAATTTAAAAAAGAAATGGTTTAACTGAAAACCAACCATTGTGAAATAATACAAGAGATAGCTCCTTCGTTTACAAAATGCTTTTATAGGAACGTTCTACTTTTAGATTGTAGGGGAAAATTATAATTCATAATTAACAAAAACATTTATGAAATTAGTGCAGCCAATAGTTTATAATTATTAGAAACTGTCAACATAAGTTTCTTCAGTTTTAACATGAACTGGCTGGCTCACTAGCTACGTGAGTATCACACGTACAGGCTGCGTCTATGGCACTACTGGGCTGAGAAATTAAACATTTAACCAGAAATGCATAGAAAATTTTTTTAACCCCCCCCCCCCAATGGGTCGGTGGGTCATTTTCCTCAGTGGGGCCAACATAGGCTGTATATGTGAGAAAAAAAATCTACATAGTTTCCTCTTTCGCAAAAACAAATTTGTGTCTGCGTTCACTCTCACGCCGAAAATAAAGATCTGATTCCCAGTCTACGCTAAGTTAGTTTCTCATTGTGCGTTCGGCAACATTAGCACTTTTTCGTTTCTTTCCTTTTCTCTCTCTCAATTCAGACTTCTTTTTAGTAATCGCTGCCCGACTAGAGGTGAGATAAATAACTTATTCATTGATCACCATTTTCTCCCAGCGATTAACCTCAACTCTGCATGCTGCCAAAATGTGTTGGTCGCTTGACGGAAACTGTCATTTTTAGTCATTGTACATTATTCTTATTTAATGATATAAATATCATCGTTACTTTTTTGTGTAGATATCTGTTTGTCTGTCACGTTATTCCAAGTCGATATATAAAAGTACGAAACATCAGCGCGCCTCAATCGCCTGACGTAAACTTTAGAAGACTGATAACATTCACATGAGTTACTACTACAAAGCTGTAATGAATCAGGATTTCAAATCTCAAGTAAATCAGATAGGGTAAGGGGAGAGGATGACAAACCTCCGAAAGTCGCTAGACAGACGACATAATTGAGGGAAAAAAAGCAACAAAAAAAAAAAAAAAAAAAAAAAAAAAGAATGAAAATATGTCTCCGGAGATCGTAAATCACTTTGACAAGCAAATTCAGGAAGGATTGAAAAAGTATACAATTATAAAATATCTATTTATTTAATATTCAATTTCATAAATTTTATATCTAATATTTATTACTGCATTCACACAAATACAATGCAACCTCTACATTTTGTGGCTAAAAATTAGTAATATATTTTATCCTCTAATCGCTGCAAATTTAAAAATGCATAAAAGTAAAACTAAAAATGACATGCCTTCTGCTTTTGCTTAATAACTTTTGGTTTGAATTTATCTAAAGATCCAAATTCTGTATATTTGTCAACATAATACAGCAAAATATTTCCAGTCATTTTTCATGGATTCTATGCTAGTATAAAATTTGTTTTGAAAAACAAATTGAATAAGAATTAAAATATTTAGAATTCGTATAATTTCCCCAAATATTCTTTAAAATTCTTTAAATGTCATTAGAGTGAGCCTTTTTTTTTTTTTTTTTTTTTAAATATACCATATATTTTAAGTCTGATTTTGCAAATGAAACAAAAAGGTTGTCAAAGTGAAGTGACAAAAATTTCCACTGTCTTCTGAGCAACTAAACTCCCACGATGTAAAAACCAGAGGTAATGACTTTTTTTTCTATCAAATTACTATCGTCTAGACCTGATAGCAAGTTCGTATGAGAACAATTTAAAAACACACGCACGTTCGATTTTAGAAGTATTGACAAAATGGATGTTTACTTCAACGTCCATGCTTTGTAAATAGAAACGGATATATAGAACACTTTATTGCTCATTTCTTCGTCGAATGCAACCCTTCTCTGTGCATGAGAATTAGGAGAAATCGTCTGATATTTTATAACTTTTCAGACGTTTAAGAACGGCCCTAAGAAGAGCCAACTTGATCTTTGTTACTTCATCGTTTTAGTTATTAGCGTATCAGATCTTTTGTGCCTAATACAAAATGTCTTAATGTGGGATTCAGGACTTCCATTTTGTTCTGGAAATTTCTCTATTTATATTTATCTATTTTTAGTCAAAATTAAACATGAAAATAAATACGAATAAACATTTAGCTAAATCCAACCATATATGCGGTACGTCACTTCCTTTAGCTTCGGTCTATAAAAACACTTACTTACCGATAACCATTAATCGCTTCGGTACCTGCGCATCATTATCCCACGCAGCTGTATATAACGCCTTTCCTCTTCGCTCCAGTACCTGTATTTTCATATCCTTTTCTATTTCTGTTCGTTGGACTAAGAACAAATTTTCACTCGTGCATCAGATAACCAAGTAATCTTTAATTACTAAGCAATCAGGGATGGTCAAACACAATTGTCTGAATGTTTGTTTTCCTTCCAACATTGATTGAAGTGTTTATAAATGTCTTGTTTGTTTGTCTGAACACACCTGCATCTGTTTTCATTATTCTTGTCATGAACTCTGTTTCAATCCTAGTGTCTGTTCATTACAAAATGGCAAGTGGTGCTCACCATCATCTGAACTATATCTAGCTTCTTCTCGATTATCATTATTACTCTCCCTCGTTTTGGGGGCATTAACCCTGAGACATTCTTCTGTGAACATGCTTTCGTAAGCCATTCGCCCTATCAATCGTTGATAAATATTTGAACATAATGAGCATCATTTGAATTAATTTAATTGTCAAATTGTTTTTATTTGTACATCGTTTTGAACACCCGGTGTGCAAATATTCGAAACGTTGAAGATTTTTACGGTAACAGTTGTTTGTTTTTTTCCCCCAATATATCTATCCCCTGTTTTAGCATCGAAGGATTCATGTAAAAAAAAGCAGAGATAAAATGGATTTGAAATCAACGACTTTCATACGCACATATGTTAGAAAGGAAGGACAAAAAAAAGTAAGTCTTTTAAGGATTAACGATAAAATTGATTTAATTTTTTCAACATCTGTAAGCAGGTTCTTTGAACATAAACATCTGGGTTTTTTTAAATTCTTTTTCAAATATCGTTCAAAATTTTTGGAGAAGAATTTTCTCCAGTAATTCTTTTTAATAACAAATGACTGTATAAATGTAGTACTTGCGTCGTCAGGAAACTACTGATTCTTCAGAACGGAAAAATTATAAATTAAGGAGAGGAAAATAATTAGTTTAGAATTCTGATCATCCAGGAAAAAAAATTTGTAATTTGAATCTCAAGACTAGATCATAATTTAAAAAAAAAAATCCATTATTTAGTACATAATTATTAATTCCCGAATAATCGGAATACAAAGATGATTTATGATTTTTTTTTAAAATTTGACAATTCAAAAGATATTTTTTATTTTTTCATGAGCATTTTAGAATTTTGAATGATTTGGGATAATTTTCTTATCCTATTAATTTTAGTCATGTTTCATACACTAATATAGAAAATTTCACTAAAGGGAGGTAATATGATTGAAATTTGTAGGATTTTTATTAAGGGGAGATAACCGTAGTTGAAGCCAGGGAAAGTGAATACATTTAAAATCAAGGGAGGTAACTAGATTCAAGAAATCGGGGTCTTAGATATTAGCAAGAGAATTCTTTTTCTTTTTCCGAGGGAGACGTGCCATCGAGATGATTAATGGTGATAACTCTGAGAAAATGATTCTTTAAATCTGATATAATTATAGGACGAATGAAAATAAAGAAAAGCCAGCATCTATACGTAACAGAAGAAATTCAGAAAAGTGTGTTTATTCGTCTAATTCATCAAATGAACAAGAAAACCTCATTTATAAATTTAAAAAGGCAATAAAAGATAGAAAATCCTGCACCCACGTATTTTCTTCCAGTGTACGTCCTAATTTCCTGTTTGTGACAGTTTTTTGTTCTATGTGATTTTTTTTTTATCATTTTCTTTATTCCGATGACTAAAACAGAGGAATAACATTTAAAATTCATGACAATTTCTCTTTTTTTTTTATTTTGTCATTTGTTTTGAGTAATCTGATGTATGACTTCAAATTTCCTTCCTTTTTGTGTAAGTATTGATTCTATTTTTTAATTACGCGTCACATTTTACTTTCATTGTGTTATTTTCTTTTTTAATTTTAATGGTCAGAATGAAGAGTTTCAAATTTATATTGAGCTTTTATTCTTTGTTTGTTTGATGTGCGATTTGTATTTCTAATATTTGTAACTTTTTTTTAATTTTTGATTCAATGGGTAATTTTCATCCATTTTTTTTTTTTTTCTTTCTTCAATCCTCGGAACAAGTATTCCACGGAGTAAATCCTCTCTTATTCGCTTGAAGAGTTACCTCCCTTTGGGAGGAAATAAAACAAAAAAAATAAATCCTGTCTCCGGAAAACTCAACTCCATTTACCAGAAATTACCTAAATTCAGATGATATTTTGATCAGATTGGTTTTTATTTCCTTTCAAATGAGAGAGGCAGCAATAAATATCAAACTGCTCAATATGAAATTGACACTTTTTAAAAATATAATTAAAATGAGAGTCGATGGGATATTGTTCATTTTAAAAATTTTCCTTAAATTTGATAATTTGCAAAGTGATAAATCGTTTCAATTGATCAGAGAAAAATGATTTATTTCAAATTCAGATAACTCTAGAAAAAAAAAAAAAGGATGAAAAATTATATTGATTATCCAGAAATCCTTTTATATTTCCAATCTACACTATTCAGAACGGCTGTAGAATGACTGTATTTGCAGTAGAGAACAACTAAAATGAAACAAATACAGGTAAACAAATTAATAATTCAAATAATTTTTCTTAATCTCGACTTAAAATTCCAAATATATAAATCTATGTATTGTATTATTCAAGTTTTGAAGTTTTTAAAGGCATTCATTCTTGTATTGAAATTCCCTAAAACCTCATTATGAATTGAGAAACCCGCTAGGGAGATGGAGTTACCTCCCTTTGACCAGCGAATTCATGATAAATGGTTTTGTTATGACGAGATTTTTCTTAATCCGAACATTTTCCAGACTATTGTTCGGGGGTCATTGTGATGAAATTGTAATTATTTCACATGTTTTTCATACTGTACAGTGTACGGGGGGTGGGTGAAGACAGCACTTCTAATGCTATTTTTGTGAGCTAATTTCTTCAAAGATTGCCAAATTAGTCAGATCTAATAAAAAATGGCCAACTTTTTTTCATTTAGCAAAGATTCTATAATTTGCCAATTTTAAAGGTAGTTTTAGCAATAAATGCTTGGCAACATTGATTCTTTACTTTATTTGGCCTACAAGCTCACGTTTGTACTTTGTCCTAAAAATCCTTAGTTATTCTCCGGTTACCGTCTTCATTTTTGTTGTTTTCAACACAATAGTAAAAAAAATTGGAATATTGAATTTTAAAACCTTAAAAAAACAATAGTAAGAAAAAATGGAGAATTATTTGAAACCAACATTATTCATACAATTTTGGGCAACATTTATCAACATCTGTTTCTGTAATAAAACTATGTTTCCCCAAGTTAAGACGTCAGTCAAAAATTAAATCATTGCATGAACGCGATATAAATCAATGAAATATATATATATATATATATATATATATATAATAAAAATCTGCCATGATCTGGGGAGTGGGGAAATATGAGCCCCAGATGATATTTGAACTTTCAGCCTTTTCCATAGGAGTGCCTATGAAAATATCTAGTCGAAGCACTGTCTGACATCAATATCCAATATTTATCATATATGAAGTGCATACATTAGTTATAAACACTGCAGAGTCTTTGTGATTCCTATTTCGTTCATTTTGAGAATTGATTAAAAGAAAAGAATGACATGGTGTAATGTAAACAATATTCCTCTTTCTTCAGCCATTTTCTCTTGCCTTATTTCCTAATCAACACCAACATTTTTAATTTGATCTGAAAGGTAAAAACTTTGGCATTCAGAGACCAGTCGACATTCATCACAAGTAAAAAGAAAATCATTGATAAGAATCAGATTTATTTGAATTTACCCCCAACAAATTTCATTTTACAAGTAGGCCTTTTGGTCAGGAAGGGAAATAGGTAAGCGTCTTAGATAATGCTCGGGTTTATGAAGCTATTAGAAAAAGCATTTTAGTTGGACATTGAGAAAGTCTAGAGGCAGGAGTTCAATACCTCCTTGCAGTAGTCTAGAGATAGTTTGTATTCCTCCCCTTCTGACCAAATCTAACAATCTTGAATTACAGAAAGCCCTCTTTCCCCATCGAGCAATCTACTCTTCAAAAGTGGTGTGTGTGGATTTTTTCACATTACCCAATTCTCTTATCTCAAATCAGAAGTAGTAAGGCATTTTGATTAGTGGAAGGTCTTGAATAGCTAGCAGTTCTAAATCATTGTATGCGATTTGTTTGGATTTATGTCAAGGTCAGAGAGATAATCAATTCCAGCCTATCATGAGAACAGCAATCTTCACCTAATTCAAGTCTCCTGAGCCTTTACGTGAAACTAAACTGATTTAAAATAACATCAAAATTATGATAAAGACATCAGTAAACCAACTGAAGCCAACTTACTATCCTTGAAAATTAATGCAAGAAATAGGCAAAGGCTTATTCCATCCTAACTGATGAATGCATTTATACTAATAAATATATTTTTATAAATCTAGATTTATTATAAACAATACAAAAGTTGCAGAAATCATCTTCAGTCAGGATAGATGTTGGGGTGGAGTTTTGAGCCAGCAGTCTTTTTGTTTATTTTTCCCCCCAAAATTTCATCTGTGTACCCTCCTGCATTTGTTGGGTGTCTGTTCTTTCTAGAACACAAGGAAGGTTGGAGAGTACGTGGGTGAAACCTTGCAAATGATCTTCTGTAGTGGAAATCGTCAATGGTTTAAAATGCTGAAAATGAGAAACTGTCAGTGGAAAGAGAAGTGAAGTGGGAGGGGAAAAAAAAATTCACTAATCAAAGACGAGGAAATTAGTCTGAACTACATTCAATGATTAAAGCACCCAATTTACCAGAATTCAGATAACAGCTAGGAAATCTTTTTCTTATAAGGGAAGGAGAAAGATCTGGTTAATCACTTAATAGAAACCATCATGCGACCAGTGTCTTTTGGCAGCATGCCATGTGGGTGATCAATTGAAAAACAGTGCGTGTGTGTGGAAGGGACAATTAAGTTACTTCTGCCTTTTGTTGGGCGGTGATCACTACGGTCAAAGTTTGAGGGGAAAGGAAAGAGGAAAAAAAAAATCAGGCGTGAATACAGGACACAAAGACAAATTTAGCATAAACTTGTGAATCGAACCCCTCACTATGAACTTGTGAATGTTGGAAAGAAAAGCCCTTTCTTGACATAATAAAGAGTAAATGTTAATTTTCAGCCCACTAGCTCCAATGGTGAAGTTTACACACATTACATAGACAAACAACTTAAAAACTGAAGAAACCAATGTTGACAATTTCTAATAATGCATGATCAGCCTATAACTCGACATATTGACCTTGTACCAGACCCATCTCCAGACCAGCTGGATAACTTTTCACAATCATCAGGTGTAAACAAACAAAAATTGGAATGAGAAAAAAAAGTAAATTGTGAGATTTTCAAATTAAAATTTATTGAATATTTTCTCTCCCAAAAGAAATTTTATTGTACAGAATCCAAACAGATGTTATTAGCATAGAGAATTGAAAATGGAGAACTGAGAGAACGAACCCTCTGGCTGAAATTAAAACAGAATAATAATAATAATGTTACACTTGTAGATCTATGTACACTGTCTTTTGTCTAAGAATGGTAAAAATGTTTGGAATGTGGGAGAAAATAACTATGGGAAAGAAAAGAAGATTTCAGAGAATCATGAATTCATTTTTTTTTTGTTTTTTTTTTTTTAGCAATGATGTTTTCAATGAGGAAGAGAAAAAGGTGTCAAGAACGTTACATCAAGAACATTGAACGGGGGGCGGGGGGGCTCATTCAACCAGGAGGTAGTGGGAGGGGGGGGTCATGAAATGGGAATTTTCAAGGATTTATATTTGTTTTGTTTTTTTTTTAAAGGGGAGGGGGAGGGAAAACCTAAATTTAATAAATTGTTCTACGGAGTTGTCTGTTCTTACTGTATTTCCATTCAAAGAAAGAAAATAAAAAATATTCTTTTCCTCCTCCCAAAGCAACTCTTGAAATTTTCTTTTCAAACAATTCCAGGAACCAACAACTGTTCATGTTTCCAAGCCCCTTCCAAAGACTAAAGATTAGCCAATTCCATTACAGCTTACATATCAACTGGATGACAATATAGAAATGAAGAGGAACAAAATTGGTGATTTCCACAAGCTTCCAGAAACTTCTTTTGATTTTATAGAGCTGGGGGGAAGGGACACCTTCACAACTTGTGGGGCACATCAGAAACCCCTCCAGAAAAACTTCAGAGTGTCTGGGAGTATTTTGCCAGTTGGAGTCGACTATTGGGGAATAACGGCAACGAGAAAAAGTTCATGTATTCATCAACACTGACAGAAAGGAAGACAATTATGGCAGCAAAATAAACCATTGTTGGTAAATGTTAACCTATTTCTATAAATGCAATGATCAAGTATATTTGTTAAACAAGATACGTTTTTGATCTTAAAAAATCAAAAACTAAAAGGATTAAGAGGAAGTGCAGATTGGCGTTAAAGGAACCTGCATAGAATGGAATCCTCCAAGGCTGCTTATGTTCACTTCACACTAATGCCCTTTGGAAAGTCATGAATCTACTTCCTTACCCAGCTATGGGTAAATAAAAGGCAGTTGGAGCCCTTTGGCCTTGTAAGGCAATCCATCTAAAAGGTTACTTTGATAGAAAAGACAAAAACAAACTACAGCTGGGCAAATGCTGTAGTTGGTCCTAAGCCCAGGTAAAGGTGAGTTGGGCATAAGGCTAGCAACTCCTCCCTATAGAACCTAATTGTTACTAACAGAGCAGGGGTGGGCAGAGCTGGAAATTTAGGCCCCCATTTCAAGTTCCTCATCGAGATTTTTTGTAATCTGTGCTGAATATATATGATTTATGTACGAACCTATACACATTTAGAGTAGGCCCCCTTCAAACCTATAGCCCTTCTCCTGGGCCTGGCTACTGAAACCGCAGCAGAGTCTTTGTGATTCTATGCTCCACAGGAATAAACAAAAAAGTTAAAACAACCTCAAATGTTTTTTTTTTTGCTCATTAAGCATGTAAACAAAAAATAAAGTCTACAAAAGTGACTTACTAGGGGAAATTGATAAGTTTTTGGCTTAAGGTACAGCGAGGTATCACAGTTCCAACTAAATTCACATACAATTCAGCTCTTTGAATGATTACACAGAAAATTCAAAGTTCATAACCATTTTATTTTTTCGGAAACTTGAACCTTAAGAATGAGAAAATGGTAAATCTCGCCTATCATGCAATCATCAGCTACTTCAGTATAGAGGGCCTTTTGACACCATAAGACACCGAAATAGCAGATAACTAAACAATGAGCAAAATTGTCCATTTTCTTTGCAATTGCTGACTCAAGTTTTAATTTTCTGGAATAGAAAAAGAAAAAAATAGTTATGAACTTCAAGTTTCCTATGTAATCAGTCAGAGTTAAATTGCATTGAATTTAGTTGGAACTCAAACAAATATTCTAATACCTTAGGCCAAAAGCTTATCAATCACCCCCTGCACAGTTGTATGTATAAGAAAAATTCCCTCTCAGCTGCACCCACTGAAATTTTTGCTTCTCTTTGGCCAACTGAAGTATTTTCATCAAAAGCTGCTCTGGTTTCATACTTTCATATTGATGAACAAAGAAAATCAGTATATTTTCTTTTAATGTTGACTAGTGTAAGCAAGAGTTCATTTTTTTAAGGTTAATCTCTCTAAAAGAAACAAAATATTAATAGTCTTCCTTTTTAGTTTAAAAAAATTACATACAAGATGCAAGTGTTTATGAGGAGGGAGAAAAAAAAAATCAAAAGCAACTCAAGACAGAAAAATAAATGAGAGAAATATCTTTTTAGCAATCTACTTATGAAGAGTTATGCAAGATCTACATCTAGCCATCTTCTTAGATTACCACCTCCCGACAAATCTCCAGCAAAATTTTCCTTAGCTCAAGTCTGCTAACATAATTTTTCTTTTTAGGGGTAAAGTATGCCTTAAAATACAATTTCCTCTGCCCCCAATTCAGCAGTAACAATCCCCAAAGAGACAATCGATCCATCAGACCATAGGACATCCATTTACTGTCAGTTTCTTCAAGAAATGGCAATTACATTTTTAGGGGTTGCAAGGAAACTTATTCGCTATTTAAATATTTCAAAGTGTAAAATATTTGATACAGGTTGATTATCCCTTATCCGAAATGCTTGGGACCAGGAGTGTTTTAGATTCTAAGTTTTGAAATAAATTCTATATTCACGAGATGAACAAAAACTTCCTTTTTTTCCTTATAACAGTTACTCATAGGGGTATTGGCAGCTTTTTAAGACATTTTCAACAATTTCTTTGTACAGATGATAGAATAAGGAAAAAACAGTAATTAGTTATTGCAGGTCTGTCGATGACAATTTGTTTTCTTGGGACTCATTTCATCTTTCAGTATTTGTGATGTAAACATGGTTTTAGGTTTTTAAAGGAAGATAATAAAGCTTCTACTGTAAACAGAATGAGTTAAATGCCAACTGTGTTGTTTTTTCATCTTTGAATGATACTACAATGAGGTCAGATGTGGAATTTTCCACTTGTGACATCATGTAGGCTTTCAGTTTTGAATAAGGGGTACTCAACCTGTAGGTTAAAAGGAAAAAAATAAACAAAATTTTAAATCATATATATATATATATATATATATATATATATATATATATTATATATATTTGATGCCGGGAAATAAGGACAGTAAACAATTTCAAGTGGAAGATGGGGAGGGGGGGGTTAAAAATACAGGACTCACAATATCTAGAATTTGTAAAGAAGGATTGAGGAGACACAGGATTCTTTAAATGATCAAGAAGAAAATATACAGATAAAATCCGGTTCATGTTTGTTTAAAGAACTGTTTAAATACTGGTGGGATAATCTCACTGATACAGTGAAATTAATTGTTTTTTTAACCAGAAACCTTATAACCTACAGGGAATGACCTCAACAAGAATTATGGCTATAAGAACATATAACAGGCAAATATTGATTAAAAGTTACTTTGTTCCTATTCTGGGTACTTTTCAAACTTTATATTTTAATAAAATATGAGAGAGAGAGAGAGAGAGATATAGAGATAGATTATATATATATATATATATATATATATATATATATATATATATATATATATAGAGAGAGAGAGAGAGAGAGAGAGAGAGAGAGAGAGAGAGAGACTACCCATCCACACAACTGACATTCAGACTAATAGCTCAAGTTTCACAACAGATTTGTGCAGTTTGATTTTTATTGCTTCTTGATTAAGAAATAAAACAAAGAAATATGTGCATATTTGACAGACACATTTTCCCCTAGATCTTTATCTAAATGTATTCTATGTTCAAGTATCTTGATTAAACCTGAATAGTAGTTTCTTCATTGTAACGATATTAGAGGGAGATGATGTAACCAAGGGAGGTAACTGCGACTGTAAACCAAGTTACGTAGGTCTTTACATGATTTCTTCTATGAAGATCTACTTTTCAGAGACAACAACACTGGAAGCATTTTCACTCTTTAGAATGACGTGTTTAAAAATAAATATGTTAGTAGCTGTAATTACAAAGAAAATACAACACATCACATTTTATTTTTGCAAATAAGTTCTTTAGTATTAGAGCTGAGGTACCTATATTTAAGCTTTGTGAACTTGGAATGTCGTGGGAAGTAATAGATTGAAATTAAAATAAGAAATAGGAAAGGATGTTTCAGTAGAGGGCAGCAGTATATCAGAACAAATTTCACAGTATTTTTATTGAAGGAAAATAAAATCAGTATAAAATAGTATTTTGTAGGATTTCACAATAACCAGAGATAAGAAACTATAAAAGCACTTCCTATAACAAGAACCTTTAAATCTCCTTTTTTTTTTTTTTTTTCTTATTTCAACTTACTAGCATTAATTCATACTTCTCCCAGGGACATTTTTAAAAATTATATCATTGAAGTATTATGCTTATCCAAAGGAAAATAACTTCTTTAATATAAAGATATTTAAATGAATCTTATGATTCCCTTCAAATTTTACAAGCATATGCTAAATAGACTATTTTCTGAGAG
This sequence comes from Thysanoteuthis rhombus, assembly GCA_963457665.1. Taxonomy (NCBI): domain Eukaryota; kingdom Metazoa; phylum Mollusca; class Cephalopoda; order Oegopsida; family Thysanoteuthidae; genus Thysanoteuthis; species Thysanoteuthis major. Next base: position 34,386,985 of record OY735235.1, read on the forward strand.
AAGCTAAATGATTAAAATCTCACCGATATGGACCACAGAATCAGAGTTGAGGGCTCTTGGCCAATGATGGCCATTGAGTTCAGAAGGCATCAAAAATTGTTTTACATTTTTGGCACTGTTAGAAACATTGGAAATTATCATTTTTTTTAAAAATATATAAAAATTACTGTATTTGCCGGCATACAAGACATTTAAATTATTAAAAGGAAAAAAAAAATCTATGCAAATATTACACTGCACCCAATGCGCTATTATGACTGGGGAGGGGGCGTATACTGAAATTCAAAACAGACAGCTATGGGGCTTGAAGAGTAGCAGTGAGTAGAAGTTCACCAAATATCCTTGTAAACCAATTGTCTTATAGTCCGGCATATATAGTAATTCTGTTAAAAAAATACACTAAAACAAGATGCATAACTTATAAGATTTTCTTTAATTTAAAAATCATTTCTGTTGGAAATAATTTAGTTTAAATAATTTTAGTCTTGTATGTGGCTTTCTACTGTCAAGTTTAGAAAAGAGATGAAGAGGACTCAGAAGAAAAAAAAAGGGGGGGGATAAGTACAAATGAAGAATTGTCTCCCTTAGTTTGGATAGACATATCATGGCAGATAAAATGTTCTCTTTAAGTTTCACATAATGACAAACAGAGACAGATTATTTAAGAAATCTTGATGGAAAAATTAAAATTTCTCTAAAAATCAAAAGCTGGCTTCAGCATGGGGGGTGGGAGCTATATTTTAATTTTTAGCTCAGATTCTTTTACAATAGAACATAGAAAAAAAAATTGAAATGAAATTAGTCTCCCTGGAATTCCATTGAAATAAAATGGAGAACACAAATATAAGAAATGACACAGCAAAAACCAACACTAATGCAGAAGTAACAGTGTTACAAAAATAAAAATGACTTGATGCCTTAGGGAGAAAGGTTGAATTCTATGACGATTTTTTTTCAAAGAATTTTGGCCTGTGTATAACAGTCGATAACAAATTATGTCAAATTTCAATGAAGAAAAAAAAAGAAAGTATCTATCATCTCTTTTTTTTTTTTTTAAATGTAATCTGTGAATCGTTGAAATATTCATTTCTTGCAGAAACAACTAACGCCACATGTAAAGAAAAAGTTTCAGGTTTCCTTCCGTCCTTTTTCCAAGCCCGCAATCATCTCTCGTATAAAAAGATGAATCTTTATTTGTTACAAAATCCCACAGTGACTGTCAATTTGAAATAAATACTGAGTGAAATTATCAATTTATCATTATTATTAAAATTGACTAGTATTTTCCATCATCTTGATTTTTAGTCTCTTTTTATCACAACTTGACTTGAGATGTCAATCTATGGCTGCAGATAGGAAATAAAGAATAAAGCTCTGTGACGGTGAAACTTGTGTCCAAAGAGCTTATTCTTTATTTCTGATCAATGTTTACTCAGTACTGTAGGCCAACATAAGAGTTAAGTCAATAAAAGGCAACTAAAAATTAAAGAAAATAGTCAAAATAAAAAATAATGGTTTACAATACTTATCAATTTTTTCTAGGCCAATTCAAGTTCCCTTTTGAATGATAACAAATAAAATAAAGAAGTATAAAACAATCAGCTACTCTATCCGTATTTTGCGAATATGACAAACCAAAATATTGATCAAGTAAAAATTTTTTTTTAAATGTCACTTTTGGAGACTAAGCAGTTTTCCCTTTAGGGGTAGGGATGGGATTAACCATGGTAGATCAATATAATTATGCAAATATCTTCAGTTTTTTTTAATTTTTTGCTTCATTTAAAAAAATATATACTATGGCATTACTTTTAACATTTCAAAATATATTACAAATTAAGAAATTTACTTTTTAAACAGCAGTTTAGAAAAGAAATTTTAATAGCTAAAAATATCATTTCAGTTAAGTCTTAAGAGGAGAAGATCTGAATATTGAATAATAGGGAAAGGTTTTAAGTACCCAAAACTATGACAAGAAAGCCTTTCAACTTTCATATCTCAATAAATGATTAAAAATAAGACCTAAGTGCATTTAAAACAAAATTGTCAACCAGAAAAATATACAAGAATGAAAGAGACATGGAGATATGCACAAATAGGATATAAACGATCTTAAAAATCAAGAGACCAAAAGAAAAGAGTAAATTTGCCAAATGAAAATAAGAGAAAAAACATTTTTTAAAGCCATAATCTTGTACCATTTTTAAACTGTGAATTGGGGAAGGAATTTAGAAATTTGAGAGGGCTGTAGAGAAGGGGAAATCACTTAGTATGAAATTATTTTTTTTATTTTTTCAAATTTTTTTATTTTTTTTTTTTAAATCAGCTCGGAAATAAGTATTAGCCTAATACTAACTAGTGTGTTGAGAGTCAAAAACGGCTTCGTTATAACACTATATATTCTAAACAAATAGTCAAAGTTCTGTGTGTGTTTGTGAGTGTTTGTGTATGTGTGTGTGTGTCTATGTTTCTTTTTTTGATAATTTTTTCCAAGTTTTATCCTTTTCCTTCTTTGTTCTGTATTAACCATGAGTCTATGTACAGATGTGAATGAAAACATCCACGTGAGAGACAGAGAGAGATGCCGCAACACAGCAATGACACGATCACATCACCATAACGAGAATGACCATCGAAGACAGTCTGAGTAGGACAGTGGCATCTGTGGTTGTTTTAAAGCAGGGGCTATAGCGACTAATGAGGTGTTCTCAGGGTCTTTGTCTTACCAAACTCACCAGATTCAGTGCTTATGTATAGCACTTTCACCGGTCCTACAGCCATGCTGTAACTAGCATCAACACCAACGCCAACGCCTATGAGAGTCATCGAGTCATTGCAGCAAGTCGTACCCCTGGCAGCGGCCACCACCCCAACACGAAGATCAGCTAAATGAACAAATGGAGCCGTGTTACAGCCAGCATCGTCAGCTGCAGCAAGCCATGGATACTTTTTTTTCCCCTATTATGGACGATGTAAATGAAGGTTTCGACTTAGCACAGAGCGGACATCATTGGTGAAACGGAGTGCATCCAACATGGGCAGCAGACATAGGAGGGCTGTGTCACGTGCATCACTGAACCATGACTTGATGGGTATTGCATTATCTACAAAGAGAAGAGGAACAAAAACATTGAACAAGAAGCAGAAATGATAACAGAGATTTTGGTGGGAAAGAACACACCCTCTATACACATACACACACACACACACTACATTTTATACTGATGAATTTTTTTCTATTTGAATTTCTACAAGATGGTTAAAAAGAAACATTTACGAGCACGTAAGTTGGAGAGGTCACAAGGTCAGCAGGAGGCAAAAAGTACAGAGACCCAAGTGCCTGACATGATGTATACGAAAAAAACATGTGCACAATCCCCAGATTCAATGCATATCCCAGAACAGAAGACCTGGGATTGGACGTTACACAGCCAGAATAGGGGTGGAGAGAGAAAAAAAAAAAAAAAAAAAAAAAAAAAAAATCAAATTAGCACAATGGATTAGTTCTCAAATGATACTTATCCACTTTTTGAAAAAGCATGGAATTTCTAACATAGTAAATACAATATCATTAATTTTCAGACGTGGAGGGAAGTCAGATTTGACCTCTGAGGACCAAGAGGTTATATTCAAGATGGCCGCCAGTCAACCAGGTCTCATGTTCAAATGAGTTTAATTTGGGAAGCAAACAGTATAAAAAAACGTTTAGGGTGACATTTCAAACTAAGCTGGGAATACCCATTCATTTGGCGATATAATCTCAAAGGTGGCCTTCAAATTGATGGCCAAATTAGTTATTATGAAAGAAAGAAAAAGGGGGGGGGGACAAAAAAAAAAACGTACCTTACTACCTAAAAAAATCACAATAAAAGGTTTAATGGATTTTTGTAGTATCATGACTTTCATGATGGTACTCAAAATAGTTGCTAAATTCTTAAAATGTCAAACGGGCACCATCTTAAAAATTGTACCTTTTCTATGGTCAGACTGTGGTAAAATTTTGATATGGTATCAACCACACTTGATACTAAAAGGAGCCATAGATTGCTTAGAGTAAATAAGCAAAGAGTAACAGGCATTTTAAAGATTTGGCAGCCATCTTGAAAATCATACCCATATAGTGAGGTCTAACTGGTAAGACAAGTAATCATTGAAAAACTTGTCTAGGGGGGTGAATGATGAACAAGTAATCAGTATTTCAAAGATTTGGTAGCTATCTTGGAAGTTACCACTCCTGCGGTCAGACTGGAGTATACTTATACTGTTACTGAGCACACTTGATACAGCAAAAAAGCACTTTTTGGGCTGGGGTGGAAGGGTGTGAGTCCATAAATGCACCCTGCTTTGATGAATGAGAAATTAGTGCAATTGATGATAAATTCTAGTCAGTAAATTACTCATTGCATTGTTAAGAAAAATTAACAATGTTTTTCTTTCACATCTACTGTACATGTCCTTTGATATTTCAGTGAGATATTGCTTGTAACCTGATCGACATACTGTTCAGCACTAAATGTACTTGCAAAAAAGTCTTTCTTTAAATTTGACCATGACCTAAATGCATATCCTTTGCTTATGGTGATCTCGTATCATTAAATGGCTGGGCAATCCAAACTTAGTTCAGAACATCACTTTAAATGTTCTTCTATACAGTTTGATAACCAAATTGAATGCGTTTGAACATCAGACCCGGTTGGCCAGCAGCCATTTAAACATTTGACCTCTCACAGTTGTCAGAAGTCGAATCTGACTTCCTTTCCACAAAGGAAAATTAGTGTTGTGGTGTGTACAACATGCACTTTTTGGAGAAAGCATAACATAAATTCTACTGTTCTAGTCATCCCAGGATCTACAGGTTTTGCTCAGACTTGTCAATTTCTTTAGATAGGAGCATATTCATATTTCATACACAATACCTGACATACCCATCCAAGATAGGTTAAATATTTAAGGAGTTAAAGTTTCCGTTCACTTCTGATCTCTCAAAGAATTATATATAAGCATAAAATAAGAAAGTATACTGAACAGAAATTAAAGGTAAAGTTTAGCTTTATAGTTAACTTGTAAATAGAACAGTCTGTCTAAAACCTTCAAAATTTTTCTCTTAAACCTTCATACTTCAAAATTTTCCCTAGGGTTCATTGAGTATGCCAAATTTTGATGGTCACATCCATGTGTAAATGGTTTCCATAGCATGACTGACACAGAAGAAAAAAAAAAGTTCCAACTCACCTGGATATGATTTATAAGCTACTGGAGAATTGTCCAAGATAAATATACTGGAAAGGTCACTGCTTATAGCAGAGAGGTCTTTGGTATAACTACCAAAATCAAGACTACAATGCTGTTAAAACAAAAAGAAAAAATAGTTAAATATCCTCAAAACTTTCGAAGGTTAATCATTAAAAATGGAAATCATTACAGTCTATAGTTTTGAGAGGGGGTCATTGACATTCAAAGAGTTTTTTGGACAAATAAATATTTTAAATTTATTTGGGATGATACAACTGGAGGGCAGAGCCTTAAAACTTTCAAGACATCTGGGACATGCAATATTCCCTGGTGCCAAAGACTATTTTTCCCCCTCTTAAAACAAATATTTTCTCAAAATGAGTTAACTTTAGGGTGCATTCTTGAGACCAAAGCTGTCCCTGATCTTGGGAAATATTTAATGTATCATGAGATTTCTCTGGCTGCCAAGATGTACATATTCTGTAGATCGTTTAGAAGTCTACTGGAACATTTTAAATCAGGTGTTTGAAAAGGTTTTCATCAACTTGGCTAGCACTGGTCATTGTTGTCAACTGCCTAGTATGTTCTTGATACACTGCATGTGCACAAAGCTTTTCTTGAATTATGGGTTAGGAGGAGACTGAACTGAAACCACACCTTAGGACTGGCACCCGCTTGGCAATTGTCTTTGGGTAGAAGTACAGTCTCTTTGGCACCTGGGTATTTTGAGCAATAACCAACTATGATAGTTGTTTAGTTAAGTGACACTAATACTTGAAAGGATTAAGTGAACAATATTGACGAAGGGGTGATGGGGAGGGTGTACACAAGTCAATGGCAACCTACAGGGGAAAGATTCAGTGCAAAAAATTATTCCAAGAATCAAGTGGGCTGAGTTTCTGGAAAAATAAGACTTTCATCCTTGACACATAGATATAAAAAGTAAAATCTAAAAACTCAATGAATTTTTTTTTTTCAACAAGAAGTTTTGAAACAGGCAAAGGATTAGTAATATAAACATTTAGAGATTCCTCGAAAGTCAGAATTTATTGAGAACAGAAAACTTACCAACACTCTCAGTAGGCCTATTATATATAGAATTGAACATCATACAAGGACAACAATTTGAATAAATCAGTGTATAAGAATGATAATTACTTATCTGGGAGATACAGAGAAAAATTAATCAGTACTTTCTAATTTATTTTACTCAATCGTTAGGAGCATCTGCTGGGCTCTAATGGGAACAAAAAAAAATAAACTGTATTCATTGGTAAGATGTAGGAATGAGAGTTCTGTAAGCTCAAGTTGTCAAGAGATCAGGATTAGTAGCAAAGGCCAGAAAGCTTTCGCAAAAACATCTTATATGACAATTGCAGTATTTCTGATCTATATTTTCAGTCCGTGACATTTGTCAATAAGAGGGATAACCAAGTTCTAATTATAGAATAATCTCCCTAATTTATCCATTTTTTTTGTTTTTGAAAATACATAAAGAATATAGGTTCATTTTGGTTGAACATGAACAATAAAATGCAGAGCAACAAAATGCTTTGATAATTTCAAGTATAATTCATTTACAAAATTCTTTGAATATTGCCACCATTTTTTGGTCTATATAATAGAATCACAGGACAAGAGAGAAAGTTTTAATTATTCAAACAATTCTATCAATACAGATGTACCAATAACTTTCTTCATTCAGTTAAAAAGGCAGAGTATTCTTTGCTGCTAGACATGGGCAGTAATTGAGAAAAGTGATCATTGGCTCATCATCAATGCCTGGATTTGAAGGAGCACAATGAATATGTATCTGTTTGAATAATATTTCCAAGTAAATGCCTTATGCACAGCTAGAATAACTTTGCCAAAATCTTCAGGCATTCATTTGAGTGGCTCTTATGGAGGAGAAGAATGAAAAGCAAGATACACACACATTACAAATTATAATGAGAATGTTGAGAATGAAAATAAGCCTTTGAAAAAAAAAACAACTAGATCTATATAAGCCATTTGCCCTTAAAACGGTGGGGTAATTACCACCAGCATCCACAATTCAAGCCCTGTTAAAAGCCGCAGGTTCATACATATCACCAGGTTTCTATGACAGCTGGGATATATATGTCCTATATACCTCTATTAGAAATGAACCAAGACATTTCAGTTCAGACATTGAGCACCTTAATGGGTTATTCTTGAAAGGATCAAAACAAGGTCACTGTTTTAACTGGTTTTGTTTCTCAAGGGGCAGCACTTAGTGGGCAAGAGGGGGACCCCTAAATAACCACCTTACCAGTCAGAAACAGCAAAATGAAGATACCACCTTACGATAGATGGGTGGAAAAATGACCAGATGAAATTAGAAAATAAAACCTTTTTCTTTTGTAGAAGAAGGCCTAAAGATTATGTAATCTCTTCCGATTACATAATCCAAAGAGGATAAAATAATGTATAAGAAAATTATCCTTGATTCCTTGCCCTTTCTATTTTGATAATGGTTGACCTTGCCACATAAATCAAAAGAGAAGACAAATTCAAACCCAGCCAATTTAGCCACAAATATTTTGGCACTGTCAACAGAACATCCGGCTCTGATTTTTGGTGTCAAGCCAAATATTTAAGCAGTCTTAGAAGATTTGGAGGAGTTTCAGTTTATTTTCATCCAGTTATATCTATGTGAATATCACTACCTCTGTCCCATAATACTTGTTACTTCCAGTGTACGGAATTTAATAAGTAAATCCAACAACTATTATGGAACAGAGGTAGCTATTTCTTTTGGTCTTTATATATATATATATATATATATATATATATGCACACCAAGAAATTGCCCATGTAACCCTTGATATGTGAAGGATTTATTAAACAAATACATCAAACTCAATTCCTATTTATCATATGTATAGTAACAGAGCAAATTGAAAGCTTGTAAAGATGACGAAATCCCAATAGAATATTGAAAGATCAAAATAAATAAAGCATGTGTATTCATATATACATAGTCCTGTGACCAACTTATGTCCAATTGCAGAAACGTCTCCATATATACTTCACCCTATAATGATAGACATGCCCTGATTGAGCTGCATCCATACTACCACAATTAAATACCCATCCAAGTCAGAGTATAGTTGTAGATTAAATTCAAACAAAAATGTTCCATTGGGTGGAGGGGGAAAAAAAAAAAACACCCCCCCCAAACTAAAAAAAACTGTGGCTCATTTAAAAATTATTCTCTAAAATTGTGGCACACATTCATATGATTGCTCACAGAGGATTAAAAAACCCCAAAAAGGAGGCCTCATATCGATTGAATGGTAAACTTATAAGATTTTTGTCATTTTGGCTTGTTGAAGGTCAACCAGATCCCAGTTGGCAACATTTCACATTTGAAATGCAAATACCACTTGGAGACTAACTTAAAAGCTTCTTGAAATATTACGAGTCACAGCAATTTTCTTAAACAAAAAAAAAAAAAAGAAAAAGAAAAAAAAGATTCATGCACACTGTCTTTTCCCCTCTCAGCTATTGTGGAAAATCACAAAACATCCTTGCAAACAGCAGAAGAAAAAAAAACCACAGGAACCAGAGCAATCAATCCAGAACCATGCCATACGCCAGGTTGATTCTGTATGACATCAACTGGTACAATATACAACTTCATCCAGTTCGTGTGCCCTCTTCAAATTTCCTTTTTTTGCACCCCTTCTCACATAGTTTTCACAGAAATGGTAGAGTGCAAATTTCAATTTTTATACATACCTGTCGATAATATCTTTTCCTTAAAATACCTCGGCTATTGTCTAATTTGTCAGCTACTGCTGCCCCATAGATTTCCATGCTGGCCGTGAACACAACTAAATCATACCACTGACTTACCTGGAAATGGAAAATACGTGATATTAAAGAACAAAAAAAAAAAACAAAAAAAACTTGGAGTTAACAACATTCAACTTCAATTTCAATGAATCAATTTTTCCTTAGTATACGTTTTAACAACAGATACATTTCAGCTTGTCATACCATTTTCTATTTCCAGTCAATCAATTCAACGCTAATTCTGAATATGCCTCCATATTTGGGGAAAAAAAAAAAAAAGTCTGAAATCATCTTAAAACTTTGATAGAAAACACAAGATAAATACCAGGCTTGAAACTACAATCAGAGCCATCTTGATTGAAGTGTTATAAATCTTTATAAATCTACTATCAGCAAAAATTAGGTTGCCAATCAGAAAGACAAACATTTATAAAGATAAAACACAAGAATAAATTCTCAATAAAATTATAGTAGCCCCTTTTCATAATGTAGTTGTTGGTGTCCAAGAAAGATGACCACGTTATAACTGAATCTTGGATAATCAAATGTCAATTACAAGTGCCAAAAACGGTAAACAAAGGTGTTGTTTTAACTACAAAATCAAAGAAATATGTAAACCACCATGTAATTATACTTTAATTCAATATTTTAGACATTAACTAAGTCTTTTGATGAAATTCTGTTTTTCATTTGAAGTTTTCTGGGCGAGTGGGTTATAACAAATAAAGTTGGATTCCATGATCCATCTGCCTTATATCGCAAACGGTGCTACAATGAACTGCCTTATGTCGAGGAATGCCTCTTGTATATCTGAACAAAACTAATACAACCTAGCTGGTCCAGTGTTAATTCCATACTAACTATAATAACATCAAGTTTAATTTCAAGTCACTTTCCATAGGTAGAATTTATATTATAATTATTTGTAAACAAAGAAAAACACCTTACAATTACTATTTAATATACCAGGAGTTATCTACCTTGAAAAACTGAATCATTATAATAATAGATTAAATAGCAGAGTGAGTGCAAACAGACTCCACAACATAAAGTTGCAAATTAGACTTGAAATACTGAAATAGCTTTATTCTCCAAGTATAAGCATTTTAATGGAATTGCACTAGAAAAAAAATCTCACAACAATGTGCAGTTTTTTGCCATCCAGAAAGAAACATTCAACAATGCTGATTAAACTGATGATCAACTACAGAAACGTGTGTGTGTGTACTAATGGGTCTTTCAAGCAGGTTTTTCTGCAAATTAGTTCTAGAAAATCACCCCACTGAAAAAGGACGGAGTTACAATATGAATTCATGCTAAAATGGACACATTTTTTGTTCCTTGTTTTGTTTTGAACTCTCGGGGTGCTGATGAAAAATAGCTTTAGTCACCAAGTCAGTGGGGACATCATTAATAGAGAGGAGAATATGAGAGAAATATCTAGCTATCAGTGACTACTTTGGCATTGTTCATAGAGTATGAAGAACAATGAGTTTTTTTTATTTCGTGTTAAGCAGTTTGCATGTGAATTTAACATTTTTCTGAGATCATAAAAAAAAAAAACAAAGTTTGCCTTTTATAAACTAATCCGATTAAACACCATCTGATTTCCATCTATCTAATTTTAAAAAAAAAAAAGCAAAACAAACAAAAAAGAAAAAAACAAACAAAAAAGAAAAAAAAGAAAAAAAAGAAAAAAAAGAAAAAAAAGAAAAAAAAGAAAAAAAAGAAAAAAAAGAAAAAAAAGAAAAAAAAGAAAAAAAAGAAAAAAAAGAAAAAAAAGAAAACAAACAAAAAAAGCAAAAAGCAACAAAAAACAAACAAAAAAACAAAAAAATAAAACAAAAAGCCCCCCCCAAAAAAACTTTTAAAAAAGCGATTTCCTGCCTTTTAGTCCCTACGTTCTTCCCAACAAGAAACAACATTTATAAATCAATTTTATTCCAACTCGCTTGAATGCAGTTAAAATTAATAATCAGAGCTTAGCCGATTAACTTATCTAATTTCAAAACAAAGTTTCTATGGGCTCTGTGTCTGTAGCAATACATAAAGAAATCTTATTTCTAGGTTTGCTAACCAATTTTGAAACATTATTTAGAACAATTCATAAATCCATATAAATCATTAATTGGGTAGAAACTGGGCAAGGGTAGGTGAGGAGTAACTAAATTCAAATATTGATTCTAGAATAAAGAAAAAACAAACTAAATCTGTTTTTTTATTTATTTAGAAATATAAGCGATCGAAGCACCTGATTTAGCAAGTGGAAATTCATTAAGCAACAAAATAGCTAGAAGGCATTTTTATTTTCAAATGTAGAAGAATAGGACAGAAGTGGAAATCAATTTCTTAATTTAGAATAAAAAAGAAAAAAAAGATTAATGTTAATTTCACTGTGAGAAGTGATGTAACAGTTACATGCATAGCATTTAAGTTTCAGTGAAGACTTTACAATCACTTAGCACTAATACCTTTGAAAAAGGCATGAATCCAATTCTCCCCTCCGAACTTAGATGGACTGCCTTACAAGACAAATAGAAAGTTACTCTGATAGAGAAAAAACCTACAGCTTGGCAGCCTCCATAGCCAATTCCAAACCTGGATAAAGGAGGAAGGTTTGGCATGGTGCTAACAATTCAAACCCATAAAAATAAAAAATAAAAAAACAAAACAAAATACACACATATATATATATATATATATATATATTATATATATATATAATACTTGTTTCTGAAACAGCAGTAAATTAATTGCAGTCCTATGCTCCACGAAGAGCAGAATGAACAAAAAGAATTTTATTGTGTACAGAATATAAATTTTATGTTTCATGTGCGAACACATAATTGTACTATTTTTTCATCATTTCTATTCAGTTTAGTTTTTATTCTGTTCATCTTGATGTTATGTGTTGAGCTTACATATATTTTTGAAAGAACATTCATTCTTTAAGGCTTGAGGTAGGGTGGGATACTATTTACAATGTAATAATGATGCTAAACAGGATAGTTTCCATCTTACATAGTGTTTTGGAAAATTTGGTCACATTCCTGGTGAAGGCTGTGAAATTTTTTTGGCTTTCATTAAGGAAGAGGGAGGGGGCACAATGTGGTACAATCACATTTGCAGATCCCCCAGGAAATGCAGGCACTAGAGACTCTCAACCAGGAGGAACCCCCACCTCTGGAGGGGGGAGGGGGGTAAGATATGAGGGAAAGGGGAATCAAGATCACAGATTCAAACTGCTGGAATATTGATCTTTCCACCAGTTGCAATACAGGAATGTAACATTTGAGTCAGATAATCTTGGGAGGGTGGAATGACACTATGAAATATAGTGAAGAGGGGGCAAGGGTAAGAAAAGGTTAAAAAAAACAATGGTCTAATTGAAAACTGAAGGGTTTTTTGGAAAAATTGCCCCTGTGACCCATTCAGAATATTCACAGAAAGGTTAAAAAAAATTCTGTTAATATTCTTCAGCAAATCAGGTTGTCAATAGTGTAATAAAATTGAACTATTTGCATAACTAATGAGAGATTGAAGTAATTTTTCAATACTGTTGCTCTAAAGAAACTTTTAGGATGTGTGAAAATCTCCAATACTGATAACTGTCACTGACTGATTGACATACTGATACACTCCTACCACACCTCGTTTCCTCCACCTATAAATTCCTGGTTCAACAGACTAATAGGGGTGAACAGATGTCTGTTGAAGCCAGAAAATCTGTCAAAACTGAATTTTACAAGAGAAAAAGCTTTTTTTAATTTCTTTTTTCCTAACCTCTATACTCTTTTCAAATACTTATGAATAAATTTCACAAAACCATCATTTTATTATACCACTTACACTTTAAGAACAAAAGAAATAAAAAGTGTGTGTGTGGGTGCATGTGTTATAAAAAATATGGTTTTGTGAAATTTATTCACATAGAACTAAGCATAGAACACATGGGATCTCATCAAATCATTGGCTGAAAAAAGAAAAAAATATATAAAAGATTTCTTTTTAAAGTTTTGATGTTTAGAATGATTAAGACCTTCATTTTATTGAGAAATTTTCAATTTTCGAGGAATATCAAGTTTTGAATTTATACCAAATAATGAAAAATATCAAGATTGTGCACACACACAAAAATCAATCTGATATCCAATACCTATAAACAACTTCTTATAACTGTATGCAACAAAATTATCTAAAATGTAGATACAAGATATCTGAGTTTGCAATGCTGAAAGTGATTATATTGCGCTCATCCAAAAACCGTTTTATCAGGGTTTCTTGAACCAAAGGTTTAGAGTATGTCTGGAAGTACAAGGGAGAGAGTTCATGCTAGCCACATTCTGTCCCTTGCCAAATCTAAGATTTGTCAGACAGATAGATCTGAAAAATAAGTTGAATGAAATAACCTCTCAGAGCATTCTGACAGTTTGTATTGATATATTTATCTTTGGACAGTCTTCTAGAATAGCAATTCATGAGATCAAGCTGGTACATCTAGGGACAGACTTTCAAGTTTGTTAGGCAAAACAGTTATAAATGTATTTTAGTATTGTTTCACTATGCTTGAGAGAATGAATTTCAAAACAAACAGAGCCCTTCAAATTGACAGTCAGACCATTACATAGTTGTGTGGTATGGAATTTGCTATCAAGTCTTTGGACCTTCAAGGAAAAACCTAGTTAAAGTACTGATGAGAACCATTCAAATTTCCAACAAATTAATCTAAAAATGGTAATCTGACAAAAACAAATTCAATCCCCTTAACTTTTGAAATGAAAAAATCATCTCCAACAAAAATGACTATATGAAAAAAAATTCAAGTTATCTAACAAGTTATTTTTACTAATATCCTCATTCTTATGTATTCTTAGTGGCTTAAGAATTCACCAACAGTAAAATATGTTAAAAGCAACAAGGATGGAGATTAGAATGTCTCTTAGGCCAAAGAACATTAGCAAAAACATAATTAGAATTATCTGATATAATGACAACTGATTTCAGAATTCATCTATTCTGTCTAATCTTGAACCTTCTAGGTGATGAATGGTGTTATTTTTTAATTTATTGATGAAGATTATAAAATTAAAATTAGATTAAAAAAATTAAATAGAAAGCCCCTCTTCAATAGCCTTTGTCAAATCTACAAATCACTCTGTGCAACATATTTTCACTTTTGTTTGATTCCAGGGTAATAAGTGTTATTCTCTCATTGATTATGTCTTAAATGTATAGAAAATGTTACATGTTCCCTTGAAATTTTGCTTTTGCGACCAGGACATTGATAATTTAAATTCTACTTTTCAATTAGACAATAGATGAATTGGCACATTTTTAAGTGCCTAACGTGAGAAAAACGTTTACAAATAAATATCAGTCACAAGTTTGAAAGGAATAATAGCCATATACTGTACTTTTTAGACTATCCAGAAACAAAAATTATATTGCACAGAGTAATATAAAAGCAAGTCCCCCTCTCTCTTGCAATGAATTATAAACAGCAAGAAGACAAAAGAAAAGACTGTTCATTTAGTTTTTCCTAATGTGTAAAAAGAGAACAAAATCTTACGACTCACAAAACAACAATGGTAATCCAATGTCAATTGTTTTCATCCAGTTTGTCAAACAAAAGATACTGAGCCACTAACATATTAAAAGATGTCAGGAGCCCCCTAATAAGTACCCTAAGTAGCAATTTCCTGGTGAAGCAACTGGTAGAATCAGCTCCCATCCCACACGTACACACTATTTGAGAGGCTAGTCAGATTAGAACAAAATTTCATCTACACACATTTATAAATGGAGTGTTTTTACAAAGTAATTCGATACAACGATGATCAAATCAATAATGACAGGTGGAACTAACTTTCATTCACCATATCTGGGAAACATCTTGTAGGGCAAAGTTCTTCAATTTTTTAAAATTTGTGATCCAGTTTAATTTTATGCAATAATCTCAAGACCAACTGACATATTGTATATGAATGGATAGTACTATCGTCCTCATCTAGCATAACAGAAATGGGGTAATTTCCTAATCCATATGATAACACACACATATACATATATATATTCTCTTTTTGTCATTTTTCAACCATGCCAATTTAATAGCTCAAATACGTTATTGATGACAAGGTAATAAGATCAATAGATATATTCATATTTCAAACCTAACTTACTTCAGTGTCACCAATATTTTTCTCACTCATTTATTGTAAACCTACAACCCAGTTAGCTGGACCTGTACTTTGAAGAACTTTGTTAGAGGGTGCATATGAAGCAAAATTATTTTTGTGTAAAAATCATTAAAAATCCCTAAGGGAATTGTCCCTGGTGAGGAAAAAGCAGGGGACTATCATTCATTGAGGGCGTCCGTTATTGTCTTTCTCAATTGGATAACTTATTCTTCAAAATATTCCACAGAAATTTTTCATGTAGGCTTGTGGAAAGATTATACCCATGGAAGAGGGTATAAAATGTAAATAATCGGATCAGCTATAAGCAAAAAAGTTAGTTTAAAATTAGGAAAATTCTTCAAATCGTGACCAATATTGCTGAAATTTAGCAATATTGTAGACAAAACCACAGGAATGGAAAAGGGTAAGTTACAGTTGGTCCAATCATTTACATTTTATAACCATGTCAACATGCAAAACAGTATTGAACTTTGGAACTCCTGAACCAAAAACAAAAAAAAAGTACACTCACTCCCCTTGCCATTCTGGTAATTTAGCAAATCATATATTGGTTATGAGAGAAACACAAATGAACAATTACAAACATTACAACACAAATACAATGTTTCTGACTGTAGTCCATCTCATCCTATCTGTGTATCTTTCTATTTCAATTGTGTTCTGCAAAAGACCTTTATACTTTTATTTTTAACTGAATCTGATGAGATCAAGGTGGCTTAACAATCCTCATTTCTACCCAACACCAGAATTCTTAGATAAAACCATATTAAACATTTGTATTAAAAGAACCGAGACGGGGGGGGGGAGAAAACAATGAAAAAGCTTCATTTTAAAGGATTTTTTATGCATATTAAGAAGGAACTTTAAATGGCCAAGAAGGGATAGTAATACGAAGAATAAAAAAAATAAAATGAAAGAAAATGAATAAAGAATACTTACTATTTCTAGAAAATAATCTACATGCGGTCTTTTATGTACAAAGAAACGCACAGGATGACGATCTATGATGACCTGGAATGGAAGAAGAAAAAAAGCTGTTTTTAGTCATTAACAAACATGAGAATTTGTTGATTAGAATGATCAGAGAGGTAATGTAATCATTTCATCTACTTCAGGATGACCACGAGAATGAATCCAGAAAAGTAGTTCATTTCAAAGACGGCTATTTTATAGATGCCTTTAGAGACAGAATGTTTTTAGAAAGTATGACCAGATTGAATTCATGAACTCATAAGGTGACTAGGAATGAAAAAGAAAAGAAATTGATGAACAGACAATACTGAAATAGAAGATAATTTATATTCCAACAAACATGCTTCTCTAGGCAACACAGGAAAATTAAAAAAAACCCAGGGCAGTGACACTTCCTAAGTTCATGTTTGGAAAGGATCCAACTTAAGGTGTATTCAGCAGCCTGCCATAATAGCCATGTAAAATAAATAATCATTCGTCTGTCAAACAGAGCTACAGCTTCAAATTATTCTGATTACCTCTCAGTATTGCCAATTTAGATATCTTTAATCTAAATTCAGATTCATAATTTTAGATAAAAGATCTGTAATAATTAAATATCTTTTGAAAGTTCAGTTTTGGTCATAACTGAAAAAATTTTAAAAAAATAAAATAAATAAATAAATAAAATAAAATAATACCATAAAGTTAGTAGTGAAAAAAATACTTTTGCAAAGTCAGGATTTCAGAACAGAATAAAGCAGTGTTTACGTTTGGACTAGAGGGAAAAAAAGTATATCATACTGGCATATTGTGAAGGTACACATTTTTCTTACTGGTCCTGTTTTCTTCAATATCAAAAATGTAACATGTAATTACAATTGTTCATAAAAAAAATTAAAATATTCTGAATGACCAATCTCCTGATTACAAAATGAACTTACTAATTGATTGTGTCATGCAGATGTCTTATAGTAAGTTATTTTTTAATATAAATTTTCGTGCCCACTTTTTAAGTCTTTCATTTCCTACAGTAAAACTTGTTATATGTTTACAAAACCGAATCCTGGAGAGACAGGGGAAAAAAAAAAAAAAAATTTTTTCAAATTTTAAAAAATGAAATAAAAACAAACAACCAACCACATTCGTGGGGTCAGATTAATGGAAAGTTTGGTATAATTCACTCCAATGGTTTAAGCATACATTATGTTATATCAAACCTGATGTAAAGATTTCCTTAAAAATAGAATCTTACGTTTTTCAGAGAAATTTTCGTGAGTGTAATCGAAAGTTATTCACAACAAGATAACATGAAAGTTATCACAAAATTAAGATTTATCAAAAAACTTGACTTACTGATTAAGGACAGAGCGCTAAACACACTGCCTGATTTCTGCATTAACAATTTTGGAATGGTCAAGTTTTTGTTTATGAAAAGGTTTATGGTGAAAATGATTAGAGGACTGAATGGGTTTGTGTGAGAGTGTACATTGAAAATAGAAAGTGTTCCGTGTTTAAAATAGTTTAATTTTCATTAAAATCAATTAATAGGTTCAGCAAAATATCAAATTAATGAAATATATGTATAAAAGGATGCAAGAGAACAATCTCCCCCCCAGACTACGATTGAGTTATCTCCTCAGTGTCACGACATGTTTTTCACACTTAACAATGGATTGATTTTTAATTCAGTGGTCCTTCTCTTAGGCTGGTTACTAACCAACGCTGAAGAGTTCAGTCTATTCAGCTATATACCAAAAGCTGGGGGGGGGGGATTAGAACAGATTCATGCCTTAAGGTCATTACTGCAAAGTGAATGCAAACCATCTCAGCTAGAATTAGAGTTTGGTTCTTCAATTCAATCTTATAAACTAACCTGTCGGCCATTAACAATTAATTGTTGGCTATGAAAGGAAACCTGAAAAGCTATACTTTTGGTTTCAGAATTCTATTCTTCTACCTTTTCCCAAGTGATCAAATGTTGAGGCAAATCCAGGAATGTTTTCAAAATAAAGCATAAAGAAGCTAAATTAAAATTTCAAGGAAGCATCTCAATATCTGTACATTGCACAATTTATTCCATTTTCATTCAGGTTTTTTTCAATCAGTGTTTAGCATTGGCAGAAGTATACGCTCTCCGAGTGCTTTCTAGTTTTCTTTTTTAATCCTAAAGGTTAACAACCAAGCCAGAAAATATGGTGCATTTATATATAATTAATAATATTACTCAACACAGCAGATCAGCAATCAATTAGATAGTAAGTATTTCTGGACACATCACTAATCCAGGGGTTGGCAAACATTTTTGATGGCGGGCTGGATTAAAAGTGTTTTTTTTATATGTCTTGTTGGCCAAAGCGAATAAGAAAAAAAAATGCAACAATGATCATACGAGACTGTAGAAGCTGGTTCATAAAGCAGGTTTACAGACAAAATAGTTGAAATAGTAACAATTATCAACTGGACAATGGGCTAAATCAGATTGGCTTTATATTCAGTTTGCATACTATGTTGACATGTTCACACAGCAACTTTTACGAACCCAAGGGTTTCGTGAGAGATTCTTAGAGGTTCTATGGAAATTTTACACACGTGTGGAAAAATCCTGACTTTTGCTTCATTTGAAGTTTTCTTATGTAATGAGTAGTGGTCCGTGTTTTGATCAAATTGACATTTGAAGCATCAGAAATTTTTTACAAATTATGTTAAAAATTGTAATGTCTTGACTATTTTTGTGCATATTGCTATGAAATTTCCAAACTTCATTCTCATTAAATGAAGATTCTATCTTTAGAAGAGTCAACCAGTTACTAGATAATTTTGTTGCGTCACCTTCTGAGTCATTTTTTAAAATTTTTTTAATTATATAAAGTTTATGGAAAACAATTTTATGAAAGGTAAACAAGGCTTACCAATATTTTTTTCAAGAAAACTGATTTTTTTTAATTAAATGTCCTTTGAGTGAGAGAATAGAGAATCTTAGAATGTTCACCAAAATGAACAAATATGTAAAAAAACTCTTCCTGAATACTGGAGAATACTGATAATTACTTTTAGATTATAGAACAGACGTCTTTAAACACTCTGATGTGTTATCAGCAGTACATATATTTTTATGCAAGGGGTTCCTTGAGAGATAAGTTATTTCAAGGGCTCCTCCAGACTAGAAAGATTGAGAAAGCTGGTCATGGGGAGGAGGAAAAAAAAAAAAAAAATCTTCAAGAAGTCTATAATCCCCCCTCCCTGCCTTTAATATCAAAATTTATACATAACCCAATCAAATCACCTACCAGCGGTCATAGCAGCACTATTGAGCACGACAGCCGTGTACATACTAGATGAGAAGTTCCCAACCTGAGGTACATGTACCCCTACGGATACTTTTTCACTTCAAGGGGTACATAAAGGTCAACGATAACTATAGTGTACATTGCTATACAGAGTAATAACCTAGTTACAAAACTAGCTGATTGAAAAATGTTGATTCGCAAAATTGTGTCTGCATTGTTGGGGATTTAAATCAAAACACAGATCAAATCTAAACACCCTAATATGATCCTCATTGTACAGTTGCTAATATTTTGCAATATGAAATTGTTTTCAAAGGATAGGCCCAACCATTTCACACTGATATATTTAAAGAATGAATCACTTAGTATCTTATGAAGCTAATTTTGTGCCTTCCTTTCAGGTAAATACTGGTATACTTTGATTAATGCAGTTAATTTGTCTGAAGATTTTCTGTACTGTTGAAAACTACACAGTTCAAGGTCTTATAATTTGAATATGATTTTTTTACAGCTTATAATTAGTTAAGTCAATTTGTACAGCAATACCTTGTCTATACTACATCAGAACCTCACTATTCAAGACTGCAGTACAGATTAAGCAGAAGTAAAGTTGATACATGATGCCTGATAGCCTGCATTTATCAAATTAATTTCCTTTCATTTTATTTTATTTTTCCAAGTAAATACAGTGAATGCGAAAAGTTATCGAATATATTTCAAAATTTTTATTATAACATCCTTACACAACTTCAAAATTGACTGAATATGAACAGCAGATTTATAAAAAATACATTTTTTTCCCTCTCCAATGGTAGCAACACTTATATAGGAAAAGAAAACATCCAAATCCTACCTTATAAGCATAGCTATCATTAGAGTGAAAATTTTCTGTTTACCATCATTACATTCTGAAGAATAAACCTGAAGAAGGCTGTAGAATGGATTGGCCAAAACATTGTTAATAACAAACAAACAGCAGGAGTTCAATTCTGTGAGAAAATCTAAATATGGAAACAAGTTTGAAAATTGAGAAGTTATGTACAAAAATCAGAAAACTTTGGTCAAAATTCTGATAAGGATATTAAAATAAACTTTTTGAAATAGATCACATACTTTTTGAAGTCACTGTAGCGTATAAATTAAGCATGTGAGGTAGATAGAAGATAACAGTTTCGAACAAGGTATTCACTGATCAGCTGATATAAAATGCTTGATAGCTGGCATACATTCTTATGAGTGTTAATAAAGTACAAGGCTAAATTACTAAATGCCTTCCTGCTTGCTATAAATGAAAACATACCAATGCAGGTTCTTGCAAATTTTTGCAAGGGCAACCCACCATGGTACTGTGGTGAGCAAGATTATCTTGTCGATAATAACTACTGTAGTGAGTGTGATCCTCACTGGGTAATTCTGATTGTAGGGAAAAATGTTAAAGTTCCAAATTTTGACATGAAATTTGAGCAAGTTTCAGCACTCAATCTGTATGCTGTGCATTGAAAATCAGGAAGGTAGAAAGATTGAAAGTGGTCGGGAATTGATGCAAGCATTGTTGAGAGAATAGGTCACTCTCACAAATGCACACACGCATTATGTGAGAGCAAGAGGAAGAAAAAAAAAAAGAAAACTTTCTTTAATTCAACAATTGATTCCTTTTATATTGTTCCTTTTTTTATCTAAAAAATAATTTGGTGTATTTAGTAATTAGTTAGCATTTAACCATCTAAATACTACATTACAATTCCACATTCAATAGCTCTTTCTCTATATACACACACACAAACTTTGATTATTAGCAGTGAGCATAAACTGCTCAAGTTATTTATAAATTATGATATTTAGATGGAATGAAATGACTAAATACATTGCCAAGACAAAAAAAAAAAGGTCTTATTATTATTACTAAATTGCTATTTGTCATATTCAAAAAAAGTAATCCTGACATTTGTGAAACATCTATTATTTGAGAAGATTAAATTTCTCATCCATAAGTTTTAAGCCCTGAGTCATAGAATTGGCCCCAGTTGTTCCAAACAAGTTAAAATATTAGAAGGTTGAGACAAGAAAAAAAATTGGAAGAATTGAAATGGAATAAAATACGACAGTGTGGAAATTCTAAGTCAAAAACCGAAAGACTTTTGCCCTGTTAATCATCAACAGAGAGAAAAATATGAGAAAAAATACAAAAAATAAACCCCGAAAAAGCAGCACTAGCAGCAGGAACAGCAGGAGTATCTTTTCAAAGTCAGACTGTCTGCCTACGGCTGTCTTAGTTACATCTGTTACATTCTTGTACACCCACAAATTGTAGAGTCTGGTCTTGGAATAATGCTTCAAAGAGAAGCATTGTGAGTATGTGCTTTAGAGAGGAAATAAATCAACTCTCCCAAAGTAGACCAACCAAGTCAGAAGGGAAAAAAAAAAACGGTTCTCTGCAGTTGGGGAGACGAGTTTGCATCATAAAAATAAATAGAACAGTGATCATAAAATACCTTATAAAAGATTTATTTATTTAGATTTTTATATGGACATCATCATTCCTTATTCAATTAGATACAAAAGAGGGTGGGAAGTCAAATGAAACAAGTCAGAGAGCTCACACACACACACTATATATATATATATATTTATTATACACACTCACTACATTATCCTTACTCAAAATAAAAATAGCTAGCTTTGTCAGTGAGGCTTATACCAGTCGAAATACTAACAGTAGTCCTGAAATGAAGTAACTTTGGACAGTAAAATGATAATTTTAGAAAATTCTTAAAGATACCCAAAACTAAAACTTCTAGTTGTCATTTTTTTAAAGATTTGTCTTTTTTTATTTTTTTTTTTTCAAATTCATACATTCCAAAACTACTCCACTTTCATTCAATGCCCATATCCCATACTCATACAAAACAAAAAAACAAAAACAAAAAAATCCATTATCAAATATATCAACAGCAACTTACAATTCGGAGCAATTTATATAATATCTTTTCAGACTGAGTGTTAAGGAAAGTATTTTTTTTTTGCATTAGACTTAAATACTGACTTAAAAAATAAAATGAAAACACTATACTTACTGTTAAATATTTTGTTACTAGTTTAACTATTTTATTTTCCTTACAACACTCTGGGTCACTCTGGTGCTATAGCAAATAGTGATACAAGTTCATGTTTCATTGAGAAGTTCAGATTGCTTACTTGCTCTATAGGTAAAAGAGTACATCAACCAATATCGTGATAAACAAAAGAAAAATAAGATGGAGTAAAACAAGAAACATCCATATAATGGTTCCTCAGTTTTTTTTTCACCCTTTACTCCTTCCCATCTTTCCTTGCAATATAATGCACAAGGATAGGAATGGAAGAGGATGCTTACTCTTAAATGGGAGCAAAAGGGACTCAATCTTCACTATAACTTATTTGTTCATTATTCTTCCCTCACAAATCTGAAGCCTAAAAATTAAAAAACACAGGAATATAGACAAATGTAATTAAAGATAACAGATTCTGTTTTCCAAGCCAGTAAACATAATGCCATTCTGCACCTCACAGTATCACATTAATATCAGAACATTTCCCCATTGCATCCTAAGGCAGGAGTCGGCAATCTACGGCCTACAGCCTCATTTAAACCTCCCTACCAATTTAATTGAATATGTGAAAAATTCTTTGTTTTCCTTATCTATCTTGGGTAAAACCAACATTTCATTTTTCATTTGCCTTGGCCCGCAAGACATAGAAACATTTCTAATCCATCCCGCTTCCCAAAAAGTTTGCAGACTTCAGTCCTCCTAAGATATCAGCTTTCAGCTTCACCAAGACAACTTATCAAGCATAATGAACAATACATCACTTACTTGAGCATTGCCATGAAAACCAGATGGTGATAAGCCCCAAGATTAGAACCTAAGAAAGAGCTGTATCTATGTATTTTCAAGTCTAGATAAGCAAGAGAGGAAGTGCATCTACTTTGATCAGATTAAACTTTTTTAACTGCAGTATTGAATCATACAATATTCCCACTATTGAGTAGTATTGAAATTATAAGCCTCTTTCCTAATAAAAGTTCAGAAAGTTTAATCTGTTCACTGCCAAGTATATTTTTTAATAATTTCATAACTAGAAAAAAAAAAAAAAAAAAAAAAAAAAAAAAAAAAGATAAAATAAAATTTAAAAAATAAAAAAATGAAAAACAATAAAAAAAATTTAAATGAATGAATAATTAAAATGAACAAATAAAGTTTTCCTGGCATGTTTAAAATGGTTTTATTTTAATACATATCAACACAACATCTAATAAAATGTAACATACATGTTGTACGACTGTGTGAAAGCAGTTTTCAAAACAAGCATATATCTGTATATAACTAACAATTAAGAATTACCAGGAAAATGGAAGTATCCTAACTATTTCAAATTAAGGGTCCATTTTCTCAAAGGTAGCAGAGATCTTACTGATTAAAAGCAAAAAGGTTTGATTGGGGGGGATCAAGGTTATCAGTTATTATTGGTAAAATGGAATGTTTCTCCTTAAATTACAACTCAAATTGAGCTATGTGTCATTCTGTGCGACATAAACAGTAAGAGAGTAAGGGGGGTAATGCAAACACACAAACACAAAATTAACTGGTGCAAACCAAGTCCTGTATGTATGCATACCAGCGACTGGTCGAGTCCGATCTGATTCAAGCAGCTGGTATGTTGAGAAAAAGGTGAGCAAGTAAAATGAGGTGGAATTGAACTTGGTAGTTAGGAAGAGGGGGAAAGAAGCAAAAGAATAAAGGGTGAAACAAAGATATTTGCTAAAGGAGAATGGTTGTGCATGTGTGTGTTAGTTACCACCACTACTACTACTACTGCTTCATTGGATACACAGGACAATGCCCTAGATTGGTATTATGAACCCTAACAATAATAAATTTATTCTCTTGAATATGACTTTGTTGTACCTTACATTACCAAGAGTTTGTCTAGATCCCACAGGGCTTCAGATTTCTATTCCTAGGCATACCATTAGCAATGGGTATTTCAATAGTACCATACCAATAAATAAGAATGATTTTGAAAAGAAAGTCTCAATATCACTAAGAACAACTCCCAGACAATTAGCATTATGGCATAGTTGTGTCCTCTTATGTAAGAGACAGCATTTTTCAAATTGGTAAAGAAAGGAACTATCAGAACCGAAGAGAGAATAGCTAACAGAATAATTACTTATGAAACCTGAAAGATTTAAAAAGAAAAATTTGACAACAATTGTGTTGATGTCCCACTTATTTTCCAAGTGAACAACACAAAAGAGAAAATTGAGCAGAAGTTGAAACCTTTTTTTAAAATTCTTTTTTTTTCTGCTGCTGAATAATCAAAAGATTTCAAATTCTTGTATTGCAATAAGTCAGGCTTATAGATTGCTTTCAAGTTATTTATCTATTTTCACAATGAAGTTGGAAGAGTACAGGAATACCTTCAATAGTGTAGGTTTTGATGTAGTATGGTTAAGGTATTACTGTATAAATTAATGTACCAGAGATCATACTGGACCCCCCAAAACATCAAATTATAAGACCTTGGACAGTGTGGTTTTGAACAGTACGGTAAATATCAAAGTATACCTGCATTCACTTAAGTCTGTCTTTGAAATTCATTGAGAAATTGGACGATCAAATTTTATGGAATGGTGGGCTGTGGGGTGAGGAAGAATTGGTTAAATTCAGGGGCAGATCCAGAATTTTTTCTTCATATATCAATATGTATTAACTCATGCTTGTCTGTCTGTCCACACAATATCTTCCAAGGTTCACCATGACATTTAGTAGATGGGCAGGCCACGGGTTTAGGAAGGCTCAACAAAATTTGTGGGAAGGTCTAGGAATTTTTTTCTATTTTAGACATTTTTTCATATATTAAAACAAGTCTAAAACATGGAAAATGAAAATCTGTTATTTGCTCAGCATCATAGCTATATATGAACTGATTTCCATTCAGTTTTTAGTTAATGTATAGTGTTGGCAGAGGTATGCATCCCGAGCGCTTTCTAGTTTTATATGGAAAGCTGCAACTTAAGTAAACAGAGTTTGGTTTAAATTTCAGGTTTATTTTCCATTTTGAGAATGTACTCACTATAAACAATATAATCCATTCAAAACCAAGTTATTTCCTGAATTAAAAAATATCTCAGCAGACTTCTAAAAGAAGATTTACAGGATATATATATCCCAAGGTTTCTATGACTGCCAGGATAAACATTTCCAAGCAGTTTCGAAAGGGTTAACCTCTTTTGAAAGAAGTAAACAAACAAAAAAAATCAAATTACGATCACAAATTCAAAAAATGATCTAGAGAATGAAATGATAGTGTGGCTGTCATAACATTATGTAGCAGGGGTCCCCTAACTACAGCCCTGAGACCACATCAGGCTGCCACAAGATTTTATCCGTCTTGCAGCTTCTTGAAATATTCAGAGAAAATAAAACTAATTATTTCCCTCCCCCATTCCCGACCCACAATCACATAGTAGGACAGTTGACAAGGCAGTTGAGAAATTGATTATTTTGTCACAGCATTAACTAATATGACATTTTTACTCATATCATTTCTCAATGTAACACTTTTGTCCCAGACAGTACTTCTAAGTATCACACGTAATAAACCTAAAATACTTTTGTATCTGTTTCTTTCCTTTTTTTTTTTTTTTCCTTCAGTAACCTAGTATATTAGTTACTCTACTAGATAATGGAGTTTTGAAATGATAATGAAATTCAAACACGAAAGTTCTAGTATATTTCAACTATAATGACGAGAAAATTGATTGAATATATCTGTCGGCAATACTGCACCACAAATATTTTAAAACTGAAATTAAGAGGGTTTTATTTATTTTCCACATATTTTTAAAATCAAATTCCTTCTTTGTTTATATTTAATAATCTTGAATGATTAAAACCAGGATTAATCAAGTGGACTTCTAAGTTCTGTCAAGACCGAAAGGTTAAAATTGATGGTACAAGACAGAATTTTTTCAACGAAGGTGGATAACCTATATGCAAAAAGAGGATTTTCTGAGCCCAGTGCTGGGTACACAAGGATGAGTTTTGTGCTTGGGGAGGGGGGGGGGAGAAAAAAAAAAAAAAAGAAGAAAAGTTGTCTCACACTCACTCAGAGTGCAACTTATAAAAGATTTATTTCTGTCGTAATTAAAGCTAATTCAATTCAAAGTTAGTTGTCTTTATATGGCCTTCAACTATAAATAAAAAAAACATTAATTCATGGCTGAAAAGGTTAAGCATAGCATTGCTTCTTGTAATTGTCACATTTCACTTGTTTGGATTCATATCGGGCAGATTACAAAAAAAGATCCAAATATGACTTATTCATTCATTTATAATACTGATTTTGGTTTTTTTAGACTAGCATAAGTGTATAAAAATATGTTGTGGCCCTCATACTGAAAAATTGGGAAATTGCCATTCTAACGCTAGAATTATGGCTCGCGGTTGAAAGACGACCTGTAGACTATAAAATGTGACATTGATTTTTTTTTTTTCCATTTAAATTTTTGTAAGTAATCTTTGATAAGCAAACAGTAAAATTCAGTATTGGAGAATAGAGCATAAGTCTCATTTTTGTAGTAACCCCAAATGAATCAATGTTTTAAGGCTTTAATGTTTTAGCACTACACACTCCTGCTGATATGTTAATACACTTAAACTTAAACCACAATTTTATATCTTGTGACAAAAAAATTCCTTACTTCTCATTGATTGTTAATGCATAGAAATTTATGTTGGTATTTACATTGATAATGAAAAACATTAAAGAAATCAAGAGACAAATTGTTTTGATAACCTTGTATGATCATTGTTTCAATTTTCATTAGCCTTGGCCCACAAGACATGGAAACATTTCTATTCTGGCCAGCCACAAAAAAGTTCACTGACCTCAGAGTATCAGAGCTCTTTCCAGAATTCTCAGAGACTGCTAGGTTTTGCCCACTCATTATTTGACTAACCAAACAATAGTTAGTTACAAAAAAGAGCCAAACATAATGGCAAAGGCATTTTTTAAAATAAGTACAACCATGCCTAGACTTGCATCTGGCTTATGTTGTGGTAGCATGGACGTAACTTTATCTGGATGTCAAGTCATCAGCCGATCATTATAGGGTGAAGTGGAATGTGCACTTTGCATAACATAAGATACCATGATACATACATCTTCCTTCCCTTTCCGAAGAGATAGGAACAAATGTCATCCATTATATTTCTTTCAATCCTTAGCTCAACCCAGCAAAGTGTCTAGTCTCATCTTTTCACCTTCCTTGTGTTGGAGAACTTGACACAAACATGAATGTATAAACCATGTTCTCTTTAGCAGGCAAACAAAAACATTACTGAAATTGTTGTCATTCACAGTTGAGCCATAGAATTACAATGACTGAAATTCCTGTCATATGCAATAAATGGGTTTTAAGCTTTGATATACTGATCGCAGATACATTCCTAGTTGGTCGGGTGTCAAGTTAACATGATTAACTTTGTAGATTTGTTGAGATATTCACACTTTAAAACCAAGTAATTTTCAGGTAAGGTTTAATAAACTTCAGCTTTCCAACACCACAAACTTCATTGTAAACACTGGCTGTAATGTTATCCTCAGAACATGAAAGACAGCAATACTTAACCCTTCAAGGGCTATGGTCAACAAATTGTGACCACATTCCCCGATCAGTCAGATGATATACACGAAAATAAGGCAAGAAATCTATGCATATGATCAATAGGAGGTGTATATATATATTAGCATAATTCTAAAGCAAAATACTGTATATGGTTCTATTTGGATTTTTGCCAGAACTTCTGAAGTAAAGAGTGCAGGGACTTTTGTAAAATGATAAAAGTTGAATTAAAAATCTCGAAATTCAAAAGTCCAGGATGGCCACCTCCTGATTAAGTCATATACAAATTAGATATCTTTTTCCAATATAAACCTTGCGCCACATGGAACATTTCATTTCTATCATGAACCATTCTCCCTCTATAGCCCATTAAAATACACCAAGTCAAACTTATGAAATTTG
The DNA here is from genome assembly GCA_963457665.1 of Thysanoteuthis rhombus. Taxonomy (NCBI): domain Eukaryota; kingdom Metazoa; phylum Mollusca; class Cephalopoda; order Oegopsida; family Thysanoteuthidae; genus Thysanoteuthis; species Thysanoteuthis major. Next base: position 34,415,550 of record OY735235.1, read on the forward strand.
ACATAAACCTGGCATTTAAAGGGTCAAATGATTTTGAAAGGACATATGAGCATTATGAATTGTATGGTAAATAATTCATTTTACAAACAATTACGTAAAGAAAAAAATTTTTTATAAGTTTCCCCCATAGTCTTGAGAGACAAGTTTACTATGATTAATTCTGTTTTGAGATATTGAATTATGAAGGAAGCCATTCATTATAATCAAATGGTTTTATTAATCAAAATCAGTTGGCCCCAAACACTATTTGAAAATCTATCTTGAAAAATTCAACAAATTTTATATTAAATTAATGTAAAAGTGTTTATAACAATGAATTCAACAATGAATGTAAATCATTTCAATTTTTATATCCTTTGCCTAATGCTTTCATCTGGCTATTGTTATCTACACCCTCTCCCAAAGAGATCATAAACATCTTCCTCTGTATATAATTAACTAGTACGGGTATCCAATGTTGCCTGGGGGAAAAATAACTTCAAATGTAAAAGGAAAAACGTTCTTTGATACATTTCTTTTTACACAACACAAACCATGGAAAAGGAAAAAAAAAAAAAAAAAAATTTATTTACAATGTAAATCGTTTTTTCATGGCTTGTGTAAGAAGAAATATATCAAGAATAATGAGAAAGTAGCTGTAACCAAAGAAATATTCTGCTTCTGGATACACTAAATAAATGTTTCTCCGATTAGGTGCCAGGATCCAACCATAGAAAGACCAATATTGAACTGTCCAAGGGAAAAGCATGGAAAACCGGTAAAGGCCAGTGGTCTTAAGAGATAGTTCTTATGCCTGCTTAAATATTTCCAGAAATGACCCCAGTTGGCCTCCATCATCAACCTCATATTGGCTGCAACTTTTGCCATGTAAAGATGTCTCCCAATGCAAAATTTCGGCATCTAAAGTGCAATATTGAGGACTACAACTAATTCACTACTAATGACAAAAATGACGTGTGATGACCTTGACTGGCCCTAATGTCATATCACATTACTTCTGACATTTACCCAAGCCCAATTCAAGTTATATGTGTGAAATGATGGAAAAAAAACAAACTTGAAAAATTGAGTAGAAATGACGAAAACTGACCTTTGGTAACCTTGCTTAGCCTGTAACCTTGGATGTGAGAAAATGTACTCATATACTCAATTTCAGCATTCTTAGTGAAAAATTGTGGCCCTTAACTCTGAAAATTGACCAGAAATGACCTTAAAAAGTCATTCCACATGATTTTCATAATCCAAAAATGTGCCAAATTTCAGTTTCATAAGTGTTAAATTGTGGCCAAAATCTGAAAATTATTTCAAGATTACCAGAAATGACATCAGGTGACTTTGAATGACTTCAGAAGTCGTAGTGATAAGATGTACCCATATGCTAATTTTGAGAATTGAGGCTCACAACTCTGGAAAAAAAAAAAAAAAGGCTACAAATGACTTCCAAAGTCAACTTCAGGCAGCCTGTTTCAAGTTGATCTCTCAATAGGCCATGTCATTTTTGTGGAGAAAAGGTACAAACAAATAAACAACTCAAATATTAGTATAGATCAAACACTTACCTTTAATACAAAATCTGGAGGTGTTCCTGGTTTCACCGTTTGTCGTAAAACACCATCGTGATGTGAATGGATCAAAGTTTCATCCAGGTCTAAAACTAATATTTTTCTTTTTAACATACCTAAAAAAGAAATAGAAAGAAGTAGTTGAATCAAAATCCCTTAGAGAAAATAAGTTCTTAATTATAAAATCTCATTATTTGGTCTAATTATCTTATTGTCCAAATTAAAAAAAAGATTTTTTGTCAAACTCCAAAACTGAAGTAAACTATATAACAATAAAAATCCTTAGGGTGCAAACTGATACGTAAAGTTAACATTCCCCAACCATGATTTGAACTCATGACCAAAGATTGCCAGGAGACTAAGCAAGCTAAATTGACGAGTCTCAGATATTGATTAAAATCCATTATACAGATATGCACAGGCTTATATCAATTAATCAGAATGAAATAAGAAAAAATTACACAAATTCACCTGGAAAAATGTTTTTTAGATTTTATTTCATCTATTTTATATACGATACAAAAGTTGCAATCATCTTCAGTTGGAATAGAAGCAGGAGTGGAATTTGACCTTGCAGCAGACTTATTTTGTATTTCAATAGAAATAAACTGATGTCATATATACATTGATTTGAGTCATTGGTACTTATTTTCCTATGTGTCATACCTACTATATGTACTAGGTTGGACAGATATATAGTACAGTTAAGCATAAAAGCATCTTTAAAACACCTATGAATAGAGTAGACATTGATGGGTTAAACAAAGTTTCACAATAAAATTGAAGACCATGAATGAGTGACATTGACCTTATTCTGAACAGTGTTATCAGGTTTTGCAATATAATGACAGCATTTAATACATACACTTGGAAAATTTGGTTGAAATTTTTGGATAATAATATCTTTTAACAATGTTTTTTTTTTTGGTTTTAAATACAAAATACATTCAAGAAATATTCTCATCCCAAAAGCTTTGGACACCACAGTAGAGTCACCGAACAAAAGTACATTTGATGTTACTACTGTACTGACCTACCATTAGAGAAACTAATAGTAAGTTAATTGATAGGATTTACATTCTGAATAAGAGACTTCAGTGCTTATTGTTCATCTATGAAAACACCTGTTACTACAGAAATTAGCACAAGGATAAACCATAGGTTGAGGTAAGGAGCACACTGTGACTGTTTGACATGAAATTCCACAACACAATATTGTTGAAATAATCATTCAATAATACGAATTCCAGCATCTGGTCTCAATTCCAGAATCTATTATATACAAATACCTGAAAAACTAGTAGATTCAATGTCATTGAAGTGATATATTACAAATGCAACAGGAAAGTTTTCTTTATCACAGTGTTTCTCAAACTATTCCTACATAATTCAGCCTCAAGTCTTTATTACAAAACCCCATTCACTCATGACTAAATTTCCTTATATTTTTCATCAATTTCATATTATTTTCTCGCGCATAATTTAATTCATTTTGTATCATGAGAAAGAAGCAGAAATTAACTAATTTCTGAAGTGTTTATTTATTCCATATTTTTTGGATATCCTAAAAATATATACAGAAAACAAGGAGTCACGAAGGGGAAGAGAAAAAAAAGAGAGCATAAAATTGAAATTTTTTGTTTATGTAAATTTAGCGAACAGTCCTAGAACTAGAAATGTTTACCCCCAAAACTGTGTTTTTTTCAAGGATAGAAGAAAATAGATATCCAAGCAAATTCAGTCTGTCACCTTTCCTTTATTTACCACTACTTACATTTAACTACCAAATAAATTCATTCACCCTTGAACATAGCATTACTACCTCAAGAGAAATCTATCAGTAACATAAACTATTTAGAGCTAAAGTTATTCGTACTATTAAGTGATAGGAAAGGAAAGGGAAAAAAAAAAAAAATTATCAGGGGAAAATCGTTTTGTATGCAAATATTTTTCTATCCCTCAGTTAACTTTTCTCTGCCTCCTCCAGTCTTATCAAATTACCCTTTAATGCTCCACCTTTTCAATAAACTACCTAACTCCCCTTTCTTCCATTTAATCAAACTCTGTATCTCCAATTCATAGCAATAAAGCATTCATTTTTGATTGATAAAAAAAAAAGAAAAAAAAAAATTTCACAAAAATTTACACTGATTTGCAAAAATAAAATCTCAACTCAGATATTTCAAACTTGTAATTTCGTTAAGTAAATATGAAGAAACTAAGATAATCTATTTTGCCAAATGTCTGTTTGCTTTATTCGAATTTCCATTTTCAAAATATCTCTTGTGATTGGTTCAGTTCTTAGACCAATTGACCATCAGAGCATAATGGATATGATTGCAACAAACCGATTACTAGTAAAGATGCTGCTACTGACAGTACTTATAAAAAAACAATCACAAATATGGTGCCAAGAGAAATTGGGGAAGGATGGAGGATAGGTTTTAAGGTTAGATTCAATTATTTACCAACTAAACAGGACTGATTGCAGTTGGTGCGATCAACCAGGCTTCCCCCAGGACAAAAGGGACACAAGTTCAAGTCTCACTAAGAGACTATCATATTTGGAATCCAAGTGGTTTACTCACTGCCACAGACTGATGGCCTGAGTAGTTGCGAGGACAAGCAACTTAAATTAAGATGAAAGGAAAATACTAATCAGAAATTTTCATTGTCCATTATCAGAACTTCTACTCATGGATTATCCTGAATCAACTTCACACAATTTTTTTTTTTAGTACAAGGCATAATGTGGAAAACTTATGTGTCCCACACATTCAAGTGTATTATCAAAAGAACAGCAACTTGAATATAACTAGACAAACCCTGCAGTAAAGCCTAATCTACTTTGGCTTGGCTCTGGTGTTGCAGGGGGGGGGGGGGGGTATTGATGCTACATCCCACCCTGCCCATATCAACCAGGGTCAGTTGATGTTATCTCATTGCCACAGGGGAAGGAAAAAAAAAAGAGCAGATTATAAACGTATAAAGATTTTAGTTTACAAACAGTGAAATCTCTATTACAAAAATAAAAGGGATAATTATAAAATGATATAATCCTGAAGGGGTTCTCATAAAATGCCACAGCTCAACCATTAGATAAAAGTGCCCTCTATAGATATCTAACAAGTAAACAAAAGGAGAGCTTAGGATTTAGACTATCCCCCCTCCAAAACTAAGAGGATGGAGCCTCAGGTAGTGATGGAATGAGGAAACTGGGGTTAAGGGAGAATGGGAACGAAGCAATTTTTTTAAAATTTCTTTCAACTTTGTTTTTTTTCTTTGGTCAAAAACTTTAAAAAGCCATAAACAGAGAAAGCAGTTCCAAAATGTTAATTAACTTTTCCAGTTAGTATTTATTGAATTTCAGAGATGAAATTTTTCATAACAATTTCATTACAATTCACTGATTCTATCAATTATCTTAATTTGTTGTTCTTATCACATTACCAGTTCACCTATGCTGTCAAAAGAAGACAACAGTACTATTTTACAGTTGCAGAGAAAGAGAGAGAGAAAGAGAGAGAAAAAAAAGACGAGAGAGAGAGAGAAAAAAAAGACGAGAGAGAGAGAGAGAAAAAAGACGAGAGAGAGAGAGAGAAAAAAGACGAGAGAGAGAGAGAAAAAAAAGACGAGAGAGAGAGAAAAAAAAGACGAGAGAGAGAGAAAAAAAAGACGAGAGAGAGAGAGAAAGAAAAAAAAAGACGAGAGAGAGAGAGAAAAAAAAAGACGAGAGAGAGAGAGAAAAAAAAAGACGAGAGAGAGAGAGAGAAAAAAAAAGACGAGAGAGAGAGAGAAAAAAAAAGACGAGAGAGAGAAAGAGAGAAAAAAAAAGACGAGAGAGAGAAAGAGAGAAAAAAAAAGACGAGAGAGAGAAAGAGAGAAAAAAAAAGACGAGAGAGAGAGAGAGAGAAAAAAAAAGACGAGAGAGAGAGAGAGAGAAAAAAAAAGACGAGAGAGAGAGAGAGAGAAAAAAAAAGACAAGAGAGAGAGAGAGAGAAAAAAAAAGACAAGAGAGAGAGAGAGAGAAAAAAAAAGACAAGAGAGAGAGAGAGAGAAAAAAAAAGACGAGAGAGAGAGAGAGAGAAAAAAAAAGACGAGAGAGAGAGAGAAAAAAAAAGACGAGAGAGAGAGAAAAAAAAAAGACGAGAGAGAGAGAAAAAAAAAAGACGAGAGAGAGAGAAAAAAAAAAGACGAGAGAGAGAGAAAAAAAAAAGACGAGAGAGAGAGAAAAAAAAAAGACGAGAGAGAGAGAAAAAAAAAAGACGAGAGAGAGAGAGAGAAAAAAAAAAGACGAGAGAGAGAGAAAAAAAAAAGACGAGAGAGAGAGAAAAAAAAAGACGAGAGAGAGAGAGAAAAAAAAAGACGAGAGAGAGAGAAAAAAAAAAGACGAGAGAGAGAGAGAAAAAAAAAGACGAGAGAGAGAGAGAAAAAAAAAGACGAGAGAGAAAGAGAGAAAAAAAAAGACGAGAGAGAAAGAGAGAAAAAAAAAAGACGAGGGAGAAAGAGAGAAAAAAAAAAAGACGAGGGAGAAAGAGAGAAAGAAAAGACAAGAGAGAAAGAGAGAAAGAAAAGACAAGAGAGAAAGAGAGAAAGAAAAGACAAGAGAGAAAGAGAGAAAGAAAAGACAAGAGAGAAAGAGAGAAAGAAAAGACAAGAGAGAAAGAGAGAAAGAAAAGACAAGAGAGAAAGAGAGAAAGAAAAGACAAGAGAGAAAGAAAGAAAGAAAAGACAAGAGAGAAAGAGAGAAAGAAAAGACAAGAGAGAAAGAGAGAAAGAAAAGACAAGAGAGAAAGAGAGAAAGAAAAGACAAGAGAGAAAGAGAGAAAGAAAAGACAAGAGAGAAAGAAAGAAAGAAAAGACAAGAGAGAAAGAGAGAAAGAAAAGACAAGAGAGAAAGAGAGAAAGAAAAGACAAGAGAGAAAGAGAGAAAGAAAAGACAAGAGAAAGAGAGAGAATGAAAAAAAGACAAGAGAAAGAGAGAGAGAAAACAAGACAGAAAGAAAGTTAAAATAACAAAGTAACATGACACAAATGGATTTTGTATACTGTTTTAATGGTCAGCCATTGGATTCCTCCATCAGTTGTGACTGTGTGAATAGGGCTGTAAATACCGTTAGCAGCAGCAGCAGCAACATGTGTAACACCCAAGGTTCATGATGATTAGTCATCATCACTCAGACAGTCAACCAAAGTGCCTTGCAATCCAGCTTCCTTACTTAAACAGGAAATCTATATTAGTTATCTCTAAAACTATCTATGTAATGAAACTATAGAAAATAGTAAAATTGTTAAAATATCACAGTCATTTTTTGACTACATGGGTGATCTGGTAATGTGATAAATGCAATCATGTGATATAGCATTCTTGTCCTAATTTTAACATGTCTTTATAACTCTTTTTCAACTCATCTTGAACTCAGTCAGTAAATCTTGTATTAGAATAATTCATGTGTGTTTTGTTTTATAATTATGGTTTTATATTGTTTTACAGAATTCAAGAAAACAATTAAAATACAACCTTAATACAAGTTTTTTTGTCAACTGAAAAAATTCAAATTAAATGAAAATTCAAGAAAACTATTAAAATAGGACCAAACGAATGTCCAACTCATTGTGGGATAAAAAATAAAACAAACATCTAAATTGGCAAAACTGAACTTGCAAATTCAAAAAATTGAACCAAAAAATATCTAAATTGGCCACATTGAATGGTAATGATCTCTTAAAAAGACTGAAATTTTGTTGAGAAGATTTTCAATCTATAAAATGAATAACTTCATTTTGTTTGCTATTTTGCATTATATCTGACAAAATACTTCCTAAAAATTTAAAGAAAAAACCCCAAAACAAACTAAAATCAATTCACAACAAAGTAAACCTTTTCAAAAGAAGTTAAAATAATACTCATCCTCTTCATATGTGCAATAATTATTCACAAGTTTTTTTTTTCTAATCCTATAGGCTTGATTCACATTTTCTGAAAATGATTAAGACCAAGACTATTCATACTATAAGTGATAAATGAGAAAAATCATTCCTTCTTGAAAATCATAAAAATTGGTATCTATGAAAAATATCAAATTGTTTTGGCATTTTGTTATGTTTTCTTGGCAAAAAAAATCTTTAAAGCAATTTTTTTTTTAGTGGAGGGGAGTATTGGCTTTCTATTGCCTCTGTGCCTTCATCAAACTGATTGATGGCTTGTTTCTTCCTTGAACTGATGATTAAAGACAGAAGATTCCTTGCCAAATAAACTCCGACAAGACACAGACAAGTTTACCAACCGCAATGCATTTACATTGCAGCTACACAATCACTTATCCAAAATATTGAAAAATGAAAATCTCTAAAAAGTTCAAGTGATTGGTTTTTGGAGCTTTTTATTAAAAAAAAAAAATGAAGTATGCCAGTAATTTTATGGCCTATCTTTATCCCATTTTGTTTACATCTGATGGTGAATGTTACAGTTTATTTGTACAAAGTTAATTGAATAACCGTAGCATCAAAATTTGAATTCATATAATAAATTCCACTGAATAAATATCGTTAGAATAAATTCTATTTATGACATCATTAGCAATTTCCACTGGAAAACATCTAAAATAGAGTAAAAAAAAAAAAGTAGATTATGGAGAATCAATGTTATTAATACACCCATCAGAATAAGGTCAAAAAAGCTTTTCTTTCCAGAAAACAATCTTCTTTAGAAGAGATCTAGTGGAGTACTGATGCCAATTTCCGAGTCTAGACAAAACAGCATTAAAAACAAAGTTATTGAATGCCTCTTATGCTAGCCGGAAATGCTCATTTTATTTTTGATAATAAAAAAAAAAATAGAAAAAAAAAAAAAAATCATAGACATATCTTCAGTGGTTGTTATGTTATCAGTAGTCTTTCTCTTACACACACCCACACAAACCACAGAATAGCTATTTTGTCCGTTTGCATTACCCCCTTCCATTCTGATGTCACAGACTGGTAACTTGCAAATTATATTGAGGATTGATGAACCTTGCAAACTAAAAAATTGAACATATTCAACAAAGATAAATGCAAAAACATAAGTGTAAAGGTAGAGGATAAATTGAAATTATTCTGATTGACTTGGGGGGGGGGGTCCTTATGTTCACTAATCCTACTTATCTGACCAACCTTATCACCCACAGATACGAACTCATCCCGTCCTCTCTTCAACAAAAGAAGAAGAAAAGAAAAAAAAAAAACAAAACAAAACGCACACACACACAAAATAGCCATATCCCACATTTCACTCAAACATGTAAACAGCAGGTGCTTTTTGGAAAAGTTGGTGGAACCAATGAAATGCATAAAAGCCTATCTTCAAACTTGGACAATTTCTTGATGACAACTCACATGCAAAAGCTTCACTTTGAATTATATTTTTTAGTCAAGTTAGTATTAATTGCAATTACTGACTAACATCAAAATGTAAGTCCCTTCTTGCTAGATCTCTACAGAAGAAAAGGAACAAATGCATCTAGGGTGAGACTTTCAGAATGGATGAGGATACAAAATCCTTGGTGGTTTGGAACAAGAGAAGCATGTAGAATGTAGAAAGAATGAATAAATTTTTCTCAACAATAATAAGGACTTCAAAGAAAGTTAAACAATAAAATTCTAATGATAAGTCCATATACCATTGAAAGGTAAACTGCAGATTGGGCAAGGGCAATTGAAAGGTAAACCACATAAGGAGGGGGGGTGACATCCAAAAGAGAAATTTTTAAAAAATTACACTAATATATATATATATATATATATATATATATATATATATATATATATATATATATATATATATATATATATAAGACAAAAAAACTTAGAACAGATTTATTGAACAGAAAAAATGAAATAGCCTTAAAATGCCAGAACCGCTCAAAATTTTTTATCAACAAATATAACTCAACAACCCACACAATATAGATATTTTACCCACAAAGCCATCTCAAAGAACTACCTAATCAACACTATCGACTTCCCCCCCGGTCTAAGGTAATTGAAACTCATAACCCACCATGGTCATAAAGGATTCTAGCATAGAAATCATAAGATATATCCCCCCCCCCCCTAGTAAAAATAAAACACTTCCACATAGCACAAACAGCACCAGCAGCCACTTACTGCTAACTCCAACACCCATACCATGCCTGCTGGTATGTAATCTATAACCACCAGCAAAAACACACACACAAAGGAAAAATCTAACAAACAAGATAGAAATCCTCTCACCTTGTAACGACCACAAAAATTTCCCATAATTTCCCAAACAGGAATCTAAAATATAACTATTTGCCTGAAGAGATCTAGACAGGGCAGAAACATAAATGTTTGTGTAGCAAATCCCCATTCTACTATATTTCCAACTCTACTCTAAACCAATTAAAAATGTCAAGTTGAATGTATCAAGCACTCAATGAAATAAACCCCTCACACATTGCATTATATTATGTCATATTGCATATCTGACACATTATATATATATATATATATATATATATATATATATATATATATATATATATATATATATATATATATATATATATATTCATTCAGCAGGAGGCCTCCAGTAGCCCTGACAACAAAACTCACCCACAATGCATAGCTCCTGGCAGTGGACTCTGGTTCCACATGGTACATTTTAATACACACTCACACAGCACACACCACTGATGATGGGAAGAATCCCGAAACATGTATGGACTATTGACATATAAGGATTAATAAACCTTACCACCAAACACTTCACTCCCGAGTCTGTCTCACTCTCTAAAGTACACATTATATATATATATATATATATATATATATATATATATAATCCCATGCCTGTGAATGATGATGGCAATTTTTTGTGCAATTCTTCAGTGTTCTTTTATCATTACACTATACAATTACAGTAAGTTATATTATCTATGTGGGGACTGAAAATAAGTTATAGAGGGGGAAAAAAAATATAACCCTTTAAAGTTTCCACTAACAAAATATAAACATTTCAGATTTAGATTTCAGCATTTAGGTATCAAGAATAAAAACTAATTAAGATCACAAAAGTCAATTATGAAATTATCAAGTCATACATTAAAAAATATCAATTTTATATGGTTCCTAAAAAAAGGAGAAGGCCTTTCTTCCTCAGTAGACAGTGGAATGATACTGCAGTAATTCATGAAGGAGCAAACCTGGGGCAAATGTATAGAGATTCTGGGATGCCTAGCAGTCAGAATAACCCTCTAAGCCTCACTGATGATGTCCAAAGGAGAGTGAAGCAATACACTTGGCTGCAGGAGCTGCCAGAAGAAGGTCAAAGTTGATATCCATCTAGTCGCCAAGTAAGACTAAAAAACTCAGTTTGTCCAGTTATTTACCCATAGCCAATGAAAGAAATGGATTTATGCCTTTCCCAAAGCCAACAGTGAGAATTGAACACAAACTTTCTCAACAAGAGTTTGAACCCAATTTGCCAATTCCTTACTGTACTGCTAACTGATGAGCTACCTGCACCTTCCATATATATATATATATATATTATATATATATATATATATATATATTATATATATTATATATATATTATATATTATATATATATTATATATATATTATATATATATTATATATTATATATTATATATATATATATATGCCACTGATATCCAAGAGAGAGCAATTGCTATCGCCACCAAGGTCAGCATGATATACACAAACCATTCCACGAGATCTTTTATCATAAACCCCAGACTGATTTACCAGTAATAGTTAGGATTTAACATTTCAAGAAACTGATAATAGAATCTGATACAATCCCTCTCCCTTGTACAACACGAAAAAAAAAAAAAATTCTTGTTACACGCTTACTACGTAGTTATCTCTGAGAATTTGTTTTTCGACCATACAAACCAGCTTCTGTAAATAGTTGCAGTTCAACAATTAAATTAGAATCTAAGCAAATCCCTAATAGGAAGAACAACGCAGCACAAGTATCACCTGAGAAAAGCAAGAAAAAATTCTTAGATAAAAAAATTCTCAATTCTTTTTCTCACCTGCATTTTATATTCTGAATATACAATACAAGACAATCAATACAAGTCTACTAAATCGAATAAGAATTCAAAATCCAGGTATTTTGCAGTAAGCATACTAATTGTTCACTCAGATGGTATAATGGTTAGCAGGTCTGCCTCACACACAAAAGGATCTGGGTTTGATTCCCAGCATGAGTAAAGAGATTGGAAATCTTTCCATTTGAACAAATTCCCCTGAGCACTCAGCAGCTGAGTACACCCTCAGCTGTGTGATTAGGGTGGAATAACTTGGGATAGGAGTTGCACCCTCTCCTATTCGAAAGGAAATTAATTAATAAATGAATGAGGAACCTCGGGTCACCTCCAACAGCAGTCGGCCTATGTATATACGTATTCTTATCAGGCGTTAGAATAAGGATGGAATTTTTATTTTGATCAGTGGCACTCATGTTTCTTCAATTTTCAACTGATGCTGGCTGGTTATGTATATGTCATTTGTACATGCCACACCAATAGAGCTAGAGGGCTGAATTTATGTCCAGAAAAAACTTGATTTTTAAAAAAATCCCACCTCCAAAATAAGTTTTCAAAGGAAGTTTTATTTAAAACGTCACTTTATGCAAAAACAGTCCCTTAGCTCGTGTCCAGCAGTATTTATGTTTGTCTCTTCGGAAAATTCAGACTTTTTTTAGTGATAAAAAAATAAGAGAATTCATCCATTGATCGCCCCTTTTACCAAATAACCACTAATACACACTGCAAAAGACATAGGTCACATGACCGTTCCTCATGAGTGACAAATCAGACCTTTTTTCCTTCTTTTTTCAATTCCTAATCACAGGAAAATGGGTTGAAGAGAAAAAAAGAGTATAGGCATGGCTAAAAAAAGTGCTGATTTCTATGCTAGGGAATTTTATTTGTATAACCCAACCAAAACTTACCATTTATTACACACCAAAAACAGAGTATCATCTATTTCTTTTGATGATATAAGGTAATATGCAAATATACTTGTAGGTAATTAATCATAGAGATAAATATAAGCTCAAAGTGTACACAATAGACCTGACAAGTACAATCGTTCATGTTGATTAAAAAGCTCAGTACTGACAGCTTTAAAAATTGTTCTATACAAAAAAGACAAACACTGAGGTTCTTATTGCATTTGAAGAATTACGTATCTTATTTCAAAAGGTGGAGGTTTCTTTTAGATCCTACTTGCTTCAGGTAAAAAAAATGCGTGGATACATTGAATATCAGGTGGAAGAAATACGAAACGGATTAAAGAGATGACACAGTAATATTTGTCGTCAGTGAGTGAATTTAGAAGCAGCAAGCAAAGAACTTCATGCAGGTTCAATACGTCCTACTTTCCCCATTTATCCCAACAGGAGAAGAAGGTGACGGTTGCAACACTCAATTGATCCACAACAAGATATCCAATAATCCAATGCTTTGCATTTCATAGATTTGATGTTATTCTATAAATAGATTTAATGTAAAAATTCAATAATTAAAAGTAGGCAGTTCTTCCTCTTTCTTTGTAAGGAACAAGATGGCTGATGCAGATTCATAGACATCTACCAACTATCAGAAAAGGTCACCTGGCATGATCCAGGCTTTCTAACTTGAAAGTCACTCCCTCAAGTAGAAAGGCTTTCTTGAAAGGTTATTAAAAAGTTCCACATACAGTCAGGTCTAGACTTCTATTGTTTCTTATGTAGTTCATAGGATCTGCATGAAGCAAAAATTAGTTCACATCAATGAATTTTAACAGCCAGTTTTATATGCTTTTAGCCCAAGACAGGTTCCCAACTATTTTGTTCCACTGTACCTCTTGGGCATTCTGAAAGGTTCCATTGTATCTCCAAAGATTCAAAAATTGATAAAAATAAAAATAGCTGGTTAGCATTCGAAATCCATAACTAAAATTCCCTTATATTTTGAAGAAGAAAACACTCACTTCAAATAGTAAAAATTTGTTAAATCAATCGTGGAAGACTATCAGTTTTCCAAAGACCCTCTTATTTGATTTAAGCAACCAAGAGTTATTTATCTAATGAATATGTATTGGAAACAAAACTGTCAACATAGGTTTCTCTCAGTTTTTAAGTTGGTCCGGCCAGTGGCATTCTGGAGGTTGGTGTCACCCAGGGTGATAAGTCAGGTTGTCAACTACCGGTGTCACCCAGGGTGATAAGTCAGGTTGTCAACTACCAGTGTTCCCAACTAAAATTTTTTTTTAGCACTAAATTGACTTGGAAAAAAAAATTTTTTTTTAAATTAGCTTTTTTATGCCCATAATTAATAGTTGAAAATAGCTATTTTCTAGCCCAAGATTTGCTAAGATCGCTGAAATATATCACTCAAAATCCTATCAATAGGGCCAGTGGATCCAGCTGACTATCGCATGCACATTTATTCATCATATCAACAAAAAACTTTTCAAAAAATTCTTCCTTAAATAGGTTTTTAGTCGGGACAGTGTGTTCATTAACCCCTTTTCAAATTTTTCAATTGATCACCCAACATGGTTTGCTGCCAAAAGATGGTCACATGACAGCTTCTATTGACTCAATAATCAGACTTGTTATTCTTTACATGAATAAATGAAAATGTTACTTATTTCAGAATATTTTATTACTATACATCAGAAAAAAATAAAACATTTATCTTGTCTAATTTTGAGGAAAGTTTAAACAACTTTTGTTCAAGAAGTCCAATTTCTTTTTCTCATCTTTGACGTTCTCACGGAGTTTCAGCCAGTTCATTCTACAGCCTTCTTCAGATGTAATATCCTTAGACAGGAAGAAGAGATTGGATAGTCAGAGAAAAAGTTTGGAGTTTAGGTAGTTAACTGAGGTGGGTAGGAAGGGGAGTTAGGTAGTTCAAAAGGAGGGGAGGAAGGGAAGGAGGGGAGGAAGGGAAGGGTATAGAACAATTTAAGCATATGAAACTAATCCAGGTTTATATAACATTTAAATAAAATCATGGACCAACTATGTAGATTGGAAGGGATAAGGGAGAAAACGAGCGGATGTAGGGCGAGAGAAGAGCAGAGGCAATAGATAATCATAATCGTCAATATTTTCCACAGGTTCAGCTAGTTATAAAATAACTAGGGGGAACGGGGAGAAAAAAAAGACAACATTTTTTTCTAGACACAAGGAATATATGTAATTTTCAGACATCTAACTCCATCTACATATGATACATACATAGACAGCCAGATCAACTTAAAAGCTGAAGAAACCAATGGTGAAAGTTTTGGTTGATGGTTTCCAGTAGATATTATAATTCTCTTGAAATAAGCTTCCAAAGAGAAGAGTATTTTTCTATCTATTTCTGATGTTAGAGAAGTGATTCACTTAGAAGTTCTATAGAATTCCACAATGACAAAGCAGAGGAAAAGTTCCCTCAGTAACATTGCAGGAAAATCCATTGCAAAGTAGCAGGAGCAAAATAACTCGCAAGATCCAATCAATAATTGGATGGGGGGGGGGGGGGGGTGTCTGCAATCATCCAAAGATGGAAGAGAAGAGACAGGGAGTGCTCCATTTTTGACTGATTTTCCAAAATGAGGAATTATCAACACATATAGGTTTATTTGGATTAGTGTTCTCATCTTAGTAGTCATAGTCAGAAGGTTTCCACCACTTGATTTTCCCAGGAGACAAGGCCTTGTGCAGGGGCAGGCAACCTATAGCCTAAAAAAAGGGACTGACTGGCCCACGAGCAAATATTGCGATACTATGCCTACATTTTGTTTCAAAAATTCTTTAGATCTTCAAATTCAAAAGTGATCCAGCCCAGAGAGGCAAAAACATTGCCGACCACTGGTCTAGTGGATATAAGGACGGATTCATTTTTATGTTTTATCTTGAGGTTATGGATTATTTCATCTTAAAATGGTAGAATACTGTGTGAGCAGTAAACGCTTTGGAAGAGTATGCAAACAAATCACTATTACATTATTAAATATCACTTCCTGTTACTGAATATATCTATTTAGTAGACAAATAACCACTTCACTAATTAATAATGTATATATATATATATATATATATATATATCCCTTCAAAAAGGGATCATATACAAATTCTTCACAAGGAATGATATGTAAACAAAGAAAAGATGAAAATACAAAACTAAGACTACATCAAAAAAATTTGATTTCCCAAATAGAAAAAAATTGGGCAACCATAACTGCATTCTAGCTGATCTCTGTAAATCAAACTGGTGTTAAAAAAAAAAAAAAAAATTAAGGGAGCTTGTGTGAATTAACTTTTGTATCAGTACTGCGAATGAATGTGCTAGTTGGTAGAATACAAGCAATCTGAATAAGATTAATTATTCACAAAATTCTCCAAACAGAAACAGGGTCCTATATAGATGAAAATGTGCATGAAAGTCATATTCAAAATAGAACGCAAGAAATATCAATATATAATCTAATTTAAAGAGAGTAAAAAGCAATATTCATGATCTACTTACTTAATCTGTGTTTTGACAAAGGTGAATGAGGAATCATTTCATATTTGACAGTTTGGTGTTGGATTACCTGGAGAAAATAGAAAAAGAAAAGTCTTTGATAAAAAAACATTAAAAGCAGAGCACAGATGGAATTTTTCATCATTAAACACACAAAAAAAAAGGATACAAATTGTACATAAAAGGGTATATCAATATACACAGCATTTCAGACCCTGAACATTTATGGTTGTGTCATAAACATAACTTGTAGATTTTTTAAATTCTCTTGATAGTACAACATTACTTCCAGTAATGTAATCACATGACTCTTGCTGAAAACTAGAATTCAGATAATAGACTTCAACCAGATGTTAACCCTAAGTCCTTCAACCTATCCTCTTGCTCAGTAACTAAGAAATTAAACACCTCTCAGAGCATATACCTCTGCCAATATCATACACTAACTGAATAGAAAAAAAATTTATAGATCTGCTTAAAATTCACAAAATGGACAGACATAAGCATATACAAAAGGGTATGACAAAAAGAAAAAAAAAAGAAAAAGGAAAGGAAAAAAAACAAAAAAAAACAAACAAACAAAAAAAAAAAACCTCAATGGAAAACAAATTCCTGGATCAACCCTAAATTTAATCATTTCTCCATGGCCAAGTCTTCCACAAAATTCCATTGAAACTCTTTAGAAATATCATGCGGAAAGACAAAAAGGAAAGAAATAGGATAATACATACACCTCCCCTCCAACTTTGCAGGCAGGTGATAATTATGATATTTTGATGTCATTTTCTAACTCCACAAATGCAACCTGCTATTTTTTCTATTCAAGGGGGGGGGGGATATCAGATCCTTTTTGTCTCACCTGAAGGGAGGATATAATTATATCAGGTTCACATTAGAATACTCATGTGTTGAAAAACAATATAAGGCATGGAAAACGGAATCAGTAGATCAAATAAGTTTTGGTTGAGGATTTTCATATTCACCGCCTTTAGGAAAGGCATGAATCTATTCCTTCTCCCCAGCTACAGTTGAAGCCCTTTAGCCCTGTAAGGCAGTTCAAGAGAAGGTTACTCTGACGGTGGAAACCCACAGCTTGGCACTCACTACAACTGATTTCAATCCCAAGTAAAGGAGTATGGTTGGGCCTGAGGCTAGCAACTCCACCCTCTAAAACCTTACTACCAAAAGTACAGCGTCCTCAACCGATTACAGGAATAAACAAAGCAAGCTTATTCTTTATTTCTTATCTGTGTAATTTCTTCATAATTACAGTCCAAGTAGTTGTGGCATGAAGTAACATCAAAAAAGAAATATATAATGAAAAGGAAAAGGAAAGGAAAAAAAAAAAAAAAAAAAAAAAAAAGGATAGGGTTGACAAGTCTGGCTGCTATCGGGCCAAACTCCACCCCTACTTATATTCCAGTTGATGCTATTTTTTTACTTATAATAGAGGCTGCCATCCGATTCAGCTTGATGAATGTCCTCAATATTGATAAAACTGAAGGCGGCAGTGGGGGAGGGAGATTTTCAAACATTTCAAGTTAGAA
Organism: Thysanoteuthis rhombus; assembly: GCA_963457665.1. Taxonomy (NCBI): domain Eukaryota; kingdom Metazoa; phylum Mollusca; class Cephalopoda; order Oegopsida; family Thysanoteuthidae; genus Thysanoteuthis; species Thysanoteuthis major. Next base: position 34,433,202 of record OY735235.1, read on the forward strand.
ATGAAGAGTGCATCATGATGTATCCCAATTAGTGCTGTTGAATTAAACTCAATCAAAGTGTCCGTAATTTGTGTAGATTAAACCTACAGTATAAGTCTGCTCAGATAATGTAATGAACAGCACATCACATTCACACAAAGGTTTCTGATTCAATAAGCAATGAGTGAGGGAAATTCTTCATTGGGACGAATTTCCTGGTGCACTCAGCTAATTGAGAACACTGAACTGTGAGATTTGGGTGGAAGTATCCCCTCAGTGAACATTCATTCTGCCATGAGGGTGGTCATAAGAACTTGCGAGAACAAAGAGTAGGCTTGAAACTTGCAAGGACACATGCAGCGAAAACAGGGACTTCATCACCGGCCATATATTCCACTGAGAGTTGTCTCTCAAGAGAAACACACTTTACTTTTAAGCCAACATTCTCACCCTATTGCATGCAAAATGAAAAAAAAAAAATTATGATTAGCAACAAATATCATGCCAGTACAGAGAAAAAAACCATTACTTCTTATAGAATGTAAATGGGTGGTACATTTTATCCTTGCCACTTCTAAGTACAACTAATACTCAAACATAAACAACCTTTCTGCCATACGTTTCATTAACATTTGAGAACTAGTAGTATTGAATGGCAGGGGTAGTTTTTGCATCAAAATATTTCATTAATGTGTGGTAGAGATTTTTAAAAAAAAGAACTGTCACATAAACTGCAAATCTTACCAGTTTCTTTCAAAGCCATTTTTATCACTTGTGTTTTTGTGAGAGATTAAAGCAGCAACACCTGTTCATGTTCAAATACAGCATTGGGTATTGACTAGTTAACTTAATAGCATCAAGTCTATTGCTATAACCAACAAGCAACCATAACATCACAAGCGATAAATTCATTTTCTCATCACAAGAGAAAAAAAAAAAAAAAAAAAAATCAAGTGATTGTTTTCCCAGCATGCCTCAGAGACAATATGACAATGCTATTTTCGATTAAAATCACATACAAAACTCAAGGGCTTTTTTGGTTTTGTTTCTTTCTGACTCCAACTCAGAATAAACCAAGCCTGCATGATGACAAATTAATGGAATGGAATGGAATTCTGGGATTCATATCAAAGTAGTTTTAAAAGAAAAGCGACCACTATTATTTTTTAATGTTGAGTTGAAGGAAAATAAAAAGCATTTACCTTTCAGAAAAGCAGACATAAATCTTCACATTTGAATCAAAGAGACTTTCTAGATAATGCTTTCAAAATACCTTTTTTTTTTTTAAATATATAAACATTTTTCTTTCTCTAGAATTACTAAATAGTATTGGAGCCAGGCTTCTGAGCTACATTCCACGTTATAACGTTAAATTGACGAACATCTATAATAAGTAAGGGATTCTAAAGCAAACAATAACCCTTTTTATCTTATAGCTTTCCTGTGAAAATTAAATTTTATGAATAAGTAAGTTGGATAAACAACTCAGAGTTCAATAATCCAATATAAAGCAGAATTTGTATTTGTGTGTGTGTATTCCTATGGAGTGTACACAGCTGAAACATGAATAAATAAACATAGATTAGGAAAATAGTCCAACCATATCATACAATGATCAGTGCACCTCATTTAACAAAATTCAGATAAGGAAAACGCATTTTATTGGTTCTTACATTTTCAGTTGAAAGATAAAATAAAATCCTCACATCAACGCACACACATACCAAAAAAAAAAAAAAAAAGAGCCAGCCATATTCAGATTTTCTTATTCAACTTGAAGATGTGTGTGTTCATATGTAAGGGGGGAGGATTTTCTTGCAGCTAGGAAATAAATAAATCATATTCAGTCCCAATATAAGAATCATGAATGGCACTTTTCAAAGCAGCAATCACAATAAAAAAGCTTCCTCTGTATTTACATTACTTTCTATAACTATCCAGCTGGAAATCATAATTCACTCATTTCCAATACTGAACCACAGACAGAAAGTGGCAGGACATAAAAGGTCTACATGACCACTGCTAGATTCAAATATCTAACAAGTGATGAAATATGTATGCATATATGTTACACCAAGTAGGTCAAATTGTCTAATATTTCTTTTTACAAATAGATGTAATTTGATCAAAAGTTCATTTAATTAAAACAATATAAGACAACTAATTTTACAAGAGTGATTAAAGTGAAATTAAACTTTTTTCACAAAATTTGGGCAATTTAACCAAATCAACATATATGCATTATGATTACTCAACAAGTGGCCATTGCACATTCCCCAGGTATATTAATCAGCACATAAGGAAGTGCAGCTTGAGTAATACATCTACTTGATGCACCAGAATGTGTCCTCAGTGATATTTTTCCCCCGCGAGTTCATCGGGTTTTAGAGTCTAACAGACCTCGTTCAGGTGACCCAGCTAAAAACTGATCAAGTTTCAACCCGCATCCCAGTAGCAATTTGCTACGATTGCTTAGCCTCATATCTCCAGCCTTCAAATGGTAGTTGCTGTCAGTAACATAATTTATTAAGCCAATTTACACACCGGTGACACACTATCCAATGAGATTATTCTCTTGGCCGCCTTCACCGTATCACTTAGTTTATTTCATGTGAATAGAGTCATCTGGTTTGGGTTGGTTGATTGTCCAGTCATTGAAATGCAGGGGGGGGGATTATGCTTGACACCCAAAGCGAACTATTCTTCAGCATCATGTCACAGCACCTATCAAAATTCCTGCATTACAACAAGTACATCAACATATCAGCCCAGATGGGCAGGATCACCAAAACACCAAGTTGCTAAGAACACACAGGAGTTTTAACACAGAGCCTCAGAGGAGCAAGGGCAATCTGGTGGTCAGACTTTGCCAACATATAGCAGTGTCGAATTTCAAGTTTTTTGAAACACTGTTCATGAGGAATCTAAAATAAATGAAAAATTACAGATTATAGATCTAAATTTAGATACATCTAAAATAGAAACACTGAACAGATATAACCAAAATATTTTGAAGCCATAGTTTTGTATGAGAGACTGGAAATTTTACATGACAATTATGGCAAACTATCCACACACCATAAAATGCAGCTTCTTCTAAACATGCACCTTTGGAACAGGCAACGCCTTGTAAATCAGAAAGGTCAAGAGAGTAAGAAATCTGTTTCAATTTGAGACATTTACCCAATTCTTGAGAACATAATTTGTAAAGATTCTGCAGTTCTAATATTTAAAATTCTAGACAGACTCTAGCAAAAACTACCTGAAACTTAGCAGCTGCTACAGAGAAATATTTTTAATGCATTCTATACATGAATACCATTAATACATCATTCAGTTACTTCTGAGGAGTTCCAGCTGCCATAATTCTTCTAGCTATACGTTTTTATTGCCTGCACTACAGCCACATCCAACCAAATATAAAGTTAGTTATTTCAATCCACATGTTTGGATAAAGCGGTTGTATTTGACAGCCTTAATTCAGTTATTCCAGCCACTTCAAATTTGTATCTATCATTGCATTTTAGTTCAATAAGTTCCTTATAAGTTCATAAAGATTCTCTTTCACAATAAAAAAAATAGTTTTGTCAAATTTCCCCACACCAGCTCAATTCCCCCCCTCCCTTGAGGGTGATATTGCCTCTGTTGAAAAATGATTGGTATAAAGAATCAACAACTTAGTATTTCCATGATGTTGTCAATGATAGTCTTGATAGTCTGGCAAGAGGACATAATAATGAGGCACCCAGTGAGGTTCATATCACTAACACATGCTAGCCATTCTATTAATGTTTGCACGATTCAGCTATTTTCTCAAATTACAAATCCCAAGCAGATAGCCAAATCAAAATAAATACTAGGAAACACTCAAGATGCACACCTCTACCAACGCCATTGTCACTTAGAACTGGGACTCCCCCCTCAACTCCATGATGCAATCTATTATATTTATTAATGATGCCGTCACAGTGATCTTATTAGTGCTATTACATCCAAAAAAGCCGAAAAAAACATCCTATAGTTTCAAATGGTGAGTAGGAGATATTTGCATCAGCAAAATCATTACCTTGAAGTGGTAAAGTCCACCGTTACTGACAGGGAAACAAACAGAAAAGGTCACTGTTCAACATATAGATTGCTTTTAAAATATACACAAAGCAGCCATAAGCCGAGGTGAACAGAGTCAATATCATAAAGCCAACAGTTTAGACTTCATAGGAAAAATTAACAATATTTTTTCTTTGTGGAAAGAATTTGTGTATCAACTTGGGTATGTATGAATCATCTTTCTCTGCTCATATTCTCATCTAGGGGGCTGTGAGGATGGATACACATGGGGAGTTTCTAGTAAGACCCACTTCTGGCTTGCCAGGCCTTGTTCAGCTCATGGTACTTGGTATTTACCAATGGTCACAAATCTACGAACCACCCAGGCCCTACATTTCTTAACCAGTTACCTTATGAGAACTGGGATATCCAATATCAGATTGAAGGGTCTCCTAACCCCATCCCAACCAAATCCTTCTGTTGAAGGCCCTGAGCTTAACAGAGAGTCATATAGTAACATATTTAGAGCCTTTGGTATGGTTCAACCGTGGATGGAACTACAACTTATTAAGAAAGAGATTCCTCTCTCCTCAACCCCAAGAGACCAGTTTACTTGACAGCAAATTCTCTTCCATCATCTAATGTAATGGACCAAATTTCAGCAGACATCCTCAAGAGATCTGTTCAGATAGAAATAAATGATAAATTGTTTTGCACAATTTCTGCTTAGTGACTGCATGATGCCATTCATCTGCTATGGAGACGACTAACAGATGGGACAGAGGTTTTGATCAGTCATAATCACTGGGTTCCCCTCAGGATTAACATACATTGATAAAATGGGTCACTCAATAGATCAATAGGCTAAATTATTTTCTTGGAAAACACTAATAACTTCATTAAACCAATCTATATGATGAACAGATAGTACCTGCTTCTGATAGATGGAATCACCATAGCCTCTATTAACAATCACTAGTGACTACTCCAATTCAAAACAACACGCCACAGTAAACACATAAAAGGATATCACTATCAAAAGAAAGGATAATGTGTTTAGAGTTTATTTTCAAAAACAAACCATATATAGTCTCCAGAAATTCAAGGTTGATATTTGTGATTATATTTTTTCTCAATAGTGACACTTCATGTTCATTTTGGAATTTGATAAATTATTCCAAAATCGATTGCTTTCATTAAACCATCTTAGGAATTTTTTTTCGAAAATTGATTATTTCATGGTGCACTAACAGACAACCTAATCATAGTGCAGTAACAAACCCTAATAGTGGAGTCCGAAAATGTTATGAAACAATCACAGCATTGTTCCAGACATGAATTCAAAATGAGAGAAAAACAGGAAATTACTCTTCACTGAATATTGCAGCAGGCTTCTTGCAGAGAGAACATCTATTTATGTTCTGGTTCCAGATAAGTAGGTCAAGAACTTTTGATAATCTCGTGTAGGAGCCAGAAATTTGGGTTTCAATTAAGATCTACCATGAAGACTGACAATGATAGCTATTATTAATCAGAAGTCATAAACAAGTTAGTGTCAGTAAAAAATTACAGATGACTGGTTTGAATACACAAATAATAAAAAATAAAAAAATTAAAAAAAGTTTCAAATGTCAGATTTGATAATTCATTCAATATATCTATGAATGGAGATTACAAAACAATTTGATTCATGATAGTTCTTGAGGGAGAGAAAGGAGAGAATTAGACCCAGTGTTGCCAAATCTATTTTGCAGTTTACAACTTTAAAGAATCAAATGACTGATTGTCAACATTTACTTCATTAAAAACACTCATTTCATTAAAAAAGATACTACTTAACGACTTAACATTAAATTTGAAATATTATTTAATTTATCAAAAATTATCCAGATAGATGCTAGGTCTAAATGAAAAGTTTCCAAATTGGCAACACTGGACTCAGTACACACTTTCTGTTACTAATACCTTCAAAATATTCAGCAGGAGTAGAAATTAGTACTTTTTTAAAGATATTTTGTATGAAGTCATTTTATGGAAGAGATAAGCTTGATCATCAGCCTTTTAGCGTCAGAGTTAAAATTAGCTTTTTATAGACAATCTTAAAATAGTTCAGAACTTGTATAACTGCTTCAACAAATATAACAAGAAAAAACAAAGCAAGGGTATTTATTTTGAAGTAAAAGTTAATTTTATTCATACCTAATCTAGAATTCCACTGCATTACTTACATTCATAAAAAAATTCAAAATCTGACTTGTCATTTTTAAAAACCATTTTCCTAATAAGAGCTGTGTCTATGGCACTTATATTATCAGTAGCAGTCATCAGCCAAGCCTGCTGTAGCCAGGCAATACCAGTTAACAGCAGCAGCAACCTGGGAGTGTTTTGAGTATAGGAAATAAGAGCTGCATCTGTTACGTGTTAACTAATGGAGGCTTTTCTTTGATTGAGATTTCATAAGATGATGGAGGGGGGGGGGCTTAAAAAACTAGGACGGAATAGTTTTGCACCTAAATTGACCCATAGGAATCTCTGAGGTCATTGCCTCTTATCTCATGTCATTCCTGGGGCTAGACTAATCCTATAGACAAATTAGCAGACCCCGGGGTGCAGCTATTCAGGAGTCAAGATATAGACGCAAGATAAACATATTAGTTTTTTAGTAGGAGATATATAACATGAGGACTGCGTAGACATCATAATGAGGAAAGGATAGAAAGAAAGAAGATTCTCACTCATTTTCTAAATCAAAATCTGAATTTTCAGTAACTTTTTTTGAATATATTGAAAAAGAAAAAGAAATTTTTTAAAAAATTTACAGTACAAATTTTGCAATATTCAATTCACTTCCCCCCCTCCATCAGTAAAGGGAAGTTACTCACACACACTTGAGAAAATTTAAAAGGTTTTTATCTTGTTTTAGCTGGAGAGAAGAAAAAATAAATAAAATAAAATAAAAAAATGTTCAACTTAGTTAAAAATTTTCCCAAAACAGAATTGTGCCATTTTAATTCAAAGTTAGATTTTTTTTCAAATTTTACCAACAAATCAATAATGGGTGTTAGCTTGTTGATAAGCTTTGAACAACGATTGTATAATCAAACATTAACATGAAATTAAATTTGAACATCAATTGAAGAAGGCATAACAAGAATAAACGTGAAAAAATTGATGAGGGATGCATCCAAATTGTGGTTAGAATGACTTTCAATTGGTAAAAAGCCCGAGTCTTTGATTTGGAAAAAAGCTCCTAGTGAGGTATACATTGGGACGGGGAGGTGAGAACAATATACTTCTAACCTATTTTTCACTGATTATCTTTGACTAAATCATAATGTTGAATTATAATTTACAAAATATCAGAACTGGGCAAAGTGAAAGATAAAACATGAAAGAAAAAAAAAAAAGAAAAAGATCGAATTATTCGAAAAATTGTAAAATTCTTTGGATTCGAAAGTACTGAAAATTTTTTTAAATCCAATAAGTAGTGAATTTGTTTAAAAAATCAAAGCGTTTTCACACATAAAAAAAATTAGAAATTTTCTGTTAGGTACGAGTGTAACATTTACACTATATTAAAAAATATCTGGTTCCAAAAGGTGTACACAGAGTTTGTACTTTTTGCCAATCATTCTTCTTGCTAATGACTCAAAAATTCTCAAAGATAAAATAAGTTTTATACAATTTGATTTTTTTTCATAAAGTGTTGATTTTCTGGTAAATGTGTTATACAAGTCAGCAAAGTGCATATAGATGCCTAAAATCTTGTCTAATTTCTTCCTTCTATTTTCCCATCCCCTAAATAAATGATTAAATAATCATCATTCTGTACAAATACATTAGTCAGTTGTTGGTCCTTGCATTGTGTGGATTAGTATCTACAGCAAAGCTTGCAAGACAGCCTGCAATATTTGAGGGACTACTGTAATAGTATAATGAACATTGTGAGCATTAGACTCAATCCCACTTAATGGCAAAAATACCCACTACACACCATTTGAAACTACGGACATTTATGGTGGAATGAACAATTTGGTTTTTGGGGTTTTTAGTTTTTTTTTTAATATCATTAGAGAAAAAAAAAAAAAAAAAAAAAAAAAAATCAATAATAATAATAATAACAATAATAATAATAATAATAATAATAGCAGCAGCATCATAGAAATTGAAATATATTCGCAAATTTCTTTCCACTGGGATTAACCAAACAGTAAATGGAAAAAAAAAAAAAAAAAAAATTCAATACATGGTATAGCCATGATCAGCAAGCTAATCTTGCAGGCCATTGTTAGCGAGTTGAATTCTCATTAAAACTCACACTATTTATGGTCTGAAACCAACTTATGCCAAGTTGGTCTACTAATATAATAAGCAGTAGATTTTTGTTTTTCTGTCTGTAACAAAGGACTATTTAAAAGGTAACAATTTTGCTGATAAAAATATCTACTATTGAAACTGGAATCCATGGAAGCGAATTCACCCCCCCCCTCAAAATATCTCAGAGAAATTTAAATATATTTTCAAGATTTATTTTTACAGACTAATCATGAAACATGACTTCTACACATTTAATAAAGGAAGTTGGAAAAAAAACCCAAAACATTTTAATATTGCATGACAAATAAAGAATGTATGGTAGAAACCAGAGGGAGATATGAGCAAGAGGCAGATGCGAGCGAGCGAGGGAGGAAAGGAAAGATAAGAGAGGGGATGCAGTAGAGAATATTCATACATCCCTTATTCCTTTTCTGCACATGAAACTAATCCAGGTTTTGATCTTCTGCCAGCTGCAGTGTTCTGGTAACTTAAAATAGCTGTTACGTTTAATCAGGGTTTCCCTCCCCAAGCAAAAGTAGCTAGAGTTCCAATCAGTATGGTTTACTCACTGCCCGAGTAAGTTGTCACTAAAAGTAGCAAACAATTAAGACGACCCATCCCCCAAAAAACAAAAGTCAAAAAAATTCATTTCACAAGAAGGCTTTGGGATATAACTTATCAAATCACCATAGCCCTACCCGACCAACCAGTAAAGTGGACTACAAACTCTTCTCTCTGACTTTGTGCACATCTCGGGGGCTACAACCATGAAAATTTGTATACTTCTAGGCACCATCTAAGTGCTTCATTTGATCTCTATGGTCATTATGGACAAACAATGCCCAAACCTTGTGCTGACTTTTTTTGGGGGTTACTTTAGATAAAAGATCTATTTTTTTTTTAAATAAATTTCCAACATTATCAGTTCTGGTACACACATAGGTTACAGTGATTCATTTGTACAAGGTGTGGACATTGTTCTTACATCTGTCAAAGACGTAAAACCAACTATGCAAGAAATGTGCAGAAATTGATGAGAGATGAAAGAATTCCTCAGGTTTCCCATTACCAAACTAATGAGAAAACAGACCCCGTTAATTTTAAATGGTATTAGACTTATAATTAGGCATAGTAATTTCATTATCTTGCTGGTGCAATTTTACCTTTGCCAACAAAGTTGGAGAGATATACGTATTACCTATGTCTGTCCATACTATCTCCAAAAGTTTTCAAAGAATTTTGTAGGAAGGTTGGACCATAGGCTATTCACTCATATCTCTCCACACAATATCTTTAAAAGTTCTCAATGAATTTCAATTAAATTTGGTGGAAGGGTTGGCCATGGGTTAAGTGCATTTTAAGGTGCTCCAAGTGCTTTCTACTTTTTCTTAAAGTGATCAATTTTTAATATTTACCATCATAGAGGTTTGAATAGATCATGTACAAAGTGCAAGCCCGTCATGGACACAGGCGAATAGATCAACTATGACATCAGACTTTCTCAATCCTGGCCACTAAAGATAACAGTCTCAGATTATAATGATACAAGCTCTTCATATAAAAAATAAAGCAAATCTACAGGACATCAGTAAGGTAACACTGATTAAATCAAGAACACCTGGTGGGGGAGGGTGTAAGTCACTATCAGTGTTCCTGCTGCACACGCACACGAAAAAAAAAAGAATAAATAAAAAAGTAAATAAATAAATAATACTGTGCACAACACAGGATTAAATAGTAATGAATAGATAAAGAAAAATCAATACATAGGAAAGATTATTTCTTCTATCATACACTTCGTTAGAAGTAACTAACTTTTCAATTTCATTTCTATTTATTGTAAACTATCCATTTTTTGCAACTATTTACTTAGAAGGTAAATAGTAGCAAAAAAAGAAAAAAATAAATAATGATTAACTGATTTTTGTTTCATCAACTTTAGACAAGAAAAATGAGTAAAATAAAAAATTGATCACCTTGATAATGAAAATATTTTCTGCACATTTCTATTCAGTTCCTTTCAGGCTTTTTGGCCCCTTGCAGTTCATGAAAAGAATTAGAGAGATGACAGGTCACTACCTCAAATTTAACCTCAGACTATTCAATGAAAACTTTCATGTGAGGAACATTGATATTATTGCCACTTACCATGAGGATTCTCAAATGTGAGGCACTTGGCTCCCAAAGGAGATATTCCCCAAGGGGAGGAATTTCAGTCAGGGGAGGATTGCATGATAGAAAGTATAATGGCAAGAGAGGGGAGAGAGAGAAAAAGAAAAAAAAAAGAAAGATTACTAGATAATTCAAAATGGAGGAGGAATTAAGGGAACCTAGGATTGTAAGGAGACTTGTCACTGTACTAAAATTTTCAGAGCAATAGTAGGAAACTTTCATGAAATACAAAGTAAAATTTTAGCTGCAAATATTCAACATTATCATAAAAATGCCTCTAATTACTATGGCTCAATGGTAGAGAAGTCACCTCTGGTACAGTAGGCTGTGGTTTAAGCCACTGCAGAGTCATACCAAAGGCTTGAATTAGAACTCAATGCCTCTCAGGTAAGCACTCAGCACAAGGACTAGGGTTGATGAACATCTTAAGGCTAAAAAGTAACAGCCAAATCAGGTTTGATGCACTGGTTCTTGTAATATCACTGAAGTTCAAAATTGGAGTGCATCCTTGAGACTGGAACTTCTTTGATGCATTCAAGACAGAACACTGATAATCAATTGCTTACTCTGAACATGGAAACTATACATCAGTATATAATGCATGTAGACATATCCAAATTACCTTCAAATAAGTTCAAATATTTTATAAGATAATAAAATTGCTTTTCCTTCTGATAACAATGTAAAAGTTACTTCTCGAATGTCATAAAAGATGGGGAAGAAGAAAAATCAGATCTTTTAGATATTTAAGGCTTCCAACTTTTGATAAAAACTGTATATAATTAACTTTTATAAATACCATACATTTCAGTGAATAAGGCAACATTCAGATAAGATGAGACCCCAATTTCAGTCTGAATTTCATGGTTTCAGCTAACTGTTTAGTCACCGATTTTGTTCTGGTGTATTGGACAACCCCATTTTTGGGGATGCTCCAAGTGTCATCTCATTGGCCGAAATAAATAGAAAATAAAATTAGAAACTTGATATAAGAAAGCTAATTGGATTTAATCATAGCCAGATGTTGGGGATAGGGTAGGGGATGGATGAATTAAAGTGGGATTATTTTAAGAATGGATCCAATTTCAGTTCGCAAGTTGTTAATTGATAAATAGCTGACTAGACAAGCATCAACACTTGATAAGATCCAAGTTGCTACTGAATTTTATTACAGTAGACACTTTCAATAATTGGCATAAGTTAAGGAGAATAGATACAGTAGAAGTCTATTGCTGATTGCTGGATAATATGATTTCACACTGGTCCCTAGCATGGAAACATTTACATTAGATGTTCAGTTCCTCAAGAGGGTAGAAAAAGAGTTTTGGTTTGATGCAAAAAATTGAAAAGAGGAGTAAAAAAAAAAAAAATCATATATATATATATATATATATATATATATATATATATATATATATATATATATATACACACACACACACACACACTTTTGTTTGGATATTCTAATCTCTTCTTCACATGTTCGATGTTGACACAACATATCAGCCAATTGTGCCCACATCAAAAATGTGAATAGACTAGATTGTCCGAACAAAAGTTGGTATGTTGATGACTCTTTTCAAACTTACAGACAGTTAAATTAATGTATTTTGCTGCTTCATTGAGGTTTTTTTTTTTAATTTTTTTCGATAGTAATTTTTTTTACTGGTATATTCTATTATCTTGACTTTAGTTGCTCTTCATCATAACTCAGACCATCAGTCTATGGCAACAGTGCAAGATTTGAACTTGCACCCCTTTTGCCTCAGGAAGCTATGTTATCTATACCAACTGCTTTTACCAATTGAGTTTTAAGAATTCCCATGATTAGCAGATGATCAAATCCTTCATTTTCTCCCAGTGCCACATTTGTTATTGTTTTTACACAAGTACCAGTAATATCATCTTGATTTATTTTTTTCATTAGAGGAAACATTGTCAACCATTATGATTAATTTTGGTCAAACTTCAAAACTGGAATGGACTTTATTTTTTTACCATATCAAAAAATTAGGGTTGTAAACCAATATGCAAGATTCACAATTCTTCAATATTGATGAAAACAATACGAATATGCATGGGCTAATTTCATTCTAATAAATACATTTTTAAAATTTTTTTTCTTTTGAAAGTATTTTGATTTGTTACAAATATAATACAAATCTGCAGTCAGTAAGTCAACAGCACAATACTGATCAACAAAGCTTCATCTAATGAAGAAATCAAGATAGTATTGGTTCATTTAGCTATTTTCATAAGCTGAATTGAGATTGCATGCGTTCTATCCAAGACTGATACATAAATGATTTTTACAAAATCCAACTCAAAATTCATACGGGAGTGTAGGACATGTTTTTTTAGTAGCTTTCTATCACAAATGAAATCAGGCCATTGATCTATAGCAACAAGTTAATAGCTCAGATCAGAAATAGAGGATAAGCTCTAGTGATATTTTCACAAGTTTATGAACCTATTGTACCATATGAGAAGCAATTTTCAGGATGGACATGTGTATCCTACTCCAGAAGTAGTTGTGGCAGTAGTAATTCTTGGATAGCAGTTTACTTATGTTGAATGAAAATAGGTCTCATCAGATCAGAATAGAGCTGGAATAACAGGCTTTAGTTTCTATAAAAGATGAGCCTGAATACCAGTAAAATAACCAACAATAGTTTCATATCCAATAAATTTTTTAAAATTCTATGAGGTTGACAGTGAACCAAGGTTATAGTTGTTGAGAGATACCTGGCAGACCAAAGGACCTTCAGTTGGAAAGGTTTCAACTTCTGGGATTGATTTACTTTGTTTATTCCTGTAGGCTACTATACTAATATCAATAACAATAGGGTCTTTTCTGAGATGGTGTTGCTAACCCCATGTCCAACCCTTCTCCTTCAGCCAGACTTGGGACTAACTATGGCAACTGCCAAGCTGTAGGCCTTTTCTCTCAGATTAATCTTCAAGATGGACTGCATTATAGGGTAAAGAAAGGGAGTGTCTTCACATCTAAATCACAAGCACTGCTGATGTTATCGTAGTAATACTGGGAAAAAAATCCACTAAATACAGGTATATTGTATTTTTCAAGAATACAATTAATGTCTTAGTCATTAAAAGAAATTAGTTTTTTTACCCAATTATGTTGCTTAAAAAAAAAAAAAAAAAGAAAAAAAGACATCCTGGGTAGTAAGGTAAATGTGTTAATTTTCACATAGAAGCAATATGAAGACACTTCAGGCAATAGTATAATTTTGGACACAGACACGTTTAATACTCAACTTGTAAATAAAACCAGAATCTGAAAAAGCAAAACCCTTTTATTAGCCTGGTCATTGATATCAAAACCAAATAATTAGAAATAACAAAAAAAAAATTTGTGAAAGATACCCCTACACTTTATCCATTACTAATGAACCAGTTATAGCAACTATTCTTAGCCTTTTGGGGGCCCACAGTCCCCTCAATCATTTTCAAGTTCTAGCAGCCCTAGAACCTGAGAATAATAGTTGAGGGGTCCTGGCCCCCCAAAAGCTGAGAACAGTTGCTATGACTAGTTCTTGAGTAATGGGGGGGGGTGTCTAAAGACAAACACAAATTTATTCATTATTATTCAGGCTATATCTGCCTTCAAATGCACTGCTGCCCTCAAGGAGGCCATATGGCTCGCCATTGAGAATGGCTGAGTAATAGTTTTACATATCTTGGAAACATAATAGCATTACATGAACATTCTGAAAAAGCTATTCTTCATTCCACCTATGCATCAACACTGCCAAGAAACAGGTAACAAATTCATTCTGATGCAACTTATTAGCATTTCTGATAAATAAACCAAGAGTAATAAGATTAGAAATAAGCTTCTTACACTCGAAAATCAGGTGAAAGATTTTCCCATTATAACTGAAATATCAAATGCCAACCCAGAAGATGGTTAGACTTAATGTACAACATTAGCATTCATCATGAATGCATTGTATAATGATGCAAGAAGTATATGACGGTTGTGGTTAACCAAGGTTTATTTCAGGTACACACTATCACCTGAAAGTTTTCAAGTACTATTTAAAAAGCTACCCTACAGGCAGGGTTCTAGTTAGTTCCTGCATATGGCTTAAATGGAGCCTATGGACCCAGTAAGAGATTGAAATTTTTGTTTCAAAAGGTACTTTAATTCAAAACCTCCAGTTACAATCCACCATTTTGGCTACTTGAAGGTCATATACTGATAAAAAGATTCAGACTTTTAGTCTTATACAGACACAGGGAAATCGCATAATCAGGGTGAGTGCAAATGTAGATATAATCCCCCCCCCTCCCGAATCAAAAAAATCTTTACTATGAAACCTATCCCATTTCCTTTTTTTCACAATGCAATTACAGGAGAAGCCACTTATTGTGATCACGTTGAGACAGTCTTTTAGATAAGTGGTCGATAACCTTAAGAGAAAGATATTCAGAGGGAGCTGCTTGCTATGATCATTTAAGGGTTTGGGACTTATTTCGTCAGCATCATTCATTATTATAATGAGCGGTTCATTTGTCCCAAAACTTTCCATGTTGTTAAAGGTCTTATAATTTACCGTCTTTAGCTTAGACTTAGTTCATTAATTTGTACACTACCTTAACTGAACATTAAAGACCACACTATTCAAGGTATTCCTATACTTCTAATTAATCTCTGCTACAATTATTAATTCTTTTTTTTTTTTCCTCCATCCATATTTAAGTACCTCAGCCAAGCAAAGCATTGGGAAACTTCCAATAACCTTCTTTAGATGGATTCATTATTTTTCAATCATAAGGTCAATCAAGAGCATTTTCCAGTCTGCTGGCATCTCTTCTTTGGGTGCGTATTATTCTCCATAGACAAATGCCAGGTAGCATTCATTACAGGTCAGTAGATAAACTTATGCTGACCACATATATTAGGATTATAGAAGACAGTAAGTATCTTAAATGAGAAGGTGTTATTGTTTAAGCCAGGGGTCAGCAAACTTTTAGGGCAGTAGACTGGATTAGGAATGTTTTTAGGTCTTGCGGGTCAAGGCATGTAAAAAAAAAAAAAAAAAAATGATCATACAAGGATATCAAAACAAGTATTTTTAGCTATAAAACAGATTCATTCCAAACCTTGCAAAAATTAGATTTTTTTTCTCCTCTTTTTTGATACTGGATTTTATTGTATACTAAAAGATAGAATTTTTATATGCACTGTCATATATTCAATGAAGTTGGCAGGTCAGATTTGGCCTGTTTGTCATAGCTTGAAGGGGGGGGGGCAAGTTAACTTGGCAGGGGTAGGGGAAAGAAAGAAAGTGCTGATTAAAATTTGTCAAAAACAATCTGATCATTTCCACTTAATGGAAACAATTTTGCTGATAAAGACATCTCCTATCCACTATTTGAAATAACACTATTTGAAAAAACTCAGAATACCAATAAGATGTAAATATGCATTTACACTATCAACAGCTTTGACAGTGAACTTTACCTAGTCTTGAAGTAAGAGAATGAACTCTATAAAAACAAAGGCAGATATTTATACCAATTTTTTGTTCACGGGTAATACCTAGAAATAGAATAAATGGTATTAATTCAAGTTAAGAATTTTTTTCAAATGAAAGATATCTTCAGTTCATAGACCATTATTTTTCAAATTTTTATGAAACAGAAATTCATTTGAAATTCAATGTAATTAGGTATAGATAATTGCAAAGAAATAGAAGTAAAATAATTTCCCAGCAACACCAAGAAGTGTTGCCAGTAAATTTCTTGCTTTTAACCTATTTGCTGATGAGTATCTCTCAACATAAATCCAGGGTTAGGTTCTCATTAAAAATTGATGAAAATAAAAAGTCTTCATAGCATGTTTAAAAGGGTTTTATTTTCATAAAAACCAAGTAATATGTACAGCAGAACATCTAATTGATATACATACATGAAAGGTGTTAAAATATCTGGCAAAAAATAGCACACTATTGTACGAGGAGTTATGTCAGTAGCACTGGACTGATCACTTGCTAAGACAAGTTATCTCTTATCTTGTCCATGGTACTGGCCTGAAAATTTGGTAATGAGAGTTATCTCAGCCGTGGCTGCGAACAGGTTGAATCAGATACTTTGAAGTCAACATGACCTAGTGAAATATCTATTTGCTTCTATCAGAGAATTTTTTTTATAAGCAAGATTACAGGGAACAAAAAAGGAAATCACTGTTACACTGTGCCCAATGCATACAATATGACTACATAGTTATCTATTAGAGCTCAATATGGACATTTTGAGGTGCTTGCAGTGAGCAGTTATCCTTCAAATACCCTTGTAAACAATGTCATATAACTGGCATAATTCAATGTATATTCATTTAAAGTAGGTTATATTTATCTTTTGGATAGACTGATTTGATTGTAAACTTTTTCATAGCCTGTAAAAGATTCTTGTGCCATTAACAATAATGAGAGGTTATTTGCGATGCCAAGGATTAAGCAACTCTGAGGACTCAGCAAATATACTTTCAGGGCAGTGTTGAATTGTAGTCCCTGTCTGGCACCTACCTCTGCTTTCAAATCTACTAAGCACACCAGCATCTTAACTACCTCCCCAGGTCGATCCTTTTATTTGAATATTTACTTTCGGCTTAGCATTGAAGATTACTTGCTCACCAGGTCACTCAAACAAGTTTTCAATGTTACAACTCAAATAAAGAAGTCTTATTAATTTTTTAAAAAAGTTTCTTTAAAGAAATTTCTTCAGTATCACAGGCTGTAAACAGAATCAGTCTTCTTATTAGACTTATATTTTCAAAATGAACATTCAAGCAATTTTCTATCTATATAATGAATGGTGTAACATTTTGTGATGACTTTTTTTTCATAAAATGGACTCTTCCACAAAAACAATTTCAGTCACTTTTTAATAAAACCTCAGATGAAATAGAGATGTAAACATTTATTTGCACTATCAATGGCTCTGAAGTATTGAATTTCATGTCTTAAAGTGAGAGAATGTGGAGAAACCAATGGAATCCCATTATATATTATTTTTTTTTTTCCACACACAAATACAAGAATCATCTCAAAGAAATTCAAAGATACCTGAACCTTTTGCAGGTAATAACTAGCTCAAATATAATCAGCCCAGTAGATTTTAAACTCAAACATTCTAAAGCCAGCCATTCTGGGTTACACCTTAAATGTAATATAATTTGATCTGTTATTAAATACAACTTTTACAATAGCTAAATAAAACTTGTGCTCACTACAAAATATATTCACTGATGCCCCTGTTGCATATAGATAGCAAGATTATTTGGTATTTCCAAGCTTAAAATATCTTCAAGGATAATCATTATCAGCTAGACGATTTCACTGGTTTGTCTCTTCCGTATCAAACTAGCTGAAAACCTGCCTGCAAGGCCAAGATATTTAGCTAATTCCTGCAAAAATGAAAAATCTGTATTTTTAGGGGTAGCTTAATTCAGTACCTTTGGCAACCATGCATCATTACAGCTACTTAGAAGATACATACAGATTGACAGAATCTGACTTTAAGAGATAGATAGAACTCAGATCATTATATAGGCAAGTGCAAATGCAGACTCCACTATTATTCAGTTGCAAATCACCTGGAATTTTTTTTTGCATTCTCTGGTAACAAAAATCAGGAGTGCCATAATTCAATACCTCTGGCAACAATGTATCATTTCGACTACTCAGGTAACAAGGATAAACAGGATCTGACTTAGTATTATATAGAAATAAATGGAAATCAAATCAATAAGATAACAAACCACACAGAAAGTCCCCAAACTTCACTTTAAAACCTTCCCCTAAGTCCACTGAGTATGCATGCCAAATTTGGTTGAGTTGTGTCCACGTTTAGGTAGTTTCTATAGCATGACAGATGCCACTGAATACAGACTGAATAGATGAGAAACCCCTCCATTTCAGTCAGCTTTTCCTATGGCTTTATTCCAATGACAAACCAAGATTGAAATTTAGAATCCTTTCTTCCAAATTTAAAGCATCTTTGTTCAATCTAATAAAGCAAAGTTATAGAGGAAGCTTTATTATAATAATGGATACAGTAATCAAATGGTTATTGTTATGAAAATCAGTCAGTCCCAAACAATTCTATTTAAAACGAATCAAGATTTTCAAATTGAAAAATAAATTTCATTTTTTTTTTTTTCAAATAAAGTTGTTTATAATAAATTTAATAATGTAATGAAGAATGTAAATTGGTTCAATTTTTATATCCTCTGCTCAGTGTTACCTGCCGGTTATTGCTATCTAAGAGACCAGGTCTCAAGATGATCACAAAAGCAGCTTCAATGCTTTTATGGCATATAAATATTTTTTTTCAAATGTTCAAGTGTATCAAATTTGTAAAAAATGATTTTTGTAACAGTTCGGAAGATTTTGTGTGAATAAAAAAAAATCTCATCTATAAATAGTATTTTTAGTATATATTATAAACGGTAGATATCTGAAACACTGACATAAACCAAAGGTTATTTCAATATATTTAGCTTTAAAACTGGTTCTAAAATACAATTTAAATGTTGCCATCTTGAGATTATGTTTACATAACATTTACAGTATTTGATAAGACCCTTATTTCAGCAGATAAGAAAGGAAGCACATTTCCCTGTATTCCACTCATCTATCATCCGGTTGTTTTTTTTTCAACTTTCCCTCAAATTCTGGCCCAAGTGTGGGCTAGAAGGTTATGTTAACCTTTTCTTTTTTTATTTAGGAAAAGGTACGGGTTTTTCCAAGCAGTCAAATATGGTACTTAATCTTTCTATGCTTAAATACTAATAAGTTATGGCAATGTCCTTCATTCCTCTCATTTTACTAACATCTTTATAATAAATGATAGTTTTCCTGTATGTTACCATAACCCAGCAAAAACAGCACATTGCAGACCATCTTATTTTTAGCCCCGCATTCCCAGGAAGCTCTTAGAGAATGAAACAAATCCGAGTGATTTCAACCAGTTACATCATGTTTTAGTACAATGCACAAATCAAAATTACATTCATACAGACATTCCAATATAATGAGGTTATAAAAATTCTTGTGTAATTTATCCAATACAAAGGAAATGACAGAGTTTAATGGCCAGCAAAGGCAGCCTTTAAGCGAGTAGACAATAAAATAAGGATTACTGTTATGGTATGATGGCTAACAAGATAGTCTTGCCAGTTATTGCTCGTAAGTTGATCTATTGTGGCTTTATGCCATACTAAACTAAGCGTGATATCTACGTCTGAGAGGGGGGGGGAAGAGACAGGGGGATGAAGAAGACAATAGTTAACAGCCGCATTAGTTCATGGCGCCAACAGGTTAGAATTCAAAGAGATTCGGTGATATCTAAAGCAATATGCAAAGTATCAATGAAAACCAATTTATAACCCAGATGACAAAAAAAAAGCTCAGATTGCAGTAAAAATCTCTATTGATGAACTTGCACCTAACTGCATTACAGGTTTCCACCCGCTATTTGAAAGTAGAGCACTCCAATAAAAACATCAGTTTGTGAATTGAAATGGTGTTAAGCAAAGGAGCAATCACCAATTTATAAATGAATTTTCCAAGAATGTTGATCATGGGAAGAGGTACAGGAGATATGGAGAAGAGAGAGAAAGAGTGTGCATTGTCTCTATAATGGCTTACTGCATAGGAAAAAAAAAAAAAAAAAAAAAAAAAAAAAAAAAAAATCGGTGTACAATGAACATTCAAAAGTGGGGAATACCAGTATTGCTTATGGATTAGCAGAGTGTTAGCCAGGAATTAGGTATCACCACTGTTTTATAGGATTGGGAAATTTTCCCATGTCTACATTTCTGTATTTCTATTTCTAAAAGATAGCAACAGTTGCAAAAAACATGCACAGCTTAATTGGAAAATTGGAATTAGGTTTCTATTTGGAATTAGCTGTTAAACAGCTAGCGAAAATGCTGGCTAAGACCATGGTTACACAAACACGCACACAGCAAAAATTTGCTGCATCATTAATCATTACAATGAAAGAGTCAATGCATTTGTTTAACCTCTAGCATGTTGTAGGCAAATACAGAGTAAAAAGTTTGCCCTACTACTAACTCAGTGTTGTTGAATTTCAATGGTGTGTTGTGATGAAAATTCTATACCAATTTTTCATGCATGAACAGGAACACAAGTGCACAAAATCTTGGCACCCTTGGAAAAGAATGCAGAGAGCTAAAGGTCAACAAATCCTACCCATGATACCAAAGGTTACATAAACAGCTAATTGCGCAATAGTCTTCCATGATTTTTCTAAAGAAATCCTAGAAAACAACATAACATAATACAAGAGTTTGAAATTCTGGTATAAGTCATTATCATTCCACGAATTATACATTCTCATTGAAACAGTGATAAAAACAGTAACAGCGTTTTTGGCCTTCCTCAGGGCATAGTTCATTCAGTAGACATTTTTCCCTCTAATAGATTGTTCTAGATTTAAGCATCAGAGATTCCTCCAGACAGAAAGAAGATATGTTGTTACAAATGAATAAGTCTTTTTAAATCAGAGAATAAAGCTAGAAGTGAAAAATTTAATAATGTAATAGAATCAAAAAAAAAAAAAAATAAATGAATAAAATAAAATAAATAAAACATAGATAGATAAATAACAATGTGAGCAGAAATATAATTTGTTATTTACTGGAGGTTTCTGAGCCCACAACAGCAATGGTTTCTACCCAAGAAGTTAGACAAATTTTCAAGTACGATTTTAAATAAGGACACAATGTTGCTCAAGCTATTGATAACAACAAAGCATTTGGAGTGAACACCGTTACAGTGCAAACTGTTCATTTTTACTTCAATAGGTTTGGAAGAGAGAGAGAAAAAAAAAAAGATACCAATAGGCCTCGAAGGAGACACAAACCTCTATCTTTAATGATAGAGAATAATTGACAGCAGTGGCCAATGATCAACTATTTGAGTGCTTCAACAACTATATGACACTAAAGGCTTTAGGAAAGGTTAAAAAGACAGAGCACAAACTGAATAAAATGCACTATCAGTTCTGACCCCCCACAACTTTCAACTGAATGTGAGAATTAAAAAATTCTTACATGAAATCTTGTAGCATTCCCTACTCTTATTTACCTAACATTTCTCCGACAGATCACCATTCAAAGCATTTCGAACTTTATATTCATATATAAAGGTTCTTGAATAGGAAGCCATAATTCATGCTTTTAATGAATTTATTACCACTAAATCTAAAGAATTACATAGAGATGGCATAAGGTTATTGCTTAAAAATAGGTAATATTTTGATTGAATAATTACCACTTGTTCATATCATCCATCTTACATATGAATTGTCTTTTAAATAGTAACAACGTATAAAAAAAAATCCCGAGAAACATAGCGCAAAGAAGGTAAATGATTGGGGGGGGGAATAAGGACCAAATGCGGAAGTATGTCGAGGAGAGCATAGAATGAAGGGGGCTGCTTACATGAACTTGATTAAAGGCTATATAAGCAAACCCAATAGAGAATCAATCTATGCTGTAGACAGTAAAAATGGTCAGAAAACCTTTCTGTAACCTAAAATTGTGATTGGTGTATCACTTATATGGTGATCTACTCATTACATGCAAGCTAGATTTTTTAGTTGTGGGTTACTTTTGTCAGTAGGCATCAAGGACACTTAGATCAATCAGATGCAGGAGATACTGAAGAAAAATCAAAGATCGTATCAATTGTAATGGAGTGATTAAAGAAAGAAACAATAAGGATGAGGATACTTGTCTATACCATAATTCTCCTTGTCACAATGTATGACTGTCATGCTATGGTCAATTGGTAAAAAATTAAAAAAATAAAATTTTAAAAAAACTGAATACATCAGATGAAAAAGACTTTTGTTTGTTTCTTTCTAACATAACAGTAAGATTAAATGAATCAAAATAATTTGTGAAAATTTTGTTTTGTGTAATTGAAAAAAAGAAAAATTTTTTTTTTTTACTATAGAATAAATAGAAATAGTCATTTTGTTGCTACCAAAACATCTATTTTATTTAGAAAGGAACAAAGGAAAAAGTAGATTAGATAGTTTACTAAAGAGGTAGGGGAAGAGAGAAAGGTAGGTAGTTAACTGATGGGATTAGAACATTTTTCTATATGAAACTAATACACATTTGTATAACAATCAAAATCATGGACTAGTAATGAAAATTAGGAAGGATAAGGGAAAAAAATGAGAAGATACAGGCATAGGGAGGGAAAAAACAAAGGCATGAGACCATGGATAATCTCAGTTGTCAACATCCATGGAATTTCTAAGGGTGAAGCTAGTCCTGACAACTTTTGGGATACAACAATGTTACTCTGACTTACTTGACACAACTTTATAATAGAACAAATAGCAGCCTGTAATTCTGCATTGGCAACTGTATGACTGAACTTTTATGAATTTATCAATTTGTCCAAATCTTGACAACATCATACTGAATGCAGCCCCCCCCTGCCCTCAAGAGTTTTCAGAAGAAATGGAATCAGGAATTCAAATGATGCATACAAGGATTAGAGTCTGCTAAAGTGGGGAGGGGAGGCACAAAGAAATATCATTTTGCACTCCTCCCGCAAAAGTGGCAGAAAACACCCATGTATGTAGGGGTTAACTGCAATGGATTTTAAAAATCTTCCATGCAAGTAAAATAAAATTTGCAGGAGAGTCTCAGTAAAAAAAAAATCAGATTCTCTCCGATTAATTTTCATCTGAATTTCTGAGATGAGGAATCATTATTATACACAGATTTACTCAGACTAGTATCCTCATCTTGGTTGTTATCGTCACAACATTTTAGTGATTGTACTTTCCAGGTGTCTGTTATAGTCGGTAACATTTCAAACTGAACCCTTTGTTTAATCCAAGGGGGTAGATAGTTTTCATTCCAATGTCCATGCCAGGGGACATCTTGTATCAATTAATCCTTCCCAGTCATTCGTCCTTATGATGTCCTGAAGGACACCTAGCCAAGTGTAGGGGTCTTTAACATTTTTCAGACAATATTTTTGCTGACTAGCCTGGATATGAGGGAGTATGTTTAATCACCAATGGAATATTTAAAAAGGGCTCATTAATGAATTTAATATTGAGATTACCCAAGAGCTCCAGATGGAGAGAGCTCAAATCAATCTTTAAAAAGATTTTATTCATTGATAACTGAAGTTTCTGTCTAAATCATTTTAATTTTAGTTGGTTTGCAATGTGAGTCAAATATATTTCTTAGTTAAGGCATGTTTTTTTCCAAGGAAAAACAGAGGGAAGCTTCAAGACAATTTTGACTGAACACATATGTTGCAAAAAACAATACATTTTAGAATGCTGCTGCATTTACCAGGGTCAAGGATGATCGAGCCTCAAAGACATACCTCAATTTTGATTTGCTAAATTGGAAAGGGGGAAAAAAACCAACAACAAAAAACAAACAAACTCTGAGAAAGTAACTTTCAGCCTGTAAGAGCAAATTTTAAAAACTTATTTCAGAGAAATGGAGTAGACTTCCTACTATTAATTTTTATTCAGTGCTGAAAATTCTTGAAAACAATGAATCTATAAAAAATGTGTTACTGAACATGACTGAATACTATTATTATTTTACTGTTTTGAATTAACCAATATATTCTCTAAATAGCTAACATCATCTCTTTGGATCAAGCGTCTCCTAAACTCCATATATTTTGGTCATTAAAGACTTGAACCCAGTTTTATTTTGCATCTTATGTTGGAGTTGTATAGTCGACAGCGAGGTTTGTTTTTCATAAGCTTCAATAATTTTTTTTCTCACATCTGTTCTTAACAGCAGTTGTTTTTGCAATAAAGAATTTCCAGTTGTGTTATTTGTGCAATGTATCTTAGATGTTGAGATATGCAGAAATTGGAGATAGAGGCAGTTTGGGTAATTTGCTGTAATTTTTCATTGGAGTATATAAAACTCCAGTTCTCAGGCTTTGTAACGATAGAATCTTTTGTTTCAACATTTTATTTGTCAGTATTCTCACCTAGCAGAAAACATTTATACTAGTGGAATATTTTTTCTTCTAAAATGAATTGTTTATAAAATGTATTTTACATAGAAACTAACCTAGTACCCGTCAAAAATTACAGAATCATTCATGAATAGATCAGCACTTTTGACTACGATTAGAGTGTAGTATCTGTATGCTCATGGAAAAGTGTTACACCCAATATTGATACACATAACATTTTATGTGTGCAGATCCTTTTGCACTAAAACTGTATAAGTGTATGAATTGAAATGGTAGAAAATCAACGTTAGGGTAATGTTTGACAATACAGTAAAGGTGACCGAGTTATTCCTAAAAACTAGCCTGTATACAATTGACCAGGTTGTCACCAATGCTTGGAGAGATTGATGTATTCAATTCAAAGATAGGAAGGGAAGGCAACTCAGGTAAAAATCAGTCTCACTTAAAGCATTAGAATTAACTTACTTCTGAGCTATTCATAAGTTTTAATTCATTTGTTTTTTCCTTAAAAACATTCTATTTTTGAGAAAGGTGGTTTTATCAAAGTGAAATTGTTTTGTAGAATGGAATTCTTTCGATGAAAGAATTTTTAGAACTAATTAAATGCAGTTAATAAAAAGCTTTTTAATGTTGGGGAGATGCAGGTAGAATGAAATCAGTGATCCGAGTTCAAACCCTGGCTAGGACAGTCTGTATTCACTTCATATTAATACCCTTGAGAAAGAAGGTATGGTTCCCCCATAAATAGTAAGGCAGTTGGAATCTTTTTGACTAATAAGGCAGTCTATTTTGGGCACCAGGCTAGAAACCCAGCTACGTAAAATCCATGATTGCTGCAGAAAGCAATGAATTGATCAGCACGGATCGAGAAAAGGGGACATTGCCTCATGTATTACACAACATGGAGCAAGAAAAGAGAAAAAAAAAAAAATAAGAAAGAAAGAAAAAAGAAAGAATTCAAGCTTTCACTATACAATGTTTTCAAATTGGAACCCAGCAATTGAACTCTTGTAATTAAAAATGAATTAATATTTGATAAGTTCCACAGCTGTAAAATAAAATATCAAATTTATTTCCTTTTTTTGACAAAAATGCCCCAAATCTATTTGGTTAATAATTTTTGAACAGGATTATAAACAACAGGTACGAACAATCATTTTGCCATTGCCATAGAATTACCCAATAAAACACAATCTTTAAAAGCCTTTTTCACATTATATATAACAAACAAAAAATTAAAATTTGCAATAAAAAAAGCAATAGGCTGTCTGGTAAGGAATTATCTTAGATTTATAAGACAAGTAAATATAAGTAAATATAAGCTCCAACATAAAAAAAAGTTTGTGTTATGAAAGGTATATCAATAAAACCTTAAAATTGAAATGCTTGCCTGAAGTTACACCATGGGAAGTAAAGCAAGCCATCAAACAAACAAAAAAAGGGAAAGCCCCCGGACCAGATAACATCATCATCGATCTACTCAAAAAAGCTGGTAAGTGAGTTTACAGAAAGCTAGCTATCCTATTCAACTTGTGTCTGAAACAGAGTAAAGTCCTGACAGACTGGAACACTGCTATTATAATGCTTCTACATAAAAAAGGTAACCCCAAAGACCTAAACAACTACAGGCCTATAAGCCTGCTCAACTGCATATACAAACTTTTCACAAAAATCATCACCAACCGGATTACTAAAACACTAGATGAGATTCAACCACAAGAACAGGTTGGATTTAGAAGAAATTACCAGACCACGGACCATCTTCATTCAATAAATCAGCTGAAAGAGAAGGCAGCAGAATACAAGATGCCACTCGCTGTAGCATTTATAGACTTCAAGAAGGCATTTGACTGTGTAGAAATTCCCATGGTCATGAAGGCCATCACACTACAAGGTGTAGACCCTGTATACGTTGAAGTACTGCAACACATATACAACCACAGCAACTCCTTCATTATGCTATATAAGGACTCTGAACTGTTTCAGCTCCAAAAAGGAGTAAGACAAGGTGATACCAGCTCAACCAAACTCTTTATAGCCTGCCTTGAGATGATCTTCTGAAACATGGACTGGGAAAAAAAGAGGAATCAAAATAGACGGTGAATACTTCAGCAACCTTAGATTTGTAGACAACATCGTCCTTTTCACAAAGAACCTACATAACCTCCAACTAATGCTAGATGATCTAAACGAAGAAAGCAAAAAAGTCAGCCTACACATGTGAGGAGGAAATCAAGTGAAGAATCACTTTGCGATGGCAAGCCTTCGGCAGAGCAAGCTCAACTTTCAAGAACCAGATGATCCCAATTATCCCAAAAAGAAGAGTATACAACCAATGCATTCTCCCAATAGTCACTTATGGAGCTGAAACATGGAACCTAACCAAGAGACAGAACTACAAACTGAGAAGTATGCAATGTGCGCATGAGAGAATCATGCTCATATTTACATGGAGAAATCACAAGACAGCACAGTATATAAGGAAAAAAAACGGGTGTCCATGACATCATAGAAACTATCAAAAAACTCAAATGGCAATGGGCAGGCCATGTTGCAAGAATGAAAGACAACTGATGGACATCACGTCTCACAACATGGATCCCCAGAGATCACATGCAAAACCGAGGCAAACAGAACACAAGAAGGAGAGATGAACTAGACAAATTCAGGAAATACTGGCTCCGCGATGCCAATGACAGAGAATTGTGGTGAATCCTGGGAAAGGTCTATGTCCAACGACGGACATTAAAAGACTGATGATGATGATACAACTCAGAGATAATTTTGAAATATACAATTACTAGCAGCATTGTTCCAGTGGGATAGAAAAAAAAAAGAAAAGAAAGAAAAAAGACAGGATTATTTACCCATGAATAAATTATACAAATAGATATCTTAATATAAACTAGCTGAAAACCATATCTACTGACGAGTTCCTGCAGCATAGGGGTCCTGCCCCACCCCACCCTATTTGCCATACTTGTCCCTCAACTCATTACCACTTTTTGCATGCCTTAGATACATATACACACCAGCCATGTGGACCAGGTTGAAAATGCCTTCCATTAGTTTGTTGACTCCTGTGATTCAAGTTTTTATTGTAATGAATAAATTCATTGCCAAATCTTTGGTAGCAGTGCTTCAATTCTTACATTTACTTAAAATATTAAAGTTGTTTGAGGTTCAAAATGAGCATTCATTCTCTCCCAAGCCGATATTAAAATATATCATTTTATTTTCCACAGAAAGATTGTTAAAACTGTACAAATCTATTAGAGAAGTGTGGAAAAAATTCCATTTCCTGCGATCTGCAATGGCCAGACCAAGGTTGCCGGATTAAAGAGGTACAACTGTACTAATTCAGCTTTACTTATCAAATAGATAAGTATTTGTCTGCGATCTAACATCTGTAAGCCTCGAGTTCACCACCTCGGAAGTCCCTTACCCACACCCTTTCAAAAGACTCGTACACAAGAGAGGCAAGATAGGTGAATAATGAACATTATATTCTAGTTAGATTAAAAATAAAAATTTTGAAAAGAAAGGAAAGAGGTGAGGGGCATAGCCTATGCCTTTTTGAAAACCTTATTCCTTCAAATGAAGTGGTTTATTATTAAAATTTCAATTGGCAAACTCTGAAAATTATCTTCATACATTGAAACAAGATTATAAACTTGAATAGATCAAACTCACTACTAATAGCTTGCAGGATTAACAGTTTCCACTGAATTGCAAGTGGATGACATTGATAGCAGTATAAAGAAGGAATACACACAAGCAATAAGCCAAGTAAACAATTAAACTCGTGGATCAAAATAGAAATAAAATAAGTCAGGAAATTGTTAGCAAAATAGTCCTATGAGAATTTTGAGCTCCGAAATACTTGAAACTGCTCAAGAACAAAAACATGGAGGAGGAGGACGTTGAAAGAATTCAGTGAATTCAGAGTTATAAAAGCACAAACATTAAGTGCAAATATAAGGTTGGTTTTTACGACAAACCAACACCAAGAAAAGTGATGTAACTGAACGGAAAACAGAATTAGTGGACCAAGTTTGAATTCAGCTGAAGCTGTTCATGTTCACGTCGCACTAATGCCCTTCAGACAGGTTTGAATCCATTTCTTCCCTCAGCTATGGGTAAAATAGCAGGGTAGTTCAAGACAGTCCATATTAGAAGGTTACGGACAGAAAAAAAAAAAAAAAAAAAAATTACAACTTGGCAATCACCATAGCTGGTCCCCAGCCAAGGTAAAGGAAAGGGAGGATCGAGCATGGGGGCTAGCTAATCCAGCCCATAAAAAACTACCAGCTACTAGAACTGCAGCTTGAGGAATCTACATCAAGTCTAAACAATGCATAACTGACCTGATTCTGACCAAGATATTTATTCAAGAAGACAAATGGATAATGCTAGATATTTATTGGCAAGGTTATAATCATTGCATTCACACACACAACTTGTGAAAAGGGAACCTTGCAGATAATTGGCCAACATGAAAAAAATATACATGAAATTATAAAATACATTGGTAAGCTGGTTTTCATTTCAGAAGACAGCTTAATTCAGCTCAATCCAATGGAGTCAGCAAGAAAAACAGAGTCACTTCCCTTTACTACACTGATGTCGTGGATTGCGGACATAATGTCCTTCCTAATAATAAAAGGAAGTTGCAACTGAAGCAAAGTTTTATTCTTTAAAAAGAGAGGGCACCTGACTCTGCACCGTAAGCTTTTAAAAACTCTCCTCAATCGTTTAAACTGAAGAGACAAGTACAATGATTGGTGTAATTGTAAAACTGAGAACCAATCAATGACCAGATTTATATAAACTATTAAAACAAAACCTGGACATGGCAGTTTGATCTGAATTAGAAACAAATAACAAAAAGCATTCAAGATCCTTATCACCCAACTCCACATTACCATGACAAGGAATATACTTATAATAAGAGAAATTTACATGACAATTAAAGTATACAAAATATTGAATTGATTCAATACTAACCCTAAAAATGAAATATTGATAAGTAGTGCAAATGTACAGAAAGAGGATACTTGGTGTTTATAACATATCTATTCTGATAAATACATATTAATGTGTTGGGAGTGCTGTTGATACAATCATATTAAAACATCCCTTTTTTAATCACTTGAAAGATGATTAGTCTGTTAAATATCAGAGAAAACAATCAGCATAATGACACAAAGATAAATGCTTCAGGGGTCTAAAATTTTGAAGGGATTATTACCTGGAAATGCCATTTTTGGAAGGTAAAAGTTCAAGTTGATATTTTTTCAAAACATAAAATGTATCTGAAAACAGCCCCCTCAATTAAAAAAAGAATCATTACTTATCCCCAATGAAAGGAGATTTCCTTATTTCAGACACTAATTTGTCAATGATAGTTTGTTTTAATAGGGAGAACACACAAATAGGATCGAGTTGAACAGGGCACAGTTTCCACTCGTCATTCATATAATTCAAGCCATACTCCCGTAAAGATGGCGGAAATAGGTGCTCGGTTATAGTTACATAGTAAATGCCCCCACCCCTGTAAAACCTTATATTCTTTCCCATAAAAACTAACAAATTTCCTGTAGTTTGAAGTAATTGAAAGTACCTAAAATTGGGAAAAGGGGGAAAGAAAAAAAAACAACAATTCCCCGGAGAACTGCTTTGCACACACAACCGAATCTTGACAATATATCATAGTTCAAAAATCTTGTCATAGCAACTTCAAAAGGGAAGAAAAAAAAAAAAAAAAAAAAGAGGCCAACTCAAAGAGGTTTATTTACAGTAGAAGGTTACTTTGTTTACATTGATTAAACAACAAGCATGTTTTGCGGAGTTACTTCCATTCTAGAGCACTTTCACAAGGTAATTTTGATTTACAATCGCCAAACAAACAATAACCGAAAAAGATTTTCTAACACACACACGCAAGAACATTTTCTATAATTATTTGATAATGCAATATGGTGAGAATGAAATCAATAAAAAAGTGTTAACATATATTGATGGGCGGAGGGGGGGGTGACGACGACAAAAGTGGCTAAAGGTTCAAGTGTCAAGAAGAGCAACAGGGCCAAATTGGTGATAATAAATTAAAATTACTCGAACAATACCAGGAAAATGAGTTGAACCTATAATAAACTGGGGACATCTCCCCCTGCCTAAGAAAATTGTTTGCTTGAATCTCTGGAACAGAAAATATGGAAGAAAGTGATGTTTATGTTCTGAGGAGTGCGTAGTTATTGTTGACAACACTAAATAAATTTATTGATTACTAAACAAGGGTAAAACTAACAACACAGGATGACCTTAAAAGAAAAATTAAACGAGTTTTACAATTCAACTCTTCGACCCTGGGGTCATCTTGAAGTCTCAATAGAATGGGATCTTATAAAATATCAGGTTGGAGAATTTCCACAAATTGACATACCATAATCTTCAGCCCTACATTAGTAATATGTTTTCTATAAACAATAAAGAAATGGATCATTCTTTTTGTTTTTCTTCAGATTAAAAACATTATTTCGGAATACTCACCATTTTTATAATTTATCTTAGATCTATAGACAAAAATATATTCGCATACGTCAAAGTGGAATATGCATTTTAAATTTTGAGTTTCCTGTATCTTAAATATAAAAAAAGGAGGTGGGTGGAGTCAGGTTGCTTGCTCATCCTTTAATTTTTAGGTCATAAAAACATCAATTATCGATTTTTATTTATCACATCATAGCCAATTAATGAAATTTGACCTGCATTACTTGTTCATTGTTTCAAAAAAAAAAAAAAAAGAAAAAAATATACTGTGAAAAACACGAAAGTATAGCTTTGTTTTTGTTTTGTTTTTTCTCAAATCATCCAAGAACCAAAGAATGGTGAAAATTCAGAGCAATTGTTACTTTTTAATCGGAATAATTAAATTACTGAATAATCCAAGTGTCCTAAAAAAAAATTTTTTAAAAGGGCTCGTCGAGCTTAGAAAGTCGATTTACTGACAGACACGCCACATTTTGTAGATTCTTGATGAATGAATTTTTTTTTGCATTTGAATGAGCAAAAAAAGAGAAACAAACGAAAAGGCAAATCAGGAATTTCAAACATGGCAGGGGGGAATCTGGAACCATTCAAAGAAAATATTTCTCGAGTAGCATCATTTATATTCCTATCTATTTTTAAAAAAAGTACCAATTTACATCTATAATACAATATTTGGTAAAATTTGCGCAATCTCCGACAAAAAAGCGTGGTCCCTCAGAGCTATTGTACAATTATCGTATTTCATACTCAGAGCTCTATTAATGGCTGTGATCGCGAATTTCAAGTAATTGATTTTAACACAACTCAAGAGAATAAGTATAAATTATCAGGAACCACACACCAAGGATACTGAAATGATTTGACACAGCCAGCTAGAGGACCACACAACTCAACTTGTACCCAACACAGAGACACTCCCCTCAACCTGTATCACTTATAACACAAAATCTATTTTGAAATGATTAAGATTGTTAGATAAGATGAGATGGATTTTATCCTCTCATCAGTTGATGATGAAGAGTATAGAAAAAGAGATGCAACTCAAAACTACCCACGTGTCGCCAAATTCAATCCAACACTTGGCATTTTTCAGCAGAGAACGAAAATATAATTTTCTTCAACCTTTAGGGAGCTTCCTTTTTTACAAATAATTTTAGCAATCGATAAAACCATTTTGAAGATTTAAAAACCCAGTTTAATCACGCAGTAAATATCAATTTTAAATTACTGAATTTTACATCAATGTTTGTAACAATCCCTAGATTTTTAATAAGAGAACCTTCATACCAGACACGAGAAAAATAATTATTGAAAATTCCAAGTAAATATTTTTCTTTCTTTATAGAAGCGTAGCTTGGAGAAACTATTAGAAAATACCCCCCCTAAGAAAAGCTTCCTCAATAGTGGTAGAGTTCACCTACTGCTACTCTGCTGACATACAATAACAAAGATATTTGTAACCATGATGAATAGCTTGGGGTTGTTTTCCATCAATCAAGTGTTACAAGCAGGTCTAATCGCGAATTCCTTTTTTACCAAATTTCACATCGCCCATCGGTTCCTAAAATCTCTTACTACGTCACTGGATCTTCATTTCAATAGACATGGATGTAGATTAGGGTTAGAATTCGGAGGGTGGGGTAATTAAACGTGCCAGGTGTTTAAAGAGATCTGGAACAGTAAAGGAAGTGATGTATTCAATATTCTTAAAGTATGTTACATCAATGAAGTGGGATTGTATCATTTTAAGATTTAGATAGAAAGGAGTTAATGTTTTCTAGAAATTCAGTTTTGTGATTTTAAAATGTCCCTTAATAAAGAAATACCCACGTATTAATGTAATCTAAATCTAACAAATCAAACAAATTAAAACTGGTCATTTCCTGATCTATCATCATTTGAAATATTGTCAGATTAAGAATTTTAGAAGATTTTTCCAATCTGGTCAAAATCATAAAAAGAAATCCACATTTACATTGTCACAAGTTTGATGTTATTTTTTTGAAAGATTTTATCCTATTCAAACTAAACATATATTTATAGAAAAAATCTTAAAGTTACTTAAATTGAAAATCTAAATTAATCAACTTTCATTTGTTTTAAGTTTGATGATAATAAAACTAAAATTTCAGGAGAAACCCAATTAAGACTTGGCATTTTTTGTTATCAAACGTAAAAAAAAAAAAAATAAATGTTAGAAAAAGTAATATTTGAACAAGTGCGTTATTTAATAAATTTATACTTAAGGAATGTTTTCCTCTTTCTTACATCAAAGTTTTCTTAAATTATCAAATATAGTTTTATAACTGAATTTACGTTTTTATTACAAATATTTAGGAAAAAGAAAGCAAATAATTCCGTTAACTCCCACTTATTTGAATATCAACATCTCTTATTGGTGTTGTTTTTTTTTACTTTCATTATACATGTGTTTTCCTAGAGATGAAAAAATAGATGTATTCAAAATCAGATTTATTATTTCATAAACACCTCTGATTATAAGTCATAACTTATGAACAATTTTTTTCGGGGGGGGGGGCGATGTTTTAATTGAACTGAATATCCATTCTTGAGGTTTAAATTTTCAAATACTCTGATTCATGATCATCAACTCGTGGACATGACGTGCTTTTTTTCTTCAAAAAAGCAGAGATCGTGATTTTCTTCAAACAAAATTTGTAAATTAGGAGGGTTTTATCCGATTATTTCCGAGTAATTTACTGGGATTTACCGCCAATTTTATACGCCTGTCTTGACTGATGGTTAAGAGTGTAACTCAAATAAATGGCTTTACGTAATTCAGAAATACAGACTGATAAGTTCTACATAGATAATACATAGGAAAAATTTAAATAGTTTTTGTTATAATCTCAATTTTAACTATTTTTAAATATCGGTTTGAAAACAGATAAATACCCTCCCTTTGCAATCACATCGGACAAGTGCAAGTCATGTGCAATAAATGTGCATCATTCATTTATTTACAAGATAAGGGATTTAAGCAAATAAAATGTGTAAAGGAGTTAGTAGATAAGTAAATAAATAAATAAATAAATAGGAGGGTTATATCCGATTATTTCAAAATAATTTACGAGGATTTACCGCCAATTTTAAGAGCACCCAATTTAATGTAGACTACTGATGGTTAAGTATGTAGGTACTCCTCACAGCTCAATAACATACTATTTTCAAGTGATACCGATAACTAAAAAATTACAAGATATAAAAAAAATAAATGCTACATATTTTTTTTTTAAAGAAAGATGAAAGTGTTTTATTATTGAAACTAAAAAAATGTTAATTTCAATAATACAATTTAATTTTAATTCAAAATAATATCGGATTTAAAACAGGAAGGAAAATACCCTCCCTTGGCGATCACGTTGGACAAACGGAAGTCATGTGCATATCATTCATTTACAACATCAGGGAATTGAAAAAGATTAAATTGAGTAAAAGTTTAGAAAATAAATTATTCATTTTTATTACTTACAGATCGGACCTGTCTTCTGAAGATGTAACATATGAAACTCCATATCTTGGCCGCCAGAATAAAGAAGCCGCGTAAGCCCATAACAAAGTAGGTGATCATTAGTGTAGCATTAATATTTAAACAAATCACACCTCCTGTCTTTTCCTCTCAATTCCTTGGGGGAGGGGGTCAGTTTTTTTCAAGATTGTAAAAAAAAAAAAAAAAAAAAAAAAAAAGGGGGGGGGAATAATATTTTCTGCACAGAAGGAATTTTTTTTTTAAAGATGGTAGAACTTTGAAGAGTGGGGAGACGGGATTCAAATAGCTACAAATAGTGATTTTTTTTGTTTTTTAATTTTGATTTGTGTAGGTAGATTGTAGTAGTATGCAATAGTCAGCAAAAAAAAAAAAGAAAAAAAAATTAAGAAAACCTACTTAAAAAGAAATATATAGAAAACATTGTTTTTAATGTGATAAAGTTTAAAAAATAATAATAATCCTAGATTCCTAGTGCTTAATTAAAAAAAAATTAAACTGTTGCAGAAAAGGCTTTTTTTCAGGTAGGGCATATCATACTTCTAGGTTGTAATCCACATTTTAATACCAACAATATGTTATCTACTCAATTACTTGAAAAAGATTACCAACTAAATCACTAGAAAGGAGAGAAATGACTAAAGATAGATAAATAACTTGAAGGGTTTATAGCATAACAAAAAGTAAATAAATCTAAAGATAAACACTAAACAGTCATTGATTGTTGGTAGTAAACAAAACTACTACTCCTACACAACATAATAGGTACTAAGTACTATTGTCAGTTGTACTAGTGACTTAATGATGCTAAATTCTTTTATGATCTTCACTTGCACTTTTCTTTAGTACTAATTAGTACTAAAACTGAAGTAATTAATTATCTTGTGCAGATAATAACTGAAGTAGTAATACTAGTTAAAAAATAATAATAACCCGTTCAGTGTAGTCATTTGCTACTTGTTTAGTCAGTAGTAAATAATAATGGGGTCGTGATATAATAAAAACTATTATTATAGTAGTCCCCTGCAGATGTAGAGGGTGGATTTGGTTTAGTTAGCAGTCCTTCTGGTTCCTGGTTGTCTCTCTAAGGTGCCAACTTATCATTTCCGACCAGCTCAGGTAGGTATAATGCCGTCGCCGGATGGTAATCCAGATAATAGTCGGACTTAGTAGACAAGGAGCCGGTCATACATATCCCAACTCACGCGATAACAAGTGGGTCAGATGTAAACACTAAACAGTAAAGATGGTGGCACTTAGACTACTAATGCCGCTGCTACTACTATAGCCATCGCCATCCTGGCGGACACTGACGGGATATACCGAAGCATCGCTACATCAATATTTGATTCTTAGATCAAAAAAAAAGATATCAATATTTAACCTAAATCAGCATAAACTTGAACAAAATATTATCATTCATATGATATTATTATTTCATTTCTATCAATCACCAAATCGACAAGTAACGGAATATATCGAACTAATACTATGATTATTTCATCCCTTCTGACAAGAAGTACGTAATATCACGGAATTTACCGAATTAAGACATTTTACGGACTGAGACGGAATTTCCCGAGCAAAACATATGCGTCCCTGTCCATGTGTTTGTTGAGGCTGGTAACCGCAATATACTGACTTTTCTTATCAATAATTATCACGAATAATTCAACACATCAATTATTATCGATTCTGACTCACTATATCTTTCACATATTGAAGAATAAAAGCAATCTCAATTTTATTTTATCCTTATATTCTCTATTTATCAATCGCAAGAACGTTAATTGAACATGAGTGGGTGGCTGTGGTCTGAACTGGATGCCTTCACTTGAAGGAGTTCAACGACCTAGCTTCCATAACAAACGTTTTTCTTTTTTTATGTTCTACTCTCTCACTGAGTATTAATCAAATAATTTCATGTAATTATTACAAATTTTATTCATTCCATTTCAAGTACGAAAAAAGGCTTTGATTGTGATAAGTTTTATGTCTACTGCTAATTACGGAATTTACCGAATGAATCCGATTTTCTCAGCAGGAAAAAATACCAACTTTTTTCTTTTAAAATTTTCATTCTTTATTTTTAGGATTTTCTGCAAAATATTAATTTCAAAACATGGGCATCAGAACGCTTCGAGAAAATAGTCTCAACATTGAACATTGGATATATTTGTTTTCATTCTTTTTTTAGATTTAAGGATATTAGATTATTAAAGAAAAAATATGATTTTTTTTAAATGAATTAATATTATGGAGAAAAAACTTATTTTCAATAAAAGAAATGAGGTAAAGTTGAAATGATGAGAAATTTCTGACTATATATGTAAAATTTGTTATTTAAGGGAAAAGTGTTTGCATTAATAGAAGGCTAACTGGTTCATAAGATAGGGAACCTTACCAGTCACTGAGATGAGATCTTCCAACGTTTTGCTAAATTTTAATTCTATTCTTGTGAAATTTTGTTTTTCTGAAAGATTTTCTTTTAATAATTGGTAAGTTTTTGCCTAAGATCCATTCCTAACTTTTAAAATCATTTTATCAAACTTCATATTGTAAATTTTAGTGAAAGACTAAACCCTCCTAGGACAAAACCTACAAGTTCAAAACTCCCTAGAACAAAAACTCCTCTGTTAGAATGCTAAATAGGACAAAACAACCTTGGTTAGATTGAAAATGACAATAGTTTGAGTAATTAGTGACAGAATCATTTTTTTTTTTACCTTACCTATTATTCTTATTCAGGGAAAAGCGTTTACCTGGCTTCATATTCCAATCTCGTGTTTTGATGCTTGACATTTTTTTTTTTTGAGGCTTCCAAAAATTAAGAATACTTATTTATCATGTTTAAGTTCAACTAAAGAGGTTTTGTCCACCTTAGCACTTTAATTGAGGCCATTTTGTCTGAGGGCGTCTGTAGGGGAGGATTTTGCCCTGCATAGGTTTTGTCCTGGTGAGGGGTTGTCTGGAGCACTGTAAATTCAGCCTATATGTTACTTTTCAGCATAATCATAATGTTCGGCAAATTTGGAGTACTAAGATTCAGATACGAAAGAGGATTATCAGCCATGCACAAGAAAAATAGGTTTGGTTAGTCACTCAATAGAAACTGTCTCTTGGCAGCATGAAGTGTTGGCATTGTTAAATAGGAAAAAGGGGTGATCAATGAATAAGTTACTTCTCTTACCTTTCGTTGGATGGTGATCTCTAAAAAAGTATGAATTTTTTAAAAAAAGTATGAACACTACCAGACACAAACTGAGGAACCAATTTAACATAAACTTACATTGTAAAATGAAACCCTACCTGAAAACCTATTTGGTGGGAATTTAAAAAAAAAAAAAGGTTTTCCTGACATGATAGAGGGTAAATGTTCAGTCAACTAGCTCCTTTGGTACAGCCTGTACGTCTGATACATACATAGCCAGCCGGCCAGCTCCACATGAATTTTCAAGTTGACTAATGAAACCAATTGGAGATGCAAGAGGGTCCTTCAGTGAGTGAGTAAGAATATCTGGGGAATTAAAAATACTTTTCCATTAAATATGGTTATATTGTATTTTGTTGGAAAGGAAATTTCATACTGAATAAAGTAATTGAGAACTTTGGGGGATATTGTGCAGACAGGCAGACAGACAGAGGGAAAAAAGAGAATAAAATTTTCAGATTGGAGCATTTTATTTAGTTCTGGCAGTTCTGTGTCTCCAAACTTTCCAGATGAATTTCTATAAAATTTTCTTGAAGGGAGGGAAATGAGCTACAAAAGAAGTTGAAACATTTTGGAGCAGTTCCATGCACAATTATCTCCCTTATGATCTAGCTAACTGTATACACAACCACAAGATATCTTCAAAAGTTCTCTTTCTGTCCATATGATATCCCCAAAAGTTCTGAATCATTTTCAAATAAACTTTGTGGAAGAGTGGGTAATAGAGATGAAAAAAAAAAAAAGATTCAAATTAGGAGCGGATCCATCCACAATTACCTCCCCTACATTTTAGTCATCTGTTCACACTACAAAATATTTTGAAATTTCTCTGACTGTCCAAATGTTGTCACCAAAAGTTCCCCTTGACTTTCAATAAAATTCGGTTAAAGGGTGGGCAATAGGCTACTGAAGAAGTAGGGAAAGTTTGGAGTGGATCCATGCACAATTATTTCCCCTATATCCTAGCTAACTGTTGGCTACCACACAATATCTCCAAAAGTTCTCAATGAATTTCAATTAAATTTTGTTGGAGAAGGGACAATGCATTAGGAAAGAAATGATTAAATTTTGGAGTAGATCTATGCACAATTACCTCTTCACATTCTCGCTAAATATCTGCACCACACAATAGCTCCAAAGGTTCTCTGTTCACATGATATCTCCAAAAGTTTTTAAAGAATGCCAATGAAATTTTAAGGAAGAATGGACAAAAAGCTCAATTTTGGAGCAGATCCATCAACAATTATCTCCCCTACACTATAGCTATCAATCCATTTGGGTGTTCCATTTTAAAACAAGGCTCCATGACACTTGATTGTGAATAGCTCAAAACGACTTGCTCTTAGGCGTATGATTCTTGTAAGAATTTCACTTAGCATGAAATTTCCTTTCCAACCATATACAATGTAGGAAAACACTTTTTTTCTGATTAGGTTACCACAGCAAACATTGGTTTCATCAGTCAACTCAAAAATTCCTATAGGACCCTCTTATAGCGCCAGGACTTTTAGTGACAACAATTTCATCGCTTTTTGACCACAAAGAGTTGATGATTTAAGTATTAGTTACAATGAAATCATAAAATTAGTAAACGATTATTCCGTGTAATTAGAAATTAATAGAATTGTACAAATAAGGTTTAAACAGTCAAGCCTATAACAATTCAGTTTTGAGCCAAAGATTGCTTTTCGCTCTTTGCACCCCGATTTCAAATTGCCCTCCAAATATTTTTTAATTGCTATCTTGTAGGTTGTGTATCCGACATTCAGAATCACAGGGCCAGATTCTTCTGTGATTCCCGAAGTGGGCGCTACCGGTCCCTAGCGGGTACCGGAAGACTCATGGGGTGCTAGAAAGCAAAGGGACGGTAAGGTGGCGTGTTAAGTCAATGGAGTAGTGAGGGAGGTTGAGGGGAAAAGAATACCAATTGATACCTCCTATCTCATGTACTTTTAAATACCTTTGGACTATTATATTTTTGTTTATAAAATAAATGCTTAAATTTGAAAAAGAAAAATAGTGAAATTTCATTTTCAATGTATCATATTTAACCGACTTTACAAGGGGCAGGATGATTGAATAAATGTTTTAAAAGTCCAAAAAGGTTTGAGAAACTGAACTGGTATAAATTTTCTGTCTGGCGCTCCCAGTCCCAACGATGTTTGCACGAACAGCTTTCGTTGTATCTATTTTGTTTCGTTTTTGCTGTTTTTTCATTTTTTTTCTCATTTAATAGAAGGGTTATAAGGATCGGCAAATAAAAAGTAAAAAGAAAAGGCTAACATTCAACTGGATTTGTCACATTTCCTACTTTCAATCAAGAAACAGGATGTAACAACCGGCAGCTGGTGCAGCTGAAAAAATATGTCACATTGAATGAAAAGTCGGCTGCCTTTTCCCAGAATGATCATAAATGACAATACGATTGGCTATCAGCATTTCCTATGGCTTCATCATTGGCACGCTACGACTGTCTTTAAGGATCTGAAACATGATTATCTGTGTTCAAAATCACCATTTGTTTACCAACACAAGGACATATTAAGAGTAGTTCCGTGTTGTTGAGCTGGACGATTTCACTTCATGACAATCCAAACAGTGTTCGTATTTAGAGCAGTTCCATTTTGTTGAGTTGAGCGTGATGATATCAGCACAGCACCGGTGGACCGACAGGATTGGGGTGACACCATGATGATTTGGAAACACGAACACTCAATATTAGCCGCTACTTTTAGAGCTATTTTTCAGTGATTTTAGCCAATCTTTAGCTATTTTCCAGCAATTTTAGATATTTTTAGCCGTTTTCAACCATTAAAAATGGCCATTAAAAGGCTAACAGTGAGTGTGTGTTTTTTTTAGCGCACTTTGATGGTTTTTGACATTTTTTTAGTGGTTGATTTTGCACAAAAACTTTCTGTGTTGGCCCTGGGCGACATCAACCCTAGGAACACCGTTGTAGCTCAATTGCATATTGTGAATGGCTCACAAACACTTCTTACTAGCTAAAATCCCTGTCATCCAAGTTCAGTGTTTCCAACTCAAAAAGGGTTTCGTGCTAAATCGACCTCGAAAAAGCGTCAGAAAAACGCCAAAACGCACTAAAAAAACACTGTTAGTCACTTTATGTCAGTTATAATAGCTAAAAACGGCTAGATTCAACAAGAAATAGCTGAATTTTTACTAAAATGGCTGAAAATAGTGCTGAATTGTTGATTTTTGAGTTGCCAAAATAAGGAAAGCCCTAAATTGGCAACACTGTCCAGGTTTCGTCGACAACTCCTAAACGCTTCATGCTGACCCATGCTGAACCCTTCTGGGACCTCCAGTTGAAGACAGACAATTGATACTAACGTCAGCATATTGAACCACCATAATCACCAAAGTTGCAAGTGTTTATGTTGTTGTTTGTATGTTTCTGTGTTCTAGAGCTCCTGGCCATACCGTTTTGTCTGCAGATTTTAAAATTGGCATCAGTACTCCACTATACCTCTTCTGTAGATGTTGTTGATTTTATTTATGGAAAAAAAGCAACTTTATTTACAGGTTCATGTTTCTAGACTTTTTAAAAAAACTCTATTTTAGATGTTTTCCTGCAGAAAACACCAGTGATGTCATAAATAGAATTAATTCCCCCATATTTATTCTTCAATGGACTTTTTATACATGACTTCAAATTTCGTTGCTATGGTTGTTTAATTATTAACTCTGATCACGAGTCTCATTATAATTCACCAAAAGTCTGTCTGTCTGTCTGCCCATGTGTGACAGACCACAACAGAAACCAATGTGATCTTCTGTGTGTATCAATGTGACGCCTACCAAGGCTTTTAGCCAGTTATTTTTTGAAAATCACCCGCAGATATGTTTTCAGAGGTGTGACCTCGTTTTACAATTTGAATTCATGCTAAAATAGACACCTTTTATGCCTGCATTTTCAGCTGAATATACTGGGTGCAGATGAAAAACTGCTTAATCGCAGAGCGCGAGGGTACTTTGTATTGTTCATGGAGAGGAAGAAAGACTGTTTATTTTTCTGTTAAGCATCGTGAATGTACATTTAACATTTTTCCAATATTGTGAAATGAAATTCTGAAAGTCACAAATTCGATCACTCCTTC
This sequence comes from Thysanoteuthis rhombus, assembly GCA_963457665.1. Classification (NCBI taxonomy): domain Eukaryota; kingdom Metazoa; phylum Mollusca; class Cephalopoda; order Oegopsida; family Thysanoteuthidae; genus Thysanoteuthis; species Thysanoteuthis major. Next base: position 34,475,145 of record OY735235.1, read on the forward strand.
TGTTACCATCATTCCTGAAAGTTTCATTGAGAACTTTTGTGTATATTGCAGGGAGAGTCATGAGTGTTCACATAAATATGTGGGAAAAAAAATGAAAAATATCTCGCATTTAGAATTGAAATTCCTGGATCCAACCTGAAATTTAATCAATTTTTCCTTACCTGATTGCTTACCCTTGCACAAAGTTTCATTCTTTTGGAGATATTGTATGGACAGACGGACAGATAGAGGGTTAGACAGATACGACTGAATGCATATACCTCGCCAATTCTGTTGGCAGAGGTAATTACAGTTAAAAAATATTCTCTTCGCTTATTTTTGTGAATATTGCTGATAAATTTTCAAACTCCATTTTATCAATCAAGATTGTTTTTAGAGAATTATGTTTTTGTTTGTATTAAAACAGTATTTTCTATAATTTATTATATGTTTGCCTTCTGAGTTCTCAATTTTTTTTATATAAGTATGTAAAGTTTATGAAAGTTAAAGGAAGCTTATCAATATTTTTTCGAAGAAACTGACTTCCATTTTATATTTTTTATATCAAATATCCTTTGGGTAGAAGGGGACTGAAAAAAGATCTTAGAATGTTCACCAGAATGAACGTATATGTAAAGAAAAACTCGCCCTCACAGTCAATAATAGAACAGCCGTAGCCAAAAAAGTTGAATTCATATGAAAAAGAATTCCACAGGAAAACCTAGAAAATAGAATTTTAAAAAATATCTAGATTCTGGAAAATCTAGTTGTTATTAATAAATCCATCATAATAAGGGTCCGGAAAGGTCAAAAAAGTTTTTTTAGAAAGGGCCTAGTGGAGTACTGTTGCCAATTTTCAAGTTTGTGGACAAAAAAGGATGGCCAGGAGCACTGGTATACATAATCAAACACACAGACATATGCACATATAAAAAAGGATAGAACTCATCACCCTCTTTGATGGGTATTGTTGTTCAACCATCTTCCTGTACACTGTGGAATACTGATAATTACTTTTAGATTATGATACAAATAAATTTTTGGACCCATTAATGTATCATTAGCTATACATATATTTTCATGCACGGGTGCCTTGGAATATGAAGATTATTTTAAGGGTTCCCCCAGTCTAGATAGGTTAAGAAACACCAGTCTAAATAATCAAAACATATAATAATTACCAATGTATTTTTATTCATCTATTCATTTTCTGTCAAGTTGAAGGGAACTAATGTATAAAATCAAGTGGAGCTGCTACAATTTGAACTCTGATGAAGACTTTAGCATCCTAATGATTTACCCATAGGCCAAGGATACACTAATGACTGTGTGTTGAAAGTTTAAGCATTAAGTACGTCACTCAAATTGTATACATTGGGAGAAGAGGACAATAAATAATAACAGCTAACAGCATCGGTGGCCAGAATTTAAAACACAGAAAATTTCTTTTCAAAAAAACTGTCATCATTTTTGACAATACAGAGTACACCAGTACCTAACTATGATTGAAGAAATCTCTGTCCGTGTGTGTATGCACTGCAATTATTTGAAAACTGGCCATTATAAGAAGTTGACATTTGCCAGATATATTAGTCAGCACGCTAGGCAGTACTGTGTTGAATTTGCAGTTTTTTTATCAGTATTTCTAGAAATCTGATAAAAATAAATAAAAAATACAGATTGTAGATCTTCTATCAAAAGTTATGGATTTAAATTTAGATATAAAATATCTAAATTGGCAATGCTGGAAAGAAGTAACTGAAATACTTCAAAGCCATTGTTTCGTATGATGAAAATTATTTTATATGACTATTATGGTAACCTGCTCAACATTCCATAATGTTGCGATTTTGGAATCGGCATTGCTCTTGTATGTAGAGTAATAAAAACACTTCACCTCTGAAATCACTAGAAAGTCTAAAAATGTCTGAAAAGTCTTTGTCGTCTGCTCCTCCCAAATGGATTCTCTGTATCTGTTAGACATTTGTGTGACTCAAACATGAGTCATATTTTCACCCTACAGATGCCACACCTTTCATAAATACCACGTATAGTGTTCTTTGATGCTATGCAGGAAGTTTATAGTCAGGGATATAGCAAGAGATTGCTAGAGATTTGGGGGCTCAGGGGAAGAGGGTTTGGCTTCTTGAGGGCTCCACTCCAACATTAAGTGAGATTTGATGAGGGAGGAAAATTTGCCATAAATAGACATGCGGTATCACTTAATTGGTGAAAAACAACCCAAAAGCAATTCATGTATGTACAAAATATCCTTGATATTGTATGATATCAGAAATGCCATGGGTGAACTTCTGTTTATAAGACTTTTGGCGGCCACCCTCCATCAAGTGATATCCCGGTTTCTTTCCCTTTCACCTAATTATTCCTATAGCACAGGGGTCAGGGGATAGGGGTAAATTACCCTAAATTGGATAAAAATGAAAATTTTATGTGTACTGAAGGCTAGAAAATTATAGTTAAATTTCATTTTAGAATCCTCAAGATTTCAAACAATATTTATATACATATGTGTTTCATCTGTTGTGTGCATTGAATGTGAGTGTCATCAAATGATTAAAACATTTAAATTATTGGAGCTATGATTCTCTGTAGTGTCTTCATTAATTCAGAACATAGCATTAATCTTAATTCAGGTGGAAGCAAATATTTCAATTAGTGATTTCTTATTTCACAGCCAAGTTCTGAAATTTTGTAAAAGGTCAAATAATCATTTTTGTAAATTTTTGTAAAAGGTCTAATAATCACCGCTACCCGACTGGTTTAATCACTCTTGCTGGTTTTTAGTTATCTTGCTGGTTTTTAGTTATCTTGGTGTTCTGACATTTATATCTATCTATCTATCTATCTGGGCTTTGCCCAGCCCTAACCATTCATAGTAGAAACTCAATGAGTAGAGAAAATGTTTTTTTTTCAATTTTTTGGAAATTCCCCACCAAAATAGGTTTTCAGTTTTGGTTCATTATGCAATGTATGTTTATGCTGAATTGGCCACTTGTATGAGCCCTCTTATCTTTTTAATGAACATTCAGACCTTTTTAGTGATCAATAAAAAGGTCTGAATTTTCATTAAAAACAACAAATGTGAGAGAAATAACTTATTCATTGATCATCCCTTTTTCCAAATTTCTAATTAATCACCCCCAACATAGCATACATGGGTTGTGGTGATTCATGATTTCCCTTGGAATGCCATTCTTATTCCAGTATATCATCATCATCAGTCTTTTAACATCCGTCGTTGGACATAGACCCTCCCCAGGATTCGCCACAATTCCTTATCATGGGCATCGCGGAGCCAGTATTTCCTGAATTTGTCCAGTTCTTCTCTCCATCTTGTGTTCTGTCGGCCTCGGTTTCTTATATGATCTCTGGTGGCTATTCAAATCTTTTATTAGGAACCATCAACCGAAACTGTCACCAAGATTAACAGCATAAGTTTCTTTGGTTTTTAAGTTTGTTCGACTGGCTGGCTATGCAAGTATCAACGGACATAGAAGGCTGAATATTTAAATACTTACACCTTATGTCTTCAAAAAACATTTTTTTGTTATTTGAAAAAATTCCCTGCTAAGTGGAGTTTTTTTTGGGGGGGCAATTTGCAATGTAAGTCTATGCTAGATTGGTCACTTAGTTTGTGTTTGGTTACATTTACGCTAGTGTTTTATTTTAATTCAAACTTTTTTTTTGTGATCACTTCCAAACCAAAGGTGCGTGAAGTAACTTATTCATTGATTACCTCTTTTTCTAATTTTTTAATTGATCAACCCCAACATGGCATGCTGCCAAAAGACATTGGTCACATGATGGTTCCTACTGAGTGACCAACAAGACCTGTCTTTGTTTACTTTAAAGCCATTCAGTTTAATATCATATGGCGCAAGTGAATTTTGGTTGATACCCCAGAACAGTAGTTTTAGACCTTTGGAATAGAGAGGATATTCTGGTGGACTCCTATTCTCAGCAATTAATCTTTAGACTGTACCAACTGAACCACAATAACAAGCAATTTTTGACCTTTATAAACCTTTATTTATTCTAAATGTATTACTCTTATTAGAATTCAAACCTATGATACAAGTCTGTATACACTAGTTATGTTTTTTGATAGTTGTGCCATGGATAATGATAATGTTTCTCTGCCACAAGATCCGCAATATAAGGTTCAGAGACAACATTGCTGTGGACTTCAGTTTCAAATGCACTACCCCTAGAAGTTCCCCGACACATTATCTAGCAAGAGAATACAATGAGATCAGATACTGAAATATTCATATTTTTCCTCAGTTTACCTAATTGAGTGGGAAGACTTATCATTTTACCAGCTGTAGAGGTTAACATTTACTCAGTGGGTATTGTACGGGCTCCTAAATTGTATACAAGGTGTTTAAAGGAAACGTATACATGATTTTAGAAAGAATTAAGACCTTTGAAATTTGAGGGAAGTAAGTCAGTATTTTTCAAAAAAAAGAAACGTGTATATGTTACGCCGAAATTGCCTATTTGGCAAAATTTAATGAATTTTTGTAAAAAAAGTTTTGAATATTTGTTTTTATCTTTGTAATGATTAAATAAACTTCTGATAAAATTAAAACTGCATACTTATTTATTTTTTGAAAAAAAGTTAAAACTTTGCCAATTAGTCAGTTTTGCCAATTCGGCCGAACACACACACACACACACACACACACACACACACACACACACACACACACATTCTCCTCTAGAGCAATACTGACAAACCTTCCTTAAATATCAAGGGACTGAATTCTACTGAAATATTTTGAGATACTATATATATATATGATTATAAATTGTGTTATATTATATTGAAATTCTATTTGAAATGATCTCCCATTATCACAAGGTGAATGTACCATTTGGCCAACAATTAAAGAAAATGGGGCTGCTGCAGTTTTAATTGTTTATTTCATTTATGTTGTCTAGGACAAATGATATATTCACTTTGTGATAACAAGAAAACATTTTGAATAGAGTTTCAATATTACATTGGCATTTTTTTTTCCATCATATATACAGAAGGGGGTTCAGTACAGGAAATAACACGAGAGACTGTACATAGTTGGATAACAGACAAAATATTTACATGGACAGTGATTTACAAGGGATATGGGTAGTGCTTGTGAGGACAATTTTCTGTATCGAATAGAAGCTTGGAGTTCCTGGCATTCTACCTAGATATTTGTTGACACCTTTTTTCGTGACCCCAGGGGCTCCTATAAAAACAGGTATTACTTCAGTCTTAAGTTGACTCATTTTTTTTAATCTCAATCCCCAGGTCTTTGCATTTAGACAATTTTTCAAACTCTTTTACAGATATGTTTTTGTCTGATTGAATGGTCATTTAATGGTTTGATTTATTTGTACTGGGAAATCCTATAATACTGCCATAGTTAGCATTTCAGTTACAAGTTCTGAGTGGTGTTTATACTAATGTAGTTTGAGTGTTGCGCCATAGAGTTTACAGACTATCCAGTGGATGTACCGGCCCACTCTATGATGTCCAAGTTGGTATTCATTGGGGGCAAGAACAGAACATCCAGGTATGATGTAATTGATAGTCCCAGTTGTGCCATCACAGAATGTATTGTTGGGGTTATCAATAAAGTGTGCTAGGTAGTTCCTGGAAGAAGGCTCTGATCTTGAGCAGCAAGGATGAAGCCTTCTTTTTTGGCTTTTAACCCTGAACTTGATAGCCACTGATGAGTTTTGGTATTATCTACATTAGCATCTTTGGTCCAAAGTGGGTACTGACTGTGCCAAGATTTCTGTTCCCCGTGTTCTTCAAACATTGATATTGATAAACACCAGATTTTGGGGGTAAAATTTAATTCTTTTTTCAAACTGTCATAACCTTTGTGCTTTCACTTGGATTTTCTGTTTGATAATTTTTCAAGTTGGAGGTTGGTCTTTTTCTATTGTTAGATATTTCCTCTTCTTCCTCTTCTTCCTGATATCGTAGTATCATCATCATCATCGTTGCTGCCGTCATCGTCACTGTTGATGTTATTGTTATTTATTTATTTATTTTTTTTCAAAATAAAATGCCTCTGTATACAATTTACATTAAAATATTTATTCAACATTAAAGTTATAAAACTGTATAAAAATTACAAGTTCAAATGTTCAAAGAAATTACTTTTTATAGTAGTAAAAAAAAGACAAACCTAGCTTGAAGTGAAAATTTAGGATGGGGAATACCGCATCACTGGTTATTATTGTTTGATGTGAAAATCTAACCTCCCTTCTTAACAGCAGAAAAATCCTTTTTCAACTTCAGGTCTTTGCTTCGTATTCCTTCATTCGAAAAGAAAAACAAAAATACAACTAATATTTGAATTAATAAGCAAACTGATCATTATGGCTCTGTAGTTGAGTCAGAGGCAGCACATGGGGTATAGGAGCTCTTGAGACAAAATATATCTGAGGAACCATGAAAAATTTCAAAAAAACTAAACAAATCTAAAAAAATTGCTGTTGGACCTAGTGCTGCCCCTGGGTAGAGTGCTCACCTCTGGTTTGGTATGCTGTAGACCATTGGGGAATACCAGGTGTCATAGGCAGAATGAAACCTCAACAATCCTGGCAAGCTGGAAGTAGGTCTTACTAACAATTGCCAGTGTGTACTGAACTCTGCAATACCCTTCATGAGGGTATAAGTGGAGAACAATGTTACCTATATATCAATGAGCAGCTCAAGTCAAAATGGTGACAACATAAGTTATGGACATTATATCTTAACACTTCTAAGACTAACATATCTAGGTGTTTAATGACTGAATTAAAATGCCCCTGTAGACTTCTAAAAGAGATCTATGGGATACTAGCTGGGCTGTCTTGGTTTGCCCACGGAAGAAAAATCCTCTAAATCTAATAACCCTGGAAAGCAAATAACACTGTATAGAGATTTCATGGAATCAGATAAGGAGTGATAGAGGGTGTGCTTTTATGTAACCCTTCACTCAATGGTTGGGGCAATACACTCTTCTGGGCATACTGATGCACACCAGTTAGAGTTAGCCTGCATATCCACTCCTAATTTTAAGAATTGTTTTTTCTCTCAACTGAGAATTCATGTGTTTATTTTTGGCTTTAGAACTTTGCACATCGAGGTGAACAATTGAATTTAAATTGTGTCCATGTTTTATTCTGTGTTTGGGCTTTATGGTTAGAGGTAGGGTCAAGGTTTTTCCCCTTAGAAAAAAATTGTTTCATTGTTCAGGTGAGATTCCTTAAAAATGTACTGCCCAACTGATAAAAGCACTGAGAGAAAGAGATACACTGATTCATGCTTACTTATATTGAATGGAGAGTAAGAGTATAGTTTAGTATCATTACTACATTGTAAATACAACACCCTCTTACAAAACCTTTAAATATTTCCTTTCTTATCTCTATCATTGTTCGGACTATCCTCATCTTGGTTGTTTTCCATACAACGTTTCAGCCAAATCAGACAGAATTACTGTAAGTAATCTAATGGTTCTAGGTTCAATCCCAGTGTGAGACAATAATAATTCAAAAATACTTGTACTGCTAAGAGGGGAGTGCTGTCTATATATCCCCGTCGGTTAAATAAAGGGTTCGGTTCATTACTTCTTCCACACCTACCAGATGATACCTGATGAAGGCCATAGAGTACAACGGCCGAAACGTTGTATGGAAAACAACCAAGATGAGGATAGTCCAAACAATAATAGAGATAATAATAATACCTCACCTCAAAAATTCAGAGAAATATTTCCTTTCTTAAACCGACAAATTTGCTGACAGTTCGAAACTTAGATAGATTGGAAGCTGGTGAAATCAAAAGGGTCAAAAGTGAAATTGTCTTCATCGGGTTAAGAACTCAGTTTACTAATTGTATTTACCTCATTTCTAAACATTAGTGTATAGTTTCTTTTCAGGATTTCTTTATTGATAAGATTAGTTTTTTTTCATATGAGCTCAAATGCAGACCCAATATGAATCTTCTTTTGTAAAATTTGACCTAAAAATGCATGCTGTAGGTGAATTGAGATCTACAAATGGCAATTGGCTGGTCATGTAGCAAGAACAGCTGACAACCCATGGACATCACAACTTACAACATGGATCTCCGGAGATCACATGTGTAACAGAGGCTGGCAGAATACAATATGGAGAGACAATTTCAACTAGAAGACAACTAGACATTTCGGAAATTATTGGCCCTGTGACGCCCATGATAGAGAGGTCTGACAGACCCTGGGGAAGATCTATGTCTAATGATGGACCATTAAAGACTGATGATGATGATTTCAAATATATCTTTTTTATTCCTCTGTGATTCCTGAGCTCATAACCCCAGGCAGACCGATGCAGGTCAGCACATAAACTTGGGCAGCCCTGCTTACTTTCTCCAAAAACCTTAAAGATTATTTTTTTTAAAAACTCAGAAATCATTTGATCACTTTTGGCATTAGTAATTTGCATCTTAAAGTGGATTATTTGATTTAAACTGTGCCTATGTATCAATGTTGCATTTGGGTTTGGATCATGTTTAGAGGGAGGGTTACAGTTTTTGCTAAAAAAAATAACAACACATTTTATTGTCAGGTTAGGGATAGATTCCTTAAAAACCTTATGCCCAAAGAAAGAGAGATTAACATCAATTGTCACCTATGATAAATGGAAATTATGGTTGCAATATAACTACATTATAAATAGAACCCCCTCTCATGAACAAAACCTTTTGGTATTTCCTTTCACAATTCACAAATTTCCAGGAGGTCTGAAGGTCTAATAAATTGAAAGCGCATGAAATCAAAAGAAAAGAAATTAAAAAGAAAAGAAGTAAAATCTTCTCCTTCAGATTTGAACTCTGTCCACAAATTATATTTACCATAAAACATTTTGTTTGTTACTGATTTCTTAAGTGATAGAATTAGTTTTCTTTCATGACCTTAGAGAAATTGACAATTCTTTTTTGTAAAATTCAACCTTAAAGTGCAAATTACAGGTAAATTGTGACCTGCTGATTTCTTCTTTGCTTTTCCTCTGTGATGTGTAGTTCTTGCTTTTTTAGAGCACTGACACACATATTTTAGTACTTTATATAATATAGACATAGGTAAAATTGCATCAGCACCGAGAGAAAAAGAAATCCTCATTCGCTGTTTTCCAATGATGAATGGAAAGTAAGGGTCCATTTTAGCATTATAACTATGTAATGAATCAGGAACCTGAAATTTTTTTTATCATCAAAACTGACAAATTCCTGGGTATTCTAACAGTCAAATAGTCCGAAAGCAAATAAAATTGAAAGGAAAGAAAACTGTCTCTCTCAGAGTTTAAACTTCATCTACCAATTCTATTTTCAAAGATTCTAACCTCTTGAGCGCAACACCAAGTGAGTGGACGATTTAGCTGAACCCTTTAGTCTTGAGTGAATTGAGGTAGGTATATAATTTGAAATATGATTCTATATAAACTAAAAAGCGCTCAAAAAGCGCATACCCATAGTCATTAAAAACTGTAAGAAAATCCATTCATAGTCATGATGGAGGGGAGGTAACTTTGTGACTTTCAATTTTTCATATTTCGGATTGGTGTCTTGGTATATAGAAAAATTCCTCTCAATCCCCACAAAACGTTCCAGGATGAACCCCGAAATTCAATCAATTTTCCTTAGACTAATGCCCAGTCATAAAATGTCATTGGGAACTTTTGAATATATTGAGAGGACAATCTGACAAAATATGGCAGAAGTAAATAAATAACTTGATAATGTTTTGAGCAGTTTCTATATTTTGATCTTCAGCTGGAAAAATAAATTGACTGTAGCTAGAAAGTATATGATCTCAGGTGTATTTCTTTGAATGTAGGATACTTGTGTCTGTGAAGATTCCATTTTACTTGCTATGCAGTTCTCCAACAAAAGATTTTCTTCTTTCAATTTTAAGTATTTTCAATCCATTGGATCTTCGAACTACCTTGAAATTTCCTAGTTGTGAGAAAAATCAATTTTTCCCAATTTTTTGAAGAGGGGGTTCTATTTACTATGTAACCATAATGCTAAACTGGGCACTCACTTTCCACCATTCTTATTGAAGTACAGCTTACATGAATTATCTCCCTTTGGTTCAACTTCATTTCTTCAATGAATTCTATTATTTATTTCTATTTTTTTAGCATAATGGGGCCTGTGTGGGTCTGAAATTTTCACACTCCTGAGAACACCTGCGTAAATCCCATAATGTTAAAAAAAGCAAAAGAATGAATAAGAGAATTAATAGGAGAAATAAAATCATAACAAGGGGAAGATAATTCATGTAAGCTTTACTTCCATAAGAATGGCAGAAAGTAAATGTTGAAAGGTTTCAATTATCTTCACCCATAGGCAAGAGGAGAAGTGGATTAATGCCTTTCTCAAGGGCATTAATGAAAAGAGAACGTAAACAGCCTTGGCTGAAACTTGACCTCAGTTGCCGATTTCTTTTTCCTTGCTGGTAATTGCTACACCGCACCTCCTATTTGGGTGGTCGGTGGAGGCATTTCGAGAATTACATTATGCCATTTTCCAGGGAGGCGAAGGTCGTCAACCTGTTTAAAAATAATAATTCGGTGCAAAGATTCACAAACAAAAAACGTTTTATTAAGTCAATTTTTTTCTGTCAATTTAATGAGAAATGATGATTTGAGAAGTTATGGTGAATTTTACAAGTTGAGTAAATCATATACTTTGGATAAGAATATAAATTTTTTTTTCACTGAAAAGTCTTAGGAAATATATGTTTTATTTTTAAAATTCTGCTATCTGCAATTATCTTTGAAGAGCTTTTTTAACTGGATTATATTTATTATTCACTTATTTATTCAGACTAGTATATATAATAAGGGCTGTGTCACACTTATAATATCAGTAGTAGTCATCAGCAGACCGTGTTTTAGACTTATGATAACTGACAGCAACGGGACCGGTAATGGACTAGTGTATGATAGTATCATGCCTTTAGCATTGTTAATTCTATTGATATTTGTGCAAAGATGGATTCATTTGTTTTTATCCAATGAGTTTTGTTGAAATTTCACATTTTTTATTTGTGTGTGCACTTTTGTAAGGGTGATTCATCTAATAAAAAAACAAACAATGAAATTTGTTTATTCCTACTGACTATGTGGAGCAGAGGGTCGCAACCAATCAGCTGTGGTTTCAGTATCCAAAAAGTTTTATACAGGCTTGGGTCCAGTTATAGTGACCGTAAAGCTAGAAGTGGATTTATGCCTTTTCCAAGGGAATTAATGCAAGTGAATGCTAACAGCCTTGGACTTGGTTCACCAATTGTGTTTTCTGTGCCCCTAACCATTATGTTACACCGAACCTCTAAAATAATGAAACTTACAAAAAGGTTCTGAAGTCTTGGTTCAATTCTAGCAAAGAAAAACAATCTACTAATCAACTCCAAAGATGTGGGCTATGGAATAATTTGTACAGAAATTGGAATTGGTGGACCAAGTTTGATTTAAAACCGAAACTGTTTATGTTCACTTCATACTAATGTCCTTGGTTGAAGGATGTGGGTTGGGTATGGGGTTGGCAATTCCATTCCGTAAAAACCCAATCCATGAGAGTAGATTGTTCAAATTCCGTTGTCCATGTTAATTCTATTTCCCTAGTCAATTTATCCTTATGCTGTCACTTATCTGCCTCTTCCACTGAAGCAGTATATATGATTTGTTTTGATTACCTGACCCAGGGATCAAACTCATAACCACTGGTTACTAAAAACACTTGAACAACAGTTATCCACTCACTCATTTGTCCCAAGGAAGAAAGCCTGTGGATACAACAGCAGAAATATAGCAATATCAACCAAGATGAAAATACTGGTCTGAATAAAATAAGTGAATACTAAAGATAATTCCTCGTCTCAGAAAGTCAAAATGAAATGAATCATATTTTTCAAGTAAAAACAATTGAAATAGAAAGTATTTTTTTGATTGGTCATGTTGATTATTTCCATCAAGAAATTCTTTTTGCTCAGCAATTAACCCTTTTGCAAATCTTGTGACAAGATTTGGGAGGATATATGTATGTATGTATGTATATTATATATGTGTGAGTGTATGTATTAAATAGGTATATATACATATATATATATATATATATATATATATATATATATATATATATATATATATATATATATATATATATATATATATATATATATATATGTGTATGTGTGTGTATATATTTTTTATATGTGCTGTTACAATTTAAAACTCATATTGGCCATATTGAAAGAAAGCCTTTGATGACTGGTTTTATGACTAGAAAAGCTCAAGATAAAAGGTTTGAGTTCCTTCATGGGATAAAATAAGTTTTGGAAATCCCAAAATCAAGTGACTTGTCTTGTTCCTCTTTATGCAGTGCATATAGAAAAATATGGGTTTAGTTTGCAGCCCTAGAATTGGTCCAGTAAAGTTCAAGTTTGTAGAATCACCCTTTGCTGGTTGAGAATAACCAGGAAAAGACAATCCAGGATGACAGCCAGGAATCTTTTGGTAGTTTTTCTGTAAAATAGTTGTTGAATTTCTGAAACTATCCTCCATATCGCGCAGGCCTTGTTTGATTACAGTTCTTTGAAATCAAGTCCATTGTTCAAAAAATAAAAAATAAAAAAAATATTGTAGATTAATGCAAAGAGGCTCCTAAGTTACAATGTTATCTACATTTCATCAGATGGAACATTGTCAGCCATTATTCATTTTTGACTAGTATTTTTTTCATCCTAATTTTACTACTGCTACAACATATATTAATAAGCAATCAGGGAGAAATGAAGAGTAAGTAAAGATCAGATTTGATCTTTGGTGAACCATAAAAACTCTGGGAGTTCAGTTGTAGAGTTGTACATAGGTAGGCTTCCTTGGGTAAAAGGATGCAAATTTGAGTCTCGCCTTGAGCTCATTCTCATTTCTGATCTGTACTATTTTCTCATTGCCATAGACTGATAGTCTGGATAGTTGCAGTGAAAATTAACTAAAACAGGTCTGGTTAGTCAATCACTAAAAACCATCACATGATCAATGTCTTTTGACAGTATGTGTTGCCAACTCAAAGAATATCATTGCACTAATTTGACTGCCAAAAAGCGCTGAATGAAAAAAATAGCCTAAAAGCACCCAAAAGATGCTAAAAATGGTCAAGAAATGCCCCAAAAGTTTAAGCATGCCCATACTTATTTAGCACTTTTTTGCACTGCAAAGACAAGAAACATGCTGATTTGGCAACACAGATCAACTGAAAATTGGAAAATGGGACGATCAATGAATAAGTTACTTCTCTCACCATCTGTTGGGCAGTGATCACTAGAAATGTCCAAATTTCAAAAAAACAAGCATGAATGCTGCTGGACAAAAACTCAGCGACCAATTTAGCATGACCTTAGACTGCAAATTGAATCTCTCAGAAACAAAAAATTTTTTTCCAGACATAAGGAGTAAATGCTTGAATTTTCAGCCCTCTAGATCCATTACATGTGATATATGATATCTATATCTATCTATATCTATCTATCTATCTATCAATCTATATATATATACATATATATATATACATATATATACATATATATATATATATATATATATATATATATATATATATATATATATATATATATATATATATATACCATCACAGATCAGCAAAGAAATGACTGAACAAACCAATGGTGACAGTTTTGGTTGATGGTTTCTAATTAAGATGAAAGTAATACCAGTCTAAAAAATGTAATGGTCAAGCTATTTTCATTTTTTTCATTGAAGCATTTTCATTATTACTATTATCTTATTAGATTTTCTCCATTGTTACGTTTTATTATAGCAATCAGGGCTTACACACTCTTCAAACACTCAAGTCAATAGCAAAAATCTGAAATAAAATAGATTCCAACAAAATAAACTCGCCTATGTCATTCTACTGCCATTTTTCGAGGGGTTGGTATGGCAAAAGGAAATATTTCCAGGGAATAAAAAGGTAGTATTCTGAATATACCTTTGTGTCAACCCTTTTACTAGAAAAGAATGATACCATTGTTTTATATGGGTACAATAAGTTAAGGGTTAAGGGTGTCCTTTATTGACTCATGGGTTCCAAGTTTCCAACTTTCCAACCTTAAGTTAGAAATCCTTATCCAGGCAGGGAGGGGAATGTCCCGTTTTCCCCTACCCCCCATCATCATCAACAGTGATTCTTGTTGTCATGGAAAGATCCAGAATGCTTTCTTTCATGGCTTCGAAGTCCAATCCTTGAAAGGTATATTCTTCCACGTAATGTCTGGGAATTGCCCAGTGATGTTTGTGTTTTTGAATTTGTTCTAATTGTTGTTGTTTGCAAATTTCCCATTTTGGCTTCTGCATCTGATCTACATTGTTCATTCTATGATCGAAAATTCTTCTCCATATTGATGGATCACATGTAGATGTTTCATTATATGATGGTTGAACGTCAAATTTCTGGAAGGTAGCCGTAAGTTGATATTTGAATCTTTTTTTTTTTCATCAGGAAGCTTTTGTTTGTATTCATTTTGAGAGTAGAATACTGGACTTGCTTCATGGATGTCACCTTAAATACTTCAGCAACTAAAGCCTGATATTCAGCAACAGGCTAGAATAGAGGAGGGGGGAAGAACAGGTGGTCCAGAGTTGGCATGGGCCTTAAATTTTGAGGGGGCCTACACCTTCTGGTAGAGGCAAAGGGGAAACCCTTTGGTGAAGAATATCGATATTATAAAGAGAGTCAAGGTGAGACATTTTAGCCCAAAATATTGATATTTTAAAGGAAACCCATGAAGGACCAATACAGATAATATCAGCCTACAGAATAAACTTGATTGTACAATTGCTTTTTGTACTTCTTATTATAGTTCGATACTCTATTGTGTTAAATACATTTTCAAGAAAATTGCCATTACCATATTTTCTAATAAATTGTTCTAGTTCTTTTATCAAGTTCTCTAACTTGTAGATACATGATGTACAGTATTTGTACATGTATATACCCATACATAGATAATATGTATGTAGGACTGATTATAAAAATACTTGATGAGCAGTTTGAAATGGGGCCTATATTTTTCATCTTGCCTTGACCTATTACCAGCTATGGACAGGTCTGGGCTTCAAATCTGAAATCATTCTGTCATTCCTCCCTTTCACTTAACTTGTTTTATTACTAAGTAATAATAGTCTTGAACTATTTGGGGGGGATGGAACTTGTTCATTTAAATGTTTTAGTCTCATTGGAATCTATTTTTTTCCTGATTGTGTGCCATTGACTTTAGTGATGAAAGAGTGTATCAGCCCAGAATGAAAGAAGGCGTGTCATATAAAATATGGTTATAAGTATTAGTATTGGTTATTTTCATCAAATTTGACTAGTTTTTACCATTATCTTAATTTTAGTTGTTTTTGTACCAATTTCAATTCAGACCTCTGTTTCTATAGCAGCAAATAACAGCACAACTCGAAATGGTCTTTGGTGAAAATCGATTTCACATTCCTCATTGCTAGGAGTCCAGTTTACTCCTGTCTGCCTTTACTTATCAGCAAAAAATGAGATGAAGGTAAAAACTAACCAAATTTGATAAAAAAATAATGTTATAATACTTCATCCAATATTAATGATAAAAATTGATCTATTTGTATTGGTATATAGAAAAATAAAGAAAAATTATAATGGAATGGTTTCATTTGTATCCTTTTAGATGTCAATGTCTGCATACAAATTCATATGATCCTCGTTCATTTGAGAAGACCATCGATCAAGATGAACTAAAAAAGAAAAAAAAATGTTCAGAATTAATAATTGACGCCAAGGAAAACTAAATCAAGACATTTAATTGTTCAGATGATTTCCCTTCAAAGACAAAAGCCAATCATTCAAAGTTTCTCAAATTCTGAGTTAATTCATTTTTATATACAGGTATGCTTTGTTGATACGGTTAAAATGCCCCCAAACAGTACAGTAAAAGGTCTCATTATAATCTAATGCTTATTCTTTCCAGATAATTCTTAGTTGCATCAATTTGTACAGTAATACCTTAATTGTGTTGCATCAAAATCTGCATTAATCAAAACTGCACTATTTAAGGTTTTGCAATATTTATTATCTTCATTTTTGTTGTTTTTAGCACAAAATTTCAGCAGATATATTCCCCCGTCTTCCCTAGGTGGATGCTTAACCTGGGAATAGTTCAGTACGTTTTGCTCTCTTTGAGATCACTGGATGCAATTCACACTTAAGGCTGGTCAAAGCATCTATCTGCTGAAACATCTGCTGAAACATAATGCTTAAAAAATTCAATTCAGTGTTTTAATCCCACAGAGGAAGCCGCTAGGTATGATCATTTTAGGAAAGTTTCTCTAGGATGACAATAACTGGCTGATAACACGAAGCAAAGGATATAAAAATTGGAACAATTAGTAGACTTCCAGAATATGCACACAAAATAAGGGTTTGAAAAAAAATTGAGTGTAATGGCTTCAAATAAATTTTATTGTTAAATTGATTTTATTTATTTAAACATTGACTGGGTGAGTGTGTAAAATGTTAGATACTTCTATGGAAATGGAGTTGTTTAATTCATATTATTCGTGCGCCGTTTTTCAACATCGAATGAGTGAGTGAGTGAGTGAGTGAGTGTTTTCTGTTTCAAGTCAATATTGAAGAAGGGAGATAATCCTCAATTGATTTTTGATGCAAACAAGAGTTATTTCCGCTTTAGAGGCGAAATCTACAAATCAACCGAACAATTAAAATTCATTTTTATAAATCCACTGTTATGGAATTAAATTTCTTTTTATTAAAAACTTTGAATTATAAAAAAAATATTTTTCAATTCATTTTAGACAAAGTGATTTGGAACTTCTAGTTTTTAATAACAATAACCGTTTGAAAACATTATCCATGATCAATATAAATGACCTCCTCTGTTTTGATTGGAAAATGACATTAATGAGATGGACATCAATTCAAATGTAGAAATTTTTTCTATGCGTTTAAAATTTTTTTTCCGAACTTATTCTTTCTTTTAGTTAGCATTATGACTATTAAGTAATAAGCATCATGGCTGACAGGAGTAAAGTTCCAATTTAATTGGGAGCTTAGTCTTTATTTCCAATCCATGCTGGTTATTCAATGGTTGTAGAGTATAAAAATGATCGAATGTGATGATGAAAAGCAACAAAATGATAAAGAAAAGAGTTAGTCAAAAATTAATTGTCAATTACTTTGAGAAGATTCATTAACATACCAAATTTTGCTCCGACAATCTAATTTCTTCTTTCCTTCTTTGTTGTTGAGAATCCCTTTTATTGGTCTCTTTCTTCAGTGGCACAAAGCAAAAAATGAAAATCTAAAGAAAATTTGCATCATTGGAGAAAGACACCGATAAAAGAGAATCTCTGGATATTACATTTTACACTTGAAGAAGGCCATAGAATGAATTGGCCAAAATGTTGTGTCGACAATAAAGATGGAAAGAAGAGATCAGATTGTCCAAATAAAAATTACTAATGAAAATGTGGCATTTATTAATTATCTATATGTTACTTACAGTACCTTGTTCCTCCATTTGGTGGATTACAACATCCATTTTGCTTTTTGTGTGTTTACTCCTCAGGCTACTATTTGTTACTATTAAACTGAGGAAATGCTCCTAGATGCTCTTAAGGATTACATCAATGAAAGATCCATTATCTATTGAGATTGTTGGTGGGATTACTTCACCAAGTTGAATGCAGCAGGTTTTCACTCAGGGGTGTAGCCAGGTTCTCAAGTTCTCAAGCAAACACATAAAATCAGACTATATTCCCAATCTGTCCTATTTAATAATTTTACTTGAAAAAAAATAGTAATAAAAATGAAGAAATCTGGCCTTCATCGCACTACAGAAGTCAAGAGCCAATGTATCGTTGAAAAGGTGCCACTCTTAAATAATGTGTTCAGGAAGAGTGACTGTTGTCCCTATAGCTACACCACTGGATAAACCATCAATATAATTTTGTCAACCCCAAAACAGAAGTTGGATGCAGGAATTGGTGAAATGAAGAACGAGGCTCAATGAGTTATCAACAGAAGTAATGAGAAATGTCAGTAGGAAACTAATTCTGAAAATAATGTTTTATTTAAGAAATTTCTCTAAAACTAAAGTAGTCACTTGTGAATCTCTTCAAGATTGAATGAATTTTGAATTTATTGTATGTTTTAAGTAATACTGTCATGATATCCTTTGGAATTTCTCAGTAAGTTTCTATTTTAATTATGAAAAAAAAGAAAAAAAAAAAGGAAAAAAAAGTAACATACAAGGTCTGTCTGGATTGTATCCAACTATTCAATATTAACAGAAAAAATAGCCTACCTAGGGCAATGGTGATTTAGTCCTCTTCAAACTGCTCCCCTTTGGAGCTCACAGACTTATCCCAGCATCCCTTTCACTTTTCAAAACAGTCTGCAAAGTTCTTTTTGGATCGTCATCAGCTGTCTCATTGCACTTTCCTTAATCTCCTTTCAACGATGAAAAGTCAGAACTCGCAGAGAGCCAAATATGAACTGAGGGGGGGTTGTCTCTGACAGACTTAGTTGAGGCAATATTTTGCTAAAAAGACTCTGCACGAGATGTGGAGAATGGGCAGGCTCATTCTTTGTGAAAGTGATGATCAAAGAGTATGAAAGCTCATACAATGGTATCTCACGGCAGTCTGAGTAACCCCATTGGTCAGTCCCCCCATTTATTGCCAATGCTGCACAACTTGATCCCGAGATATCTAAAATAGCTGGATGTTTTCCAGACTGAACTTGTTCTATTAAAATTTTTTGACAGCATACTTTCAAGAATTCAGCAAAATAAGGACAATGAGGGAAGTGAAAAGTGACCAATTTTTTTTCACTTAGTCAATATTTTGGTATTTAATAATTAGTGAGGTTTTTTTTGTCTTTTCTAATATTTTGACCAATCTATTCTCCAGCCTTTAAACAGAATTTTGGGCCTAAAGTCAAGTTTCTTGTTGGTGATTTGCATTGTGAGATGTCATAGTCAGACCGTATAGTACGATTGTTTTTTTGAGGAGGTGGAGGTGGGGGGGATAAAAGCGAAAAACAAATTTAACACCAGATAAAAAATGAACCTGAAGACAGGAATGATCTAGCTCAGACATTCTCAATGGGGTCCATATTGACCTTTCAGGGTCCGAGCAAATTTGAAGGGTTTTATAGACAGAAATGATAAAAAATGATTTTCAATGTATTTGTTCTTATTGGTATCTATTTTTTGATGGGGGTCCCTGAGAAGATCTCTTAGTGGGGGACATGGCCCCCAAAGCTTGAGAATGGCTAAACTAAGAATTGTTGAATATTGACAACTCATTCCAATGTCTCAGACCGAAATTGCTTGTTCACAATGTACAATCATGCAAAAATCAAATTTAAATTCCAAGTTCACTGTTGGTGTGGATAGTATTGAGAAGGCCAGCTTGGCAGGGAAGAGATAGAGCAGAACTTATTATTCCTGTCACTTCTTGATACTAATAGTTCTTAAATATAAACAAACTCCCTACCATTCCCTGCCACGTGTTTCATCAATGTTTGAGAGTATTAAGAAGTGGCACATAGTTTTTGCATCAAAATATTTCATTAACATGTGGCAGGGAGTGGCAGGGACGAAACATATTGATGGAAGAGAGTTGGGTATTTCTCCGCTGTTACTAGCATTCAAGTTCAGCAAAAAGCCAGGATTTTTAAATGCTGATTTTCAAGGCTGATAGGTTTCCCCGCTCGAAGGATTGTTTGATGCAATCTTCCTAACCCCATGACTCATTCTGTCAGTAATTCTTGCATTATTCCTGACCACTGACAATCCCTTTCTCCCTGATTTTCAATGCATTTCTATTTTATAATAATTAACAACACATTTACACACACATATATATATATATATATATATATATATATATATATATATATATATATATATATGTAGGGAAATAATAGATTCACTACACAAACACATTTATGTTTCTGCCCTTTTGGGCTTCTTCAGGCTATTGATTTTTTTAAATTTAGATCCCAATTTAAAATCTTATTCAGAGGTGTCTTTTTTCTGCAGGTGGAAAACGCTGCCTCGCTGGTTAATCTATCAGTTGGTAATTTTTGCTGTCTTTTACTCTAAACTTTTTTGTTTATTTTGTTTCATTGATCTTCCATAGGGGAAGCGTGGTTTAATCTGTATGCTTGTTGCTGGTTGTTATGAATTATGTTGGTTGTATTTGTTTCCAGCATCTATATCAGTTGCGTTTGTGATCCATCAGTTAAGTTCGATGGGTTTAGTTACAGGAAATATATCATATAATTATACCTGTCTACTAGTTTTAGGGTTCACCTTTGTATGGCATTAGTATTTTATGTTTAATTCCTTTAACATTCTTAATGGTTTAGCTTCTATACATCCAAAATTATTATGAAAAGATATTATGATTGGAAACATTCCAAATACAACCAAGATAATTTATAACAATCAAAGACACATGTCCCAATGATATTCTAAATAGGAATCTGAATAAATCAAATCATTTGCCCGAAGAAGTCCCAAAAAGCAGAAATATAAACATATTTGTATAGCAAATCCATTATATAAATTTATACTCCAACTCAATGTTTGTGTATAAGGCACTTTGAGAAATAAACCCATTACAAATCATATATTAAATTATTGATTTGTACTTTGAAAAATATACATACATACATATATATATATATATATATATATATATATATATATATATATATACACAAATACACTAGTATATTACCCATGAAAAATGACAGAATTATTTACGTATTGATCTGCACTGCAGAAACAATCAGTTCATAAACAATTTTAGGATTATAATAGAATCTGAATGTTCATTGAAAAGTGTTACATATGACCTATTCTGTCAGTCATGCTTGCATTATCCCTGATCAATGATACATGCTTTCTTTCTGATTTTTAATGCATTTATATAGTAAAATCATTAACAATGCATTTTAATTAGGCATGTAATAATCCTATTGTGTCATCAAGGTAAAGCTTCATGTCTCTTAAAGAAAAAAAAACAATGGAGTATGAAATCCTGTTTTCTGATACATGCTTCAGCTTAGTGATGCTTGTAAACTTCAAGTCTAGTCGGGACCAGGACTTCACATGTACAAGTTTTCATAATGACCCCCTTGGCAGAATGCAGTCCACCAAAGGAATACCTCTACCTTGATCATACAGCTCAGAAAGTACAATTAGCTGCTGAGTGCAAAGGGAAGTTTGTCCAAATGGAGAGTGTCCCATACTCTCCACTCGTACCAAGAATCAAACTCTTAACCTTTTGCTCGTGAGGCAGACATGCTAATCATTACAATACCTCCAAAAGTTCTCAATGAATTTCATTAACATTCCATGGAAGAGTGGGCTTTAGATAGAGCAAGAACTGATTGAATTTACTACAGTTAATTCCCCTGAATTGTAGCTATATGTCTATGCAATATCTTCCAAAGTTCTGAATGAATTTCTATGAAATTTTCCAGAATGGGACCAATTTTCCTTAAACTCATATCCAATATAGCTTAAAGGAAAACTGCTTACATTCTGAGGTGATTCCAGGATTTTTTTTTTCAATCTATCTCCAAAAGTTCCAAATAAATGCTATGACATTTTGTGGAATGGTGGCCATGGAAGAATTGTAATAATTTTTGGGTTGATCCTGGTATATTTACAACACTCCTCCCCTTCATTGTTCTAATGTGTAAACTGATTTTATTCAGTTTTCTGCATTGGCAGACTTATATGCTCTCTGAGTGCTTTATAGTTTGATGAGGTGATCTTTTTATAAATAACATTTGATTGTTTCCAGCAAAAAAAGTTCTTTATATTTGAAAAACTCAAATATCAAAAATCATAAGTGTCTTGACATCTGATCGATACATTGTTTGAAATTCAAGGTTAAAAACAAAGTAATGGCTTTTATTTTCATCATTGTGTTAATATCTGATCAATATGTTGTTTAATTATACTTTTGGAGCCTTTGTATGAATTTTTAGAGGTACTTAACATTTTTAACCTCGAAGTTAGCTGGAAATGGAAAAAATCTAGGTATATTTAATCATTGAGGGCGATTACTTTTAACAATTTTTTTGTTCTATTTAAAGAGTTAATCAGCGAATGCACCTTAAGCAGAAAATACTGAAGAATCTCACTAGAGAATGGAAAATAAAGGTTCTCTTTAAATAAGTGTACATGAAATTTAACCCTTTCCAGACAATTTATCTAAAAAACTTACCAGTGTCAACTTTTCATGTATTAACAATACTTTTAAGCATCACATGTTTTGTTGATTAATTAGAGACCTGCATTTCCTGGAGATACTTCAAATTAAATTTTTAGTTTTCAATAAAAAAACAGTATTTACCTAAGTATTTCTTTATTATTCAATGTTAGTTGGTCATTTCTATGGAAAAACGAATGTGACAAAATATCCCCAAAATCCAAAATATATTATGAATATAATTGTATCAAGGTAGAAGTTATCATAAATTGTAATTAGATTTGGTTCTACTCAAACATACGTGTTTGGCTATGCTGATCTGACTAGCCCATCTGGAAAGGGTTAATAAGGATCTTATGGCTAAAATGATCAAGTTGCTGTACTTACATTGTATGTTTGGTACTGGAATTCGTGGTTGGGGAGTTAAAGAAGTGACTGGCTTTTTTAACTGTGTTTCAGTCTCCACTGAGGCCAGAGAATTTTCACTGGGTACTAAAGCTATAGACAAGAAAAGAGTTGATTTTAATTTCTATCAAGTTCCGTAAAATTTGACTTGATCTTGGCAATTCTTGAAACTAGAATGGAATCATTGGTCCAACCCTCCATTGATCTGGGGAAACTGTTGAGATTATTTTATTGAAAAAATGATTTTGTTAGGATAAGTTTGGAAAGGATTTTTGGAAGTAGTTTTTGCACCTCAGCTTCCTAAGAAACAATGCCACAAATATTTTTTATAGAGGTGGTCAAATATTATAAATGAAAATGTGAGAAAAGAAAGAAGGAACAGCAGACATAGTTGAGAGAGAGAGAGAGAGAGAGAGAGAGAGAGAGAGAGAGAGAGAGAGAGAGAGAGAGAGAGAGAGAGAGAGAGAGAGAGAGAGAGAGAGAGCAAAGCAAATAAAAGGCAAAGAGAAAGAGAATAGAGAAGTGAGTGTGTAGGAGAGTTGGGAGAGGGTTGGGAGAGAGCAGAAGGAGGGGAGAGAGAGTGGAAGGAGGAGAGAGAGAAAGGGAGAGAGCAGATTGAGATAGAGAGCAAAGAGAGTAGAGAGCAAAGAAGAAAGAGTGTAGAGAGAGTAGGGAGATGAGAGGAAGAATGAGGTTAGAAAAAATGCTACAGTGTTATATTTTGAATGATGAAATATTAGGGGTTGCAGTTGCCAACAAAAAAATCTCAAGCCTAAACTTCTTCAATCTTGGATGAATGTACAGTCTGAACAAGCATATAACAAGAAGAAAAAAATCAGGTTTGAATACAACAGTGAGAGAAGAATCTCAAACGTCTATCCGATCTGACTATCCCCCTAATTTAAACTCCCAACCTGACCTGTAACGTAGTGATATGTCGTGTCAGAGAATTTCGTGCCCTGGAGTAGATCAAGTGCTGTGGTTTTCACCGTCATTGAATTTGTGGCTTTGGTTCTTAATGGAACCGGGTAAGTTCAAGTAGTGGAAAAGTAAGTTGAACACTTGGGCCTTTGTTTCAACGGCTCCCCCATCTGAAAGAAATTACAGGGGGCTCAGTTTTTTTTACCTACAAGAGAGATTTGATCGTTTTTTAACGATTTTTAGTGCTACTATATTGTGTGTTCTACTGGGAATATTCTGTGGTCCCAAGAGATCGTAGCTACTTGGCCTTTTGGTTAAGTATAAAGTGTGGTATCTGTTTTCAGCTTAATATCCGATATGCTTCCAATCTTTAATGATGTAAACCATAGTCGTTGTGTAAAGAAAAAACAATTATCTTTATTTTGAGAAGAAACAATGTAATCGAATTTATTTTAAAGTTAAGAACCATAACCCGTACTCAAATACTAATTTATCAATAAACTTCTAACCCAGCAACTTGCAAAATGTTAGGGTTAGGGACCTATCTACCATAGTAATGCCAATCAGTTTACATCAGGAACATCAGATATTTAGCTGTTCAGAAAAGATACATCACTTTGCACCGAGCCAAATATCCAAGAAGCTGTTTTTGGAACGGGAACACAGAAGATTGGTTGATTACACAACATAGTAGCACTGTTTTTTTAGTAAGAGAGACAGGGGGGAGGGGGTCATTGACTGCTCTTTAAGGAAGGAAAAACTGACCTGAAAGAAATTCAAGGGAATTCATAAAAATTTTCGGTAGTGCTGTTTCGATTGTCCATCATAGATTCTTGGTGGGGTGTCATGGTTGCCGCTGCTGGTACCATTGCTAGAGTCGAAGAAGACATAACGTCACCTGAAAGAGGCAATCTGGCTCGTCGATGATTCTTAGTTTAGGGGTTTCATGACTGAATTTCTTCAGTAGAGAGGGGGGGAGAAAGAGTAAGAGAGGGAGAGACAAGACAAAGAGAAAAAAAAGAGTGAGAGGACAATGAGTGAAAAGAGAGAGAAAAAAAAAGAGACAATCAAAAGAGGGAGAGATAGCAAAGAAAGAGAGAGAGGAGACTGAGTAAAAAGGAGAGTGACGAGAGAGAGAGAGAGAGACAGACAGACAGACAGACAGAGACAGACAGACAGAGACAGAGAGAGAGAGAAAGAAAAAAAGTGAGAGGCGATAGGATAATAAAAGAAAGTAATGAGAGAAAGTAAGAATAAAGAGAGTAGAGAGAGAAATATCAAGAGGCCAGAGAGAGAGAGGGAGTGAGTGAAGGGAGGGGCAGAGAAAGAGGCCAGAGAGAGAGGGGGAAATTGGAGAGAGAGAATAGAACATAAAAGAGAAAATCAAAAGTGATAAAAAAGAAAAACATGTATAAAAACAAAAAAAAATGCAAAGTGAAAAAGAAAATAAAGAAAACACAGGAAGGAATAACAACAAAAAAAGAAATTTTTTCACTTGGTTTCATATCCATAAAATACCTTTGGAGGAAAGTAAACAAAACACAAAGCAACAACAAAAATGTCCGTCCAACCAGTGAGAAAATCGCAAGGAGCTATTAAAGAACCTTATCAAGCTCATAGCAACAATGCAAATAAAATAATTTCAAGCAGGGCAACCCCTAGGGCCCCCTGGCGCCTTGGGCAAACTGAACCTTAGTGCCCTTTGAAGTATATTTCATATTCCTAAAAAATCTTTTTTCACATCATGGGAATTTTCCTCTTTTGACTGTTTTTATTGTTTAATTTATTATTTTAATCTGTTCAATCCATTATTTTTAATCTGTTTGTTTTATTATTTCTAATCTGTTTAATTCATTATTTCTAATCTGTTTAATTTATTATTTCTAATCTGTTTAATTCATTATTTCTAATCTGTTTGTTTTATTATTTCTAATCTGTTTAATTCATTATTTCTAATCTGTTTAATTCATTATTTCTAATCTATTTAATTCATTATTTTTAATCTGTTTAATTTATTATTTCTAATCTGTTTAATTCATTATTTCTAATCTGTTTAATTCATTATTTCTAATCTATTTAATTCATTATTTTTAATCTGTTTAATTTATTATTTCTAATCTGTTTAATTCATTATTTTTAATCTGTTTAATTTATTATTTTTAATCTGTTTAATTCATTATTTTTAATCTGTTTAATTTATCATTTCTAATCTGTTTAATTTATTATTTTTAATCTGTTTAATTTATTATTTTTAATCTGTTTAATTCATTATTTTTAATGTTTAATTTATTATTTCTAATCTATTTAATTCATTATTTTTAATCTGTTTAATTTATTATTTTTAATCTGTTTAATTCATTATTTTCAATCTGTTTAATTCATTATTTTTAATCTGTTTAATTCGTTATTTTTAATCTGTTTAATTTATTATTTTTAATCTGTTTAATTCATTATTTTCGATCTGTTTAATTGACTATTTTCAATCTTTTTATTTTATCATTTTTAATCTGTTTGATTTATTATTTTTCCCATTTTTCAATTTGCATTTCGAAATTCTGTCTCAGATACATGACAAGCGCTTGCTAGCACTTAGCACCACAAGCAGTTGCCTGCGTTGCTGGTACTTAGGGCAGACACTGATCTAAAGCATTCCCCACTAACCATTCAGTTAATCATTTTTTGAGTGACAGACAATTTTACTAATATTTCAATATTGGTATTAGGTTGGTGCAAAAAAAAATTATGTTTTTTGTTTAAACTTTAATGTTTGATTTTGGATAAACTATTATTTAACTATGTTCATGGAATTTCCATTTTGAAGTTTGAATTTTTCTCTATTTAATAAAGCAGCACATTTTCTTTTGACCATTTATTCTGGTCTATTAGAGGCTGTCAAATGAGAGATAGAAAAAAAAGAAGCAAAATCAAGCAATTTAGATGTATGAGTTCAAAATGAACAGATGCAACAAAATTTCTGAGCTGCTCCAACAAAATTGCTTGAATTTGCTTTTTTTCTATGTTGCAAACTGCCTGTTCAAGTTTTACACATCCTTCTGTGATTGACAACATCCAACCAAGGGCCATTATTGAGGCAGATCCATACAAAACAACTCAAGAGGTTGTAGAGAAACTAAACATTAAACATTCATCAGTTCGACATTTGCACAAATTGGAAAAGAAAAAAAAATTTCCATTTCATGCAAAAGACCGTGCAGAAATTGAATAAATTAGGCTGGGAATCTCTACTACATCCAGCTTACCTCTCTCCACCTAAAAACCACTTTTTCCAGCATTTCAACCCTTTCCTGCAAGGGAAGGTCTTTAACCAATAGCAGCTCAAAACACCTTTTGAGAATTCATTGGTTCCAGGATCCCAGAATCATAGGGTTCTGGGATAAACGAATGTTTGTAATTGGCAAAAATGTTTGAATTTTGAAGGTTCTTATTTTGATTAATAACTTTTATTCTAAGCTGAGTTATACTGTTTTAAAATTGATGGTGAAAACTTCAATTATTTTTGCACCAATCTGATATCAAATCATCTTCAAAACTGTTTTGATATAGTTGAACTATGAATAATAGCAACAAAATTCATATTCCTAACAGTTATTCATTTATGTGCATCAATTCTAAGGGAAATAACTCAAACTGTCCTCATGGATTTTTTCAGTCTGGTGGCAGTGTATGTATGTGTATATTGCATGTACAGGTTACACCTGTGGAGCTAGAGGGCTGAAAATTTGAACTCATACTTCTTATTATGTTCTTAAAAATCTATATTTTTCTTCAACGAAAATTCACCCCCCCTGAATGGCATTTTTAGTGGATGGTAAATTGATACTTTCAGATTGTGTCCGGCAGTATTTGCACTTGTTTTTTGGAAGATTCAGATTTTTTTAGAGATCACTGCCCCCCAGAAAGCAAAAGAAGTAATTTATCTATTGATCAACCAGTTTTTCCATTTTTTTGATTGATCACTCCTGACATGGCATGCTGCCAAAATATGATGATCAGATGATGATTTCTACTGAATGACTCACTACATCTATTTAATATAATGTTCAGCTAATTTGGACTAATGTTTGAATGACGTTAAATGATAATTGAATGAAATTCATTTCATCTGCTAATCTTAATAATTCTTGCCTTAAAAAGTATGACTGAAAACTTTTGCTAAAACTGAAGACTCTTGCTAAACAAACGACATGGAGCATAACCAAAAAAGATGAAAAAGGTCCGATATTTTGATAACTTTACTTGACTTTTTATTTTCCATGTTCGATTTATAAAATAAACAGAAACATTTAATATTAAATTTCTCTTTTTTCTCTTCCTTTTTTGCTGTTGATTTCATTTTACTTTTGCTTGCTTGTCCAACTGATCAGAAAATCTTCAATTTTATTCAAAAAATTTTAAGCAATGATTTTTTAAATTAGTTTCTTTAAACATTGAATTAAATATTTGCTTCCCTTAGAACTGGCTTGCTGGCATACATTGAAAGAATACAACCCTTTTCTCCTCTTGAATTCTGATTATGGTGTACAAAAGGGAGATAATTCTTAAGATTGTGTGCTCATCTCCGAATTTGTAGACTTGGTCATACTTTAATCATGTGGTGTATTATATAAGTAGATCGTGATCATGCAATTTGAAAGAAAATTCCTGACCACACTAGGATTGTACATGGATATTTGGAATAACTTCTGATACCTTAATTTAGAACTTTTTGATCTTAAGATTCTTTATGTTTTTACTCGAAAAAAATTGCCCAAATTTTTGTCTTGAAAAAATTGAAAAATTGAAAAAAAAAAACCTCATAACATAGAATTGCAATGTTTTGAAGTCAATGTTTACGTTTATCAGCAAAACATCAACCATTATGTTATATCTAATAACAGGTAATTTAAAATGAGAAAACCCCCCAAATTCTGTCATTAAAAATGTAGAAAAAAAATCTAGTGATCGTTAGATGAAGATGATTTGAGAAAAAAATAGTTCCATGATTACTCAATTAAACTGTGCAAAAAAACTACTCGTTAACCCATTAGGGTTAAGAGATTAATGTGTTCATTATGGCTTGTTGTATATTGCCTTTGCTGCACATGTAACCCCAGAGCCGGTCCTGTGCACCCCTATTCCACAGCTATTTAAGGCAATATAAATAGATACAGCAACACACTGGTCTCAGTTTCTGAGTTTGCAGCATTAAGCTAGAGATCTGCTTATTTTCCGTGCTATCCAAGGTTGCAGTGAAGGCTTTAAGACATTTCCAAGAAATAGCACTGTTTTAATTTTTGTTTTAATGCAGTTATATATAGAATTGTAGAAGGGTCAAAAAGCATGGGAACATCATTCCCTTACTTTTGAGGGGAGAGGGAATTATATGCTACTAAATCAAGATGGATTAAATGTTCGAAGAATCATCCTATATGTCCTTAAAACGTCTCTGAAATTGATTAGATTTTTGAGATTTTCTTGGGAGGAGAGAGACTTTGAGATTGAACAGGCAGCCTCACATTCCCTTGGTTCTTTTTAGACGTTTTTACCATCTCTACAAGACACTTTTCATTTTGTCCGTATTTGTTAAAAATCAATTTTCTCAGCCGTATCATGTTGGATTGATATAAAACCTTTATCTTCCTCCTCCGGCTCTTTTCATTAGCACTGAACCACAAGTTATATAAAATAGCAAAATACTCACCCTCTGATCGCTCAGCAGGCAGGGTCATATACAAGTGTTCACTCCTTGGTGGCAGCGTGTGTTGAGAACCATGAGTATTGGGGTTGGCTGCTGATAAAAAGAGAGAAATAGTGTTGGAGAATTCCTTTAATTTCAATAGATTTAAACTTCTACAATGTATAAACAAAGTGTTTCAGAAAAATGTATGCACATTTTGTGTACTAAAAGCTATTCTAGTTCTTACCTGAAAACTAAGTAAACTCTTCCATAACAAAGAATAGATAGAAAATCCATACCTCATAAATGAATCACCATAGCGCGTGCACGTACTAGAACTAATTATCTAGAAAATCATCTAAACAGATAGATAGATCTTCAATCTAAAATTAACTAAAAAATAGATCTTTTATCTAAAATCAACTAAAAATTGGATCTTTAATCTAAAATCAACTAAAAAATAGATCTTTAATCTAAAATCAACTAAAAAATAGATCTTTAATCTAAAATCAACTAAAAAATAGATCTTTAATCTAAAATCAACTAAAAAATAGATCTTTAATCTAAAATCAACTGAAAAATAGATCTTTAATCTAAAATCAACTAAAAAATAGATCTTTAATCTAAAATCAACTAAAAAATAGATCTTCTATCTAAAATCAACTAAAAAATAGATCTTTAATCTAAAATCAACTAAAAAATAGATATTTTATCTAAAATCAACTGAAAAATAGATCTTTAATCTAAAATCAACTAAAAAATAGATCTTTAATCTAAAATCAACTGAAAAATAGATCTTTAATCTAAAATCAACTGAAAAATAGATCTTTAATCTAAAATCAACTAAAAAATAGATATTTTATCTAAAATCAACTAAAAATTGGATCTTTAATCTAAAATCAACTAAAAAATAGATCTTTAATCTAAAATCAACTGAAAAATAGATCTTTAATCTAAAATCAACTAAAAAATAGATATTTTATCTAAAATCAACTAAAAATTGGATCTTTAATCTAAAATCAACTAAAAAATAGATCTTTAATCTAAAATCAACTGAAAAATAGATCTTTAATCTAAAATCAACTGAAAAATAGATCTTTAATCTAAAATCAACTAAAAAATAGATATTTTATCTAAAATCAACTAAAAATTGGATCTTTAATCTAAAATCAACTAAAAAATAGATCTTTAATCTAAAATCAACTAAAAAATAGATCTTCTATCTAAAATCAACTGAAAAATAGATCTTTAATCTAAAATCAACTAAAAAATAGATCTTTAATCTAAAATCAACTGAAAAATAGATCTTTAATCTAAAATCAACTGAAAAATAGATCTTTAATCTAAAATCAACTAAAAAATAGATATTTTATCTAAAATCAACTGAAAAATAGATCTTTAATCTAAAATCAACTAAAAAATAGATCTTTAATCTAAAATCAACTAAAAAATAGATCTTCTATCTAAAATCAACTAAAAAATAGATCTTTAATCTAAAATCAACTAAAAAATAGATCTTTAATCTAAAATCAACTGAAAAATAGATCTTTAATCTAAAATCAACTAAAAAATAGATATTTTATCTAAAATCAACTGAAAAATAGATCTTTAATCTAAAATCAACTAAAAAATAGATATTTTATCTAAAATCAACTGAAAAATAGATCTTTAATCTAAAATCAACTAAAAAATAGATATTTTATCTAAAATCAACTGAAAAATAGATCTTTAATCTAAAATCAACTAAAAAATAGATATTTTATCTAAAATCAACTGAAAAATAGATCTTTAATCTAAAATCAACTAAAAAATAGATATTTTATCTAAAATCAACTGAAAAATAGATCTTTAATCTAAAATCAACTAAAAAATAGATCTTTAATCTAAAATCAACTGAAAAATAGATCTTTAATCTAAAATCAACTAAAAAATAGATATTTTATCTAAAATCAACTGAAAAATAGATCTTTAATCTAAAATCAACTAAAAAATAGATATTTTATCTAAAATCAACTGAAAAATAGATCTTTAATCTAAAATCAACTAAAAAATAGATCTATCTAAAATCAACTGAAAAATAGATCTTTAATCTAAAATCAACTAAAAAATAGATCTTTAATCTAAAATCAACTAAAAAATAGATCTTCTATCTAAAATCAACTAAAAAATAGATCTTTAATCTAAAATCAACTAAAAAATAGATCTTTAATCTAAAATCAACTGAAAAATAGATCTTTAATCTAAAATCAACTAAAAAATAGATATTTTATCTAAAATCAACTAAAAAATAGATCTTTAATCTAAAATCAACTAAAAAATAGATCTTCTATCTAAAATCAACTAAAAAATAGATCTTTAATCTAAAATCAACTAAAAAATAGATCTTTAATCTAAAATCAACTGAAAAATAGATCTTTAATCTAAAATCAACTGAAAAATAGATCTTTAATCTAAAATCAACTAAAAAATAGATATTTTATCTAAAATCAACTGAAAAATAGATCTTTAATCTAAAATCAACTAAAAAATAGATCTTTAATCTAAAATCAACTGAAAAATAGATCTTTAATCTAAAATCAACTGAAAAATAGATCTTTAATCTAAAATCAACTAAAAAATAGATATTTTATCTAAAATCAACTAAAAATTGGATCTTTAATCTAAAATCAACTAAAAAATAGATCTTTAATCTAAAATCAACTGAAAAATAGATCTTTAATCTAAAATCAACTGAAAAATAGATCTTCAATCTAAAATCAACTAAAAAATAGATATTTTATCTAAAATCAACTAAAAATTGGATCTTTAATCTAAAATCAACTAAAAAATAGATCTTTAATCTAAAATCAACTAAAAAATAGATATTTTATCTAAAATCAACTAAAAATTGGATCTTTAATCTAAAATCAACTAAAAAATAGATCTTTTATCTAAAATCAACTAAAAAATAGATATTTTATCTAAAATCAACTAAAAATTGGATCTTTAATCTAAAATCAACTAAAAAATAGATCTTTTATCTAAAATCAACTAAAAAATAGATATTTTATCTAAAATCAACTAAAAATTGGATCTTTAATCTAAAATCAACTAAAAAATAGATCTTTTATCTAAAATCAACTAAAAAATAGATATTTTATCTAAAATCAACTAAAAATTGGATCTTTAATCTAAAATCAACTAAAAAATAGATCTTTTATCTAAAATCAACTAAAAAATAGATATTTTATCTAAAATCAACTAAAAATTGGATCTTTAATCTAAAATCAACTAAAAAATAGATCTTTTATCTAAAATCAACTAAAAAATAGATATTTTATCTAAAATCAACTAAAAATTGGATCTTTAATCTAAAATCAACTAAAAAATAGATCTTTTATCTAAAATCAACTAAAAAATAGATCTTTTATCTAAAATCAACTAAAAAATAGATATTTTATCTAAAATCAACTAAAAATTGGATCTTTAATCTAAAATCAACTAAAAAATAGATCTTTTATCTAAAATCAACTAAAAAATAGATATTTTATCTAAAATCAACTAAAAAATAGATCTTTTATCTAAAATTATCAAAAAAATCCCAGCACAAGATTTGGCCAGTGTAGTCCAAAATGACCATAGAGACTGAAAAGAGCACTTTTATAAAAAAGCAAAAAAAAATTTTTTGGTATAATGCCTTGTGGTGTACTCATGCTTCAAGGTGGCAGCCCCCAAAATGTGACCAGGAGCATACAGAGACACACAGACACTCAAAGAGAGGAGAATCTGTAGCCCATCTATGGGGCTATTGTGATCTGCTAGAACATCTCTTTTGTATGGGAAGGTTTTTATCAACTTCCAGTTAAAAGCCAGAGCAATTGATGTAAACATTTTTCTGAAGCTCCCTGTACATTTAAACTGTCCCACAATATGATTTTTGACAGTCTTTCATTTGTCTTATTGTTATTTCTTTTGTCACAATAGCCAGTCTGGAATAACGTCTGAATGTTAAAATCATCATGAGGATGATCATCAGCCATCATAAGTCTTCTGTCCAACAAAGGCCTTCCCCAGCTTCAACCATGTCACCCATTATTGTGCTAATCTCTGCCATGTCTTACCGGCAAACCTTTCCATTTCATTTCTCCATCGTATGGTCTTCTCCTCCTCCATTTGCTACCCTTGATGCATCAATCAGTTATCTTTCTGCACCATCCATTATCCGGTCTTCTTTTTGCTATGTGTCCAGTCTATCTCCATTATTTTGCTTAATTATTGTTAGGATATCTTTTACTCTGGTCTGCTTTTGAATCCATGCTAATCTTTTTCTATTTCTTGGAGTGATTCCTAACATTGTTCTTCCCATAGGTCTTAACAAACCCAGAAAACAAACTAATAAATGCCGTGAGAAGACTGATTGGAGTAACTTTCAATAAAACTTTTTACTCTTGTTTTTTTTATAGTACACAGGTTGGTTGGTTGGTGGGAAGGTGAAGAGAGTGTGAAACATCAAAAGGAGAAAAGAATGATAAAACTTGAGAAGAGGTTATAACAGAAAAATCATCAAATTTCATTGGTGTGAGAAAAGACCAGAGAAGATATGAATAATGACCAGAAAGTTAAATGTTTATACATATAAACAAGTAGATTAATGATACTATATAGATACTGGAGAAGAATTTCAAAAATGACTGAAGACTTACTTGACATTTGTCTGTTCTGCGGTGGAGCATAGTGTAAACCATAGGTAGAGACAGTGTCAAACACAGGAGAACGACTGTGAGGATAATTTATACTTTGGGCTAGAAAAAAAAATATCAGGTATGATTAGTCACTGAATAGAAACCGTCACATATCGATGTTTTTTGGTAGAATACCCTGTTGGAGGAGATCAATTAAAAAATTGTAAAAATGGGTGGTCAACGGATGAGTTATTTCTTTTGTGTTATATCAGGCAATGATAAGTAAAAAAGTTCAAATTTCTCAAAAAACAAGTGTGAATACTGCTGACTGAGGGATCTATTAAGCATAAAATTATATTGCAAATTGAATCCCGCCCAATAAGAACTTATTTTTAGGGGGGAAGGAGAATAAGAAAAAACAAAACTTATTTTTCTGAACATAATAAGGAGTAAATGCTTTGATTTTCAGCCCTCTTGCTCCATTAGTGCAGTCTGTATGCATGATACTTATGTACGTATTTAAAGAGCCAGGTTAACTAACTAAAAAACTGAAGACATGTTGACACTTTCTCACAAAGACAAGAAATCAATCACTATTGTTGAAGACATTGAATGAATGATAAGTAGCGTCTGTGCAGAGGTGCCGAAGCTGTTTACATTATGCCCTTAGGAAAGGTATGAATTCACTTTTTCCCCAGCTACTGGGTGATACAATGTTTTAACAAAAAACCCTGCACAAGATGTGAAGAAGGATTTGCTCAGTTGTTTTGAATGTTATGGTAACATGGTATACAAGCGTATTCAAAGGCATTTCATCATCATCATTAGTCTTAACATCCATCGTTGGACATAGACCTCCCCCAGGATCTGCCACAAAAATTCTCTATCCTGGGTGTTGCAGAGCCAGTATTTT
Organism: Thysanoteuthis rhombus; assembly: GCA_963457665.1. Taxonomy (NCBI): domain Eukaryota; kingdom Metazoa; phylum Mollusca; class Cephalopoda; order Oegopsida; family Thysanoteuthidae; genus Thysanoteuthis; species Thysanoteuthis major. The sequence goes on from OY735235.1 coordinate 34,510,060, forward strand.
CTGAATTTGTCTAGGTCATCTCTCTATCTTGTATTCTGTTGGCCTCAGTTTCACATGTGATCTCTTGGGATCCATGTTGTGAGTTGTGATGTCCATTGGTTGTCTGCCATTCTTGCAACATGACCAGCTCATTGCCATTTTATTTTTCTAATAGATCCTATGATGTCTCGGACTCCCGTTTTCTCCCTGATATACTGTGCTGTCTTGTGATCTCTCCATGTAAGGTTGAGCATGATTCTCTCATGCTTGCGTTGCATGCTTTTCAGTTTGTAGGTCTGTCGCTTGTTATGTTCCATGTTTCAGCTCCATAAGTGACTATCGGGAGAATGCATTGGTTGTACACTCTTCTTTTTAGGATTATCTAGTTTTTGAAAGTTGAGCTTGCTCTGCCAAAGACTTGCCATCTTACAGTGATTCTTCACATGATTTCCTCTTCTTTTGAGGATCTCATTGAGATTCGTTGTCCTAGGTAGATGTAGTGGTCTACTTTCCCCAGTTTTGCATCGTCGATCTTGACAGTTATGTCCTTATTCTTGATGTAATTATTGCACATGATTTTTGTTTTACTGAAGTTCATGTGTAGGCTAACTCTTTTGCTTTCTTTGTTTAGTTCATCTTGTATTAGTTGGAGGTTGTGTAGGATCTCAGCGGAAAGGATGACATCATCTGCAAATCTGAGGTTGCTCAGTTATTTGCCGTCTATTTTGATTCTTCAATTTTCCCAGTCCAGGTTTCAGAAGATCATCTTAAGGCAGGCTGTGAAGAGTTTGGATGAGCTGGTATCACCTTGTCTTACTCCTTTTTGGAGCTGAAACGGTTCAGAGTCTTTATGTTGCCTGATGAAGGAGTTGCTGTAATTGTATATATGTTGCAGTACTTCAATGTATACAGGGTCTACACCTTGTGGGGCGATGGCCTTCATGACCAAGGAAATTTCTTCAGAGTCGAATGTCTTCTTGAAGTCTATAAATGCTACTGTGAGTGGCATTTTGCATTCAGCTGATTTATTGAATGGAGATGGTCCATGGTTGAGTAGCTTTTTCTAAATCTAGCCTGTTCCTTGGATTGGTTTTCATCTAGTATTTCTGGTTGGTGATGACTTTTGTGACCAGTTTGTATATGCAATTGGGTAGGCTTATAGGTCTATAGTTGTTGAGGTCTTTGGGGTTTCCTTTTTTATATAGAAGCATTATGATTGCAGTGTTCTAATCTTTACTTTAAGTTGTTTATTTCTTCTCTGATTGATTGTGAAGTGGGAGCGTAGACTTGCATGACATTTAGCTTGTACCTCTTTGAGAGTTGTTTGGTGACATTGGCCATGCAGTCTGAGATAGGTTTAAAGCCTACGACGTTGTCTTTGAGGTCTTTATTGATGAGAAAGCCTACTCCACTTTGTTTGACTTTCTCCCTTTCATAGTTGAAGAGAAGATGTTTGCTTTTCAATTCTGTTAGTTTTTCTCCTGGTTTTCTCATTTTGCTAATACCTACGATGTCCCATTTAATGTTTTTGATTTTGTTTTCTAGATGGGTCAGGTGAGAGTCAGTTGAGAGTGTTCTGACATTGTAGATGCTGATATATACTGTTGGTCTCTTATTGAGGGTTCTTGGGTTTTGTTTAGGTGGTTGCTGTTGGGGAGCATCACTCCCACCCAAGGCAAGTGATGTGGCTGAGCCTTCTGGGACTGATGACCCAGCAGGAACAGGCGTTCTCCTGGTGTAGTGTTTGGGCAGTCACTGTTGGAGCACATCACCCCCACACAAAGCAAGTGATGTGGCTTGGCCTTTTGGGACTGAGGACCCAGTAGGAACGGTCGGTGTAACTTTCCTTGTGTGAACTATGGGGAGTGTTGGGCCATGCCCTGTCAAGCTGGCCTATGAGGTGTTGTAAGAGGGCCTAGATAACTCCATGGGAGAGTATTCAGGCATATTCCATAAAGTCTCCTCTGATTGGTTGCCAAATAACATCAAGGTTGTGTAACCTGTTCTTGAGATATTCAAAATGACCAGATATTTTCTGAACAGACAGTATGTACAAATGCTCCCATGGATATCAAAAATTTATATTAGATGCAGCAAATTACAAAACAACAAAAATAGAGCAAAAAATAGCAAAAAATAGCAAAAAAAGCAAAAAAAAAAAAGAAACACTCACAACTGTTTAGATGCAAAGATGCTGGCAATGCATACACACATGGGTTATTCAAGTTGGACATGCAAAGGTACGGGTTCTCTTGCTGTAAAAGTGGTTGTGTTTGGTTTTGAGCCTGGTAAACCGAAGGAGTAAAGACATCAGGCTGGTGCTCGTTTTGTGGGGTGGGAAGTGGAAGAGCTGGAAAGATTAGGAAAAACAGAATAGACTGGTCATTGCAGTCAATAATTTTACAACCGTAGCATCAAAATTTGAAGTCAGACAAAAAATTTCAATCAAAACAAATTCTATTTATGATATTACTGGCGTTTTCCACTAGAAAACATCTAAGAAAGAATAAAAAAAACATCTAGATTCTCCAGAATCTAGATATTATTATAAGCCTGTCAGAATAAGGCTCCTAAGAGATTAAAAATTTTTTTTTTCAAAAATAAAAAAAGAAGGTGTCTAGTGGAGTACTGATGCCAATTAAACAATCAGACAAAACAGTATGGCCAATAGTGCCGGAACGCACAAACACACACACATATGGTAAAGGATAGAACCCTTTGCCATCTTTGATGGCTACGGTTGTTCAAATTTGTCAAAAGCAGATTTCTTTCTTTTGAGAATGTTTCCTAACTGTAATCAAGTTACCACAATAGAAATTCGAACACATTCCATTGATAAATAATTCAGATGCTATTTTGCACATGCCATAAAAGAATGATGCCAGTATTCAAATAATTTTAAAATTCCATTGTTCTTAGAAATATAAGAAATATTATGTTGCTCTGCATTTTCTTGTTTTCATTCAATGTTTTTTAAGCAATAAATAAATAAATAAATAAGCAATGGAGATATCTCTGTAATTAGCAGTTAATTGTTATCTCCCTTGAAAATTTGGAAAGATAGACTATCCTGTAGTGTCTGAGAATCTCTAGCAGGCTGTTGCAAAAATACTAGAGACAATGGGAAGCAATAAGAAGCAAAGCAAAAATACAACCAAGTGTCCTCCCAATAGTCATCTATAGAGCTGTAGCATTGAACTTAACTAAAAGATTGGCTCTCTAACTATGAACCATGCCACGTGCACAAAAAAGATCATGCTCAACATCACATCGGGAGATCTCGAGACAGTATATTATATTAAAGAAAAAAACAGGAGTCCGAGGTATCATAGAGTTCATTAGAAAACGCAAATGGCAATAAGCAGGCTATTTCACAAGGATGTCAGAGAACTGATGGACATCATGACTCACATTGGAATCACCAGAGATCATGATGAAATTGTAGCCAGCAGAAAAATAAGATGGTGTGATGATTTAGACAAGTTCAGAAAATATTGGTTCTGCGATGCCCATGTCTGGCACTTCCTGGGGATGGTCTATGTCCAACAATGGACGTTAAAAAGCTGATTATGATGAGCAATTGCACTAATTAATGAATAACTCTTGATTCACACCAGAAGCTTAACTTCCTATTTTCAATCGTGCTGTTTGCTCGTAGCTGACTGCCTGAGTCAAAGTTGTGATAAAACAACTTAAAATAAAGATGAAAGTAAAAAGTAAAAATTAATGAATTAATCACTGTTGCCCGTATGTGTATCAGAATCCAAAATTATCTAAAAAAAAATACCAGCACAAGATCTGGGCAGTATTGGTCCAAAATGGACACAGAGAACCATAAAGGCACTTTAAAAATAAGATGGTGCTTATTGGTATACTCTTGCAAAATTTCAAGGTTGTAGCCTCCAAAATGTGACCACAGACACTCACCCACGGACACACAAATGAGCAAAGAGAACTATCTGAAGCCCTTTTGGTTCATTATTTGGTTGGGCAATTTGTACGGCAAGTGTAATTTGTTAATAGGTTACAATAATTTGTCTAATGATAAGAATAAATAATGATGTTTTACCTGGTCTGTTTGGAATTGTAGCATCAGAAGATGATTTCTCTGAAAGATAAGATGAAAAATTTTAGATCTTCATGAATCTATGTTTCTTTTTATAATAATTTGTTTATGCATCATGTTTAGTGACAGGATGGGCATCTGGGTGCAAGATAAACCTTCCCAAAGGTCTATGATAAATCAATGAAAAAAGATGAATTACACAGGCTCTAACCCTTTTCCTATATCTTCAGTGTTTAATCATGCATGTTTGATCATTCTTTGGTAAATTTGCCAAAATTGTGCACAGAACAAAATCCTTCTTTATTTTAAGCAGTTTCTTGATAAAGTTAACTACAATCTAGCTATATGTATGTGTTTGTTGTGTGGATGTGAAGTAATCCAACATGCATTGCTGCATGTGCTTTTGAAAAAGCTGGTATAGACCAGTGAAATGCATCAAGCCTGTCATGATAATTTGAATTTTGAAATGTAACTTGTTTTTCTCGGATATTTTCACTTTCTACATTGTCTCTCTCTCTCTCTCTATCTATATATATATCTATAAAAGCCGATGTTCATTGCTTTGTAATGCATAAGGCATGCCATACTATGTTTTTGCTCATATCTAATAGCGTAGATCAGAGACACCTTTCATATTTTGTATATATCATCTCAAAATATATCCAAATAACATTGCATAAAGAGAAATATCACTTCTCTGTACTTAAAGCAGGTTTTAGACTGTTCTGAAGTCTTTGTATATGGAGTGGGGGATCATTGAAATTTGAGATTGATTTTAATCGTCATCAAGTATAAAAAAAAATGATCAAAGACTTTCTTAATAAAAAATTTCAAAATGAATTGCATCAATTTAAATATCCTCTTGAAGTTTTAATATTAGTTTTAATTGCAAGAAAATAGCATAAAGTTATTTGTAAAAAATGAAAAATTACTTTTGTGTACTGAAAGCTGGTTGAATATAAAAAAAATCCCCTACTGGACCATATTTTTAGGTGATGAAAAGTGGATACTTTTCAAAGATTTGACAGCCAACAGATCATTGGGTAAACAAAATGACCCATCATCAATGCTATCAAAGGCCAACCTTCATCCAAAGAAGGCAATGCTGTGCATATGGTGGGATTGTTAAGGAGTCCTCTTCTACAAGCTTCTCTCGGAGAAATTGATTCAAATAAGTACTGCCCCAGATTAAGCCGATTGAAGGCAGCATTCGATGAGAAGCTTGCAGAATTATTTGAGAGAAAAGGTGTAATATTCCATCGGGGTAACGCTTGGTATACGTTTCTTTGATAACCTTTGGTAAAAATTATCACATTTTGGCTGGGAAGTCTTCACTCAACCACCATATCAAGCAGATATTGTGCTTTTGAATTACAATATTTTCTGGTCTTTACAGAATTTTCTTAATGGAAAAAAAAAATCAATAATTCCCTGGAAGACTACAAAAAACACTTATAGCAATGCTGAGAAAAAAGAAAAAGTTCTGGGAATCTGGAATTTAGGACGTTCCTTGACAGATGGTATAAGATAGATCAAAATAATCAACATGCTGTTCAGCGAAGTTAAAGATGAACAAAAAAGTTTTATTTTTACATGAAAATTTTTGGCCCCCCAATAAATAAAGAATTTGTTATTAATTTCATATGAGATGAATTATAAGAAATAATTGTTATACACTTACGTCTTCTTCTGAGGTAAGCTGTAATAGAGAAAAAGAAAATGATTTTTTATTCACAGAATTATAAAAATTGAAAATTTTTCAAAGAAATCAGATAGATTTTGTATCAACACGTTCACTACTGATTTACACCTTGTGGCATGTTGTGTATTGGCTCAAATGCACACGTGGGTCCATTCCATGGATTTCCAATAGCCATGGCAATGTACCAGACAGTTTCTATCTTGTGGCACAGAGCAAAGGACATACTTTTTTTATTGCACTGTATTTGGTCCTATCCAGGGGAATAGAGCACTTTGAATTTTTCTATCATTATTTCATTACACGTTTCATTCCATCTTATAATTGTTGCTTTTAATTACAACACCCCAAGACAATACACTCTTCCTTACAAGTTTTACTCCATCTTAAAATTGTTGCTTTTTTTTTTATATCACTGGATTGCTGCAGAGTTAACAAAAATCAACTGATAATGAAAGTCCTTATCTGGAAAAAAAAATGACTTCAGACTACTTATCTATCTATAACCTCTCATTCATTCTCTTGTTCAACTCGCATCTCTTCCTCAACTTAATATCTATTCTATTTTGAAAGAGAAACATTGTCTACAAAGTGCTGTAATTTTGGTCTTTCCAAAAAAATATTTCTGCAAAGCAAAAAGAATATTGTTGGTGTTTGTTATTTGGGTCTGGGAGAGAGGGAAGAAAATATATTCAGTTGCAATGATTTAATCTGTTTTACCTCTTTAAAAAGAAACTTACCTATGGTGCCAATACAAACAACCATCAACAGTAGAAAGCAGAGAATTGCAATAACAACAATTAAGATTCCCTCTATCCTTCCAGGTCTGAAATGAAATGAAAAGATAATTGAATATCCAATTCTGTCTGAACATTGTCTCCAAATACCTCCTAACACCCATTAATAATACCATTATACTCCTTTAATACAAGAATATTGGGACTTGGCCATCGTCGGATTACTGAAAAGCTGGAAAGCACATTCTTTCTAAAATTGCAGAAAATATAACTATATATATTTTTTACATATATATATATCATATTATGTTATAAATGAAAATTACTCTTGTTTGCTTATGCTTTTAATGGATTGTATAAAAGATAATTTATAAGATTGAGAAAAAATCATAAATATGTGTCTGATTTTATGCTAAAATAAACATTGAAATTTGTTGAATCCAAAGTTCAGATTTCACTCTGGGGTTAGGTTTTTACACATTTAATTGAACAGATTGGTTCACAACCCATCAAATTACAGTTCAAACTACGATTTGAAACTGATTCAGATGATCATAATGGCAAATCCATAAACTAATGGCATCAGGTTCAAAGTATTCCTAACCATGGAATTTCATCTCATCAATTTCACACATTTTCAAAAACTCATGTCTTCATCTTTTGTTTTCAGTTTAGTATTCATCTCACTGGCCTGACACATTTTTTCAATTCGAACAAAAGTTATAAACAGACACTAGAATTTCTCATGGCTCTCTCTGAGGTCAGAGATTATGAAACAGCTTAATCTCGATATGTTTTAAAGCTGTAGTCCAGCATATACAAATAATTCAACTTCAAGAAACCAGGATATTACCCACTAAACACCTCAAGTCTATTGTTATAATACAAACCCAATATTCCACTCATCTTTTTTATCACAACGTCCAAACTTATTACTGTCAATTATGAAAGAACCAGTGATCCTGACAGTTCTCCTCTTCCTAAATTTTCTGAATAGTTTAATAATGCAAGAAAAATGGTATGATTTATCATGTTGCGAGTGGTTCTTCTGCTCATGTTTAATTATTATACCCGTATCTGTTTCATTCATATTGATAAACTGCATCATTGATATCAATTGATAGAATTTAACCATTGAATTCATATGTAATATAAGTCTAATTAAAGTTTCTAACAGTCCTAATGCTTTAAAGATATGAGATGTGCATGATTTGTGGACCGGAGGAGTATTATTGAATGATTGTGTGAGCTCTGTTGGTCCAGCAAAATAGATAATCCTTCATTGTTCTGGAAGGAAGAATGCAGGAAAATCAGTGGTCTATCTATGCTACCATTTCTTGATTTTATGAGTTAGCTATATTAAATGTTTCCTAAAGCCTACCTCCAGAAAAACAATTTATATAGATATACTGATCACCAACAGTCAAGTCAGCACCACTTGTATAATGTTGGCAATATTTATGCAATCTGTTCATTGTCAATTGTTTTCATCAATGTTATACTCCGAGTAGCACAATTTTAATTTGCATCATAAAGTATTCTTGAATTAATTGGATTATTGGGTAAAGGCTCTTGCTTGGACATATCAGTGTCTTTACTTCAGTAACGTCTTAAAGTATTTTGACAAAATTATTTTTCTTGAGCTATTCTTCTAGCTTAGATTTTACAGTTTGATAGAAATCATAGATTTATATTTCATCAAAATTATAACAAAGTAATCATAACTAAATTCTATGAATCTTCAAGTCTACTTATCTGTAATAAAATACACCACATGAAGATTTAGAATTGAACAATTTTGAATGGTTCATACCCAACAACACTTTTATCCAATGGATCCCTATTTCCAACTACAGCAAGATTTCGTGATACTTTTGTCGGTGGCTGAGTGGCACCTACTAAGACGAAATGTTGTTCTCGCGTTGTCTTCATTTTTGTATTTGCTACTGCCGCTTCTTTTGTTGTAGTAATTTTGGTTGTTGTAGTTGATGTGGACTCCGTTGTTAATTCAGTGCTGGTTGGTGTTGTGGTTGTCGTAGTTTTGAGAGCTTCCGAAAAATAAGAAAAAATACTTTGTTGAAAGAGAAAGTATAAATTACATGAACATGTTTAAGTTTATTATATTGACAAAAATTGCATTCCAAACATTGAATTATTTCCTTAATATTTTTTCCGAAATTATAAAATGTTTGACTTCCTTCCTTTTAGTATATCTCTGAATTTTTGAGATGAGGTATTATTATTATTTCTATTAATATTTGGACCATCCTCGTCTTGGTTGTTTTTCATACAACGTTTCGGCCATTGCACTCTAAGGCCTTCATCAGGTATCATCTGGTAGGTGTGGGGAAGTAACGAACCGAACCCTTTATTTATCCGACGGGGGTATATTGACCGCACTCCCCTCTTAGCATTAGTAGTATTATTATATTATCTCACAATCTGATGGTTCTAGGTTCAATCCTAGTGTGAGACAGTATAATAATACTACTAATGCTAAGAGGGGAGTGTGGTCAATATACCCCCGTCGGATAAATAAAGGGTTCGGTTCGTTTCTTCTCCACACCTACCAGATGGTTCCTTCCTTTTGATTTGAAGTCTTGTATCAGAAATGTAATGGAAAACAGTGTCTAAATGTAATTTATTTCATTTATATTATAACAACTGGTAACTTCCTGTTAGAATGTCTGAAACAGAAATAAATAATCCTTGCATCAGAAATAAAATGAAAAAAAGTTTTTGAAATTCAATATAATTTATGAAGAGAAATAAGACAGATATTTCAGTGTTTGGAACTTGAAATTTGCTATGAATATAAACTCAAATATACCAGTTAATATTTAGTATAAGCTTACCAAATTTCATTAGGACAACTGAACTCCTCCTTTGACTTATTGAGTTGGTAACACAACTTTTTGGCTGATCTATTCTTCAGCCTTCATTAGGTGTATAAGCCATAAGAAAAGAGGGAAAAACATTATGAGGGTTTTTTAAAACCATAATAATATTTATTGCACCAGACTGAGCAACAAGGGTGCCTATCATAGAAAGATGGTTAAAATGCTAATCTTGCAGATTATTGCTTGGGAGTCCAGTCCTCGATAATGTCCCACTATCAGAGCTTTATGCGAGGCTAAGCTACATTCAGTAAGTACAGGTTTCCCCCACTTTTTGAAATTTGCTTTATGTCACTTCATTCTTATGAAAGACTTCAAGCCGCCATAGATTTGAACAGGGTTGGATTAAGCTTGAACAGGCCTGAAGCATATGTTATAAAAGGGCCCCAAATTGATAAAATGCACATAAATATTAAAATTAAAATGCACAAAAATATTAAAATTTTTTTCACTTGCAAAATAATCAATTTTTCTCTATTTGCTAAACAGCCAGATAATGCAAAAAATATCTGACATTGCAGTAATAGTATTATATTATTTTCATTTTGAGTTTTGTGCAATGGTTGAAACTTCAGTTTCAAATACTTTCATATTTGTGTGCCATATATGTATCACTTGGATACCACTCTCACATTGATAATAAATCAAAATAAAGTTGATAATTGACTAAAATCGCCGATTCTATAAACCCAGCCATTCATTAAAGTTGAAAGCATTATATTTCTTCAGTAACAGACCAAGTGCTAAATCACTGAATCAGAATTGACAGCTTGCAAGCATTGAGCACGAGGCCCTTGAAATTGTGGGACCGTGGTGCATGCTACTTTGGCTACATGGCACTGGCTTCGCTCTGTGTCTCTGAGCATCTTTATCTCAATTTATTTTGAGCATTCGTTAGCAAAATGTGTCCGGAGGTATCAGAAAAGCCCGAGAGAGAGTGTTATGGTGTTATGCTAAGCATAAAACTGGGAGACATAGACATTATTTTTTTTGGTTATAGAACACTAAAATATTTTCTCCATATAAATGAATGATAATTGATTTTTTTCTTTTACATCATTTTGGCTTATGAAAGTTTTTATTGGAATTATATAATTTTGGATGATCGGAGAAACCTGTATAAATAAGGGGCACCTTTGGTAGAATGAGGCCAACAAGCTTATCTCACAGGCTGTTTGCTAGAGTGGTGACTTCAATCATCAGTTGTAGCCTGAGTGTTGTGGTCTTTTGCCAGACTAAGATAGGCTTAATTGATATCTACTCACTGTCATATAAATCAATGGCATAACAATTCAGGGCAGGATGCATATTACAAGTACACAGCCACTATTCCAGAATTCTAAAAACCAAAGAGCTCTGTGAATCAAGTATTTTTACAGAGAAAAATGTTTGTTATATGAAGCTTTTTTACTTAAATAGTAAAATGTTCTTCATATACCTATAAATAAAAAGTGTGTCTGTAATTTTATGGTCTATCTTGATCTCATTACATTTACCAAAGTACAAATGAACTTAAATATAATAAACGGTCAGCCGAAACCGGCTGGCTGACTATCTGTTTTTATTTTGCGTTCATGCAGCACCAACAGAGCTATAGGGTTGAAAATTTAAACATTTACTTATGTTTATTTATGTTTTTTTACCTCTACCCCAGCAGGTTTTTAAGGGCAAGGTCATTTTACATTGTAAGTTTATGCTAAATTGATAATTAGTTTGTGTTATTCACGCTTGTTTTTTTTAAAAATTCAGACTTTTTCCAATGATCTTTGCCCATCATAAGGCATGAGAAGTAACTTATTCATTGATTACTCTTTTTCTAATTTTTCAATTGATCACCCCCAACACGGCATGTGGCCAAAAGATGGTAGTCATAAGACAGTTTCCATTGAGTGACTCACCAGACCCGTTATTCCTAATGTTAAGTTACCTCACTCAGGGTTAATATTTCCAAGATTCACTACTGCAACAGTGCCATTTCCCAACAATCGTCTTAATTGTCAATCTTTAATGTGTATTAACATTCCGAAATGTGAATAAGTCTGAGTTCAAAAAAGTGCCGGGTCGAAAGGTTTTTGGATGAGAGATTGTGTATCTGTAATAAGTAAAGAATTATTTTAAACAAAAAAAATAATAAAGACTTACTCATGCCTTTTTTTATGCATTTGTTCCCATGGCTTGCATTACCTTTTAATTCTTCCATTTGTAAGAGTGAGCAACTGCGGTTGAATGAAAAAGAAATTGAATTTAGTGTGAAAATATTTAAGCATTAAAAACCCCCACAAAATTTAATATCTTTGCTTCTGTACTTATTGTTCCATGTTGATTCTTTGTATTTTAACAAAACTCTCTAAAAGTATTAGATTATTACCTTTTGATGCCCTTTATAAGAAAATGTTATAAGTTGTTTTAAATTTTCTCCAGTAAGAAATTGAAATATGATATGAAAACCGCTTATGGCCTATATAAGGCAGCGTGTTTATGGTCTTCAGGAGACAAAGGGGCAATCATATTTCCGTAATTCTTCATGTGAGCTGACAGTCTTAAGAACAGCAACAACAGAGAAAATGTAGTGTTGTTTATACAAAGAACTTTCTTACAACCAACACAACATCTGGCAAAAAGGATACAACATTAGTTGATCTACAATTAATTGGCAGATCACAGATGATTTGAAAAAATCAAGTGCGACCAAAGTCCTAACATAAACATGAAGATGAAAACTTGTCAAAGGAGACCTAGAATTGATAAAATAAAAAATAAACAAACATACTTGAAATGTTTCTTGCAGACGCCATGACCATGCCAATCCTTGTAGTGGTGATTTGTACAATATTCACATTTTCCTTGAAAAAAAAAAGAGAAAGGAAACAATAACGTCAATGAAAATAATAATGAAAGGGATTGGGTGAAATCCTTTAAACTAGTACAGATGTTTCATTGTCAAAAATAAGGAAGGAAAATCCAGAGTTGACAAATCTATGTATTCATAGGGGTGAATAATATCTTCAATGAAATAAAGCATGTATCCTTCTCAACAGATAAAGTGAGTTGGATATTTCTTCCCAAAATTTTGGGGATATGATATGATGTTCAGAAGGAAAGATGTTAAAATGATCAAATAAAAGCCAGGAAAAGTCTATTCGAAAGAATATTAAGCATATTATTTTAGAAGTAAAATTATAGGGTTATCTAGAGTTGCCAGACTTTCAGGTCACAATAAATCTTTAAATGATTTATCTGTCCAGATATACACCAACATGCAGTCACATTTTGTTATCTCTCTCTCTCTTCATATATATATATATATATATATATATATATATATATACATATATATATATATATATATATATATATATATATATATATATATATATATATATATATAAAAACAGGTTGGTAAATTCCGCAATAAGGGTTGAATAAATTTAAGAAAAGTGGTAAAAGGGAGAGCCAAACATTTTAGTGATGATTTTGAGGTATAATAGTTTTTGATAAGCCTTAATTGGTTTCATACATGTCTTCAGAAGGCAGATCGGAGGGGCTAAAATGGTCATTTTTCAGGGAAAGTGGGTTTTGTAATTTTTATTATAGGATGCAGAAGTGGTGTCTTGCATTTAATGGGTAGGTGTATATGTCGGGCAGGGTTGAAGTAGGTGTATTGTTTTTATTCAATTTTTTTGTGAGTGGGTGAGACTTCCTTTACTTTTCTCGAAGGGGTGGTGTATATGTGCTTGCACCGTTTTTCAAATCGACTGTTGGTTGTTAGCCAGAGTATATTGGTATTTTAGTGTATTGTATCTATGCAATTCTGATCTAAAATCAAAGTATATAGAGGGTTTGCTATCTGTAAGTGACCATACATTTGTGTTATTTTATTGCATTGGAATATAAGTGCTGTTTCGATGTATCTGAGTGTTAAGGAGTCATGAATATACTTGATGAGATGGGCTTGGTGAAAGTTGAAGTTGTGGTTGTAAATGTTCCTGTGTTCAACCAGGGCATATGTCCTTTCATCTAGTCTGAGGGCTCTCTTATGCTTGTATATTCTTTTCTTGAGAGGTCTTGATGTCTCTCCAATGTAAAATTTGTTGCATTCCTTACTTGGAATTGCATAGATGCCCATTTCAGGTGGTCAGAATTTGTATGGTAATTTGTTCACTGAATCTTTGATGGTTGTTGAGGTGTTGGTGGCAATGTGTATTTCCATCTTGCTTAGGTCGGAGCTGAGGTTGATGGTGGTTGTGTTAGTGGGTAACATGATACGTCTAGTGATGGTGTTTTTTCTTTTTGTCCTCTTTGGTGTTTGCTTTGTATATTTTCTTCCTTGCATAGTATATGAAATATCATAGGTACTGGAGTGAACAGAGGGATTGTTTGTTGTATTTTTCTTCATCATCAAGGTATTTGGAGCTACATATTCTAATGGCCCTTAGTTAAAAGCCTATGATCAGTCCTGTTTCAATTTTCAAAAGTGGGAGGCTGTTTTGGGTATGATATACATGGAAGGTTCTGATTCCAAAAATTCCAGACAAAGACAAGCTAAAACTCCACTTACTGGAGACCCCTATCAGTAACCCTAATTTTTGTTGGTAGGAATTTCCATTGAAGCATTGGTTTGTTATGAGTGTGCATATTTTTATGAGTTGATTTTTCATATCTATGTTTTCTATTTTGTGTATGAGGTCTCCAGAGTTTTCAAGGTATGAGGGGCTGATAGTACCAAGTAATAGGGTTAAGATTTTTGCCAATACTCTAGCTATCTTATGGGTCTGATGGCCTATCCTCCAAATGATGGACTGTAAAGGGATGTTTAGTTTGTGGGTTTGGGGTAGGTCTTAAAGTCTGAGTAGTGTAGGTATTCTATGATTTTGGTCCATGTTTCTCCTGAATGCTGGAGATATATCCTCAAGACCTATTCTCAACCTTTTCTGCCCATTCCACCTTTTCACCTTTTTTCTGTATCTCATCTCAACCTTCAAAGATTGGCAGATATGATACCATGAAACTAAAACTAAGAAGGAGCTGATTTTAGAACTGCCCAACTAATTTTGCCGTCAAAATAACTTCAGCAAATTCCCAACCACCAAGAGAATTCAGAATTTTCTTTTACAGATAGAAACTAGACAACACTGAAACCTGTTGGGTCACCTTTTGAGACAAAAATTATGCAATCTGATGTAAGAAAGTAGAAAGACTGATGTAGAAAGTATCAACAAACTTATTTAATACAAACATGTTATTGTTTGTAGAGTTCATAGTATAAATAGCTCTGTGCAATCAACTATGGTATCAAAGAAGATATAGCCATGTCTTTATTTGCGTTTGGGTTACATTTAGGTGATATGACTGCAACTTGACCCAGGTGTAAGTTGATCACTATAGCATGAAGCGAAATATATGCCATGCACAACATAAAATATCATGGCATGCACAAGTTTGACTAAAACTCTCTATTGTACACATGTCTTCCTTGCCTTTCTGAAGAGAAGCAAACAAATGTCATCCTATACATATCTTTCACTAAGTCATTAACTCCACCCAGCAAAGAAGATGCATCACTTACCTTTTTGAGTTAACTCTTTTCCTGCTGGACAGCCACCATGTTTAAGTTGACAAGCAAAGAAGTTTTCACCAAACCATCCTTTGGATCGATCACATGCACAGCTGTTGTCAGATATGGCCACAGAATCAGCTAAATTGAAAATAGCAAAAAACAAACAAATCAACTGATCTAGTTAGTAACTCAATAAAAATTGTCACATGACTAACGTTGGGGATGATCAATGAAAAAATCAGTGAAAGGGATGATTAATGAAAAAATTACCTCTCTTGCCTCTTGTCGGATGATCACTAAAGAAGTTTGAATTTTCCAAAAAGCAAGCATAAACACTGCCCGACATTTAACATTAACTAACATTATGAACTAAACAGTCCACTGAAAATTTATTTGGATGGGAGGAATTTAAAAGCATTTTTTCTAGACATAACGAGTAAATTTAGAAATTTTTAGCCCTCTAGTTCCATTGGTGCAGCCAGGACATGTGATAGACACATACATAGCCAGACCAGCTTAAAAACTGAAGAAACCTATGGTGACAGTTTTGGATGACGATTTCTAAAAAGAAAAATTAATTGCAATGTACAAAAGGAGGGGCTTGTGGCCTAAAAGATCACAGCAAGGAAAGTGGAAACGGTGGACAGATTTCAAATCTCATTTTTGACAGGTGGGGTTCACTTTGCACTATTGTCCTTTGAAAAGGCATGAATCCACCTCTTTTCCACACTCTCCAACTTTAGCTGATTTTTGGCTAAATTAGAAATGTT
Organism: Thysanoteuthis rhombus; assembly: GCA_963457665.1. Taxonomy (NCBI): domain Eukaryota; kingdom Metazoa; phylum Mollusca; class Cephalopoda; order Oegopsida; family Thysanoteuthidae; genus Thysanoteuthis; species Thysanoteuthis major. The sequence continues at coordinate 34,525,765 of OY735235.1, forward strand.
GATTACAAAATCAAACTAGCGTTCCAAAGAAAAGTATGAATCACCACCACCACACATATGCTGCATTTTAATGTACTAAATGTACAACCATTATGGTGTGAATCATAAATTTGTGATTTTAACTGATACGGAAACAAACTAAGGGATCAATTTAGTATAAATTTTCATTGTAAATTGAACCCTCAATAAAGACTTGGGGGGGGAGGGGTTCAGTGATTAAACTGTTATGGGTGGTGATGATTAACTAGCAACAGTATGGTTTGGTATAATATCATATTACCTAAATTAGGACAACTTACTAAATTTTTAGCAATTATAAGTCTATTGAGTTCTACTCATAGATTGATTTTTTGAAATACTGTATATACTCGTGTAACGTTCAATTGTGAATTATTGAACCCCACCCTCCAGAAAAAAAATTACACAGAAAACAGAAACACACAAGGAAACTACAAGACCTATCAAGAACCTTTGGAGATTGATTAACAATTTAAAAAATGAATTAAACTCTCGCAACTTACCTAATTTGCAATTTTCTTTATAGCATTTTTTAATATCAAATGAACTACTGTTGAAAGGATTGTGTGTTCCTTTAGGACATTTTATACATTCATCTCTTGCCCTGTCCCGTTCACATCTTTTTATATAATGACCTGGAAAGAAATTGAAAAATTTTAAAAATAGAATTAAGAAAAGAGATAACATACTTTCACTTAAAGAAGGCCTCTGCACTATTTCAGTTTGAATTTAAGCCATCAGGCTTACATGTACAGAATACTTTTCTTGTTTTTTACTTGATCTTTTCCTACATAAGTATGTTTTACTTTCCAATCTCTCCCAATATCTAATACACAAAGTGGTCCGTCATATTTAGAGAATTATTTTAGATTTAACCCTTTCAAGACTAACATATCAAGGTACTTAATGCCAGAATTAAAATGTCCCTGTTGACTTCTAGAAGAGATCTATGGAACATATAGACCTCAGCAGTCATAGAACCTTGGGATATTTACACTCTAGGAGTATTGAGAGTGTTGAACGATGATGTCTCTATTATACTACTTGTACCTTGGTTTATGTCTGCATATGTCTGTTATCCTTTCTTTGTATCTTCCACTCAGTAATTGATAGAATATAGGATATACTCTATAAACATTTTTGTTCTTTACTTTGTTCAGTTCACTATTCATCATGTACACTAAGTGGAATAGTTTTAGATGTTGAGTTGGAGATATATTATCAGCAGTATTGTTATCTTGAAGTGGAAGAGTCCATTGTTATACATAGAGAGACGAAGAAACAGAAAAAGGCACGTTCATTATACAAATAGATTAGAACCTGTTGTTGGGTCAAAAGCATTTAATGTACATGAATGTATTGTATGCTTCAAGTTGCTGCTAACCAATTCTGGCCAATTCTGGCCAATTCTGGCCAATTCTGGCCAGTAGGGCCATGGTTGCCCATATGTGATATAAAGATCCAAATAAGTACTCTTAATGTATGCCAAGGACCGGGCAGAGCTAGAAATAAGCCAAGATCAGATGGGAAGGATGGGCCCCATTTCAAAATGCTCATTAAGTTATTTTTATAATCAGTTCTAACTACGTATGATTCATGTTTTGGGGTATATATATACACATGTAGCATATATGATGTGCTTACAAGTAGCATAACAGAATGAAAGAATTAGAATGATTTATAAACTCGGGAGTAGATTCCCTCAAAATCGTGGACCCATGTCAACTGGCTCACTTTACTCCCATCTGCCTGGACCTATGCACGTCATTAAATAAGCAATATTTGAATAAATGCTTACCTTCTTTGCAATTCCATACTGGCACGCAACAAAATCTATGCTTTATCTGACCTTCAATACATTCACTTGCCAATACAGCAACAATCTGGAAAAATAAAAACCTTGACCTTGAAACAATTCGAAAGTAAAACATGAAGATCATTCTGAAGAACTTACTTGGAATCAATATGAACTTGAATAAAATCAACTCAAAAGAAAATCAAGACTAATAACAAAATATGTGCAATCATGAAGATACTTCATCCAGAATTTGTAAACAAGCGGAAAAAAAGGATTTAAAAAAATGTTTTTCTTACCTGTGTGACCAGAAATAGTAGCATAACAGCCATTGTTAAATTTTCAAAATGTTTCTTTGGAAGCTGGGACAAAATAAATATAAAAAAAATGATCAGCACAGTTGAAGTAATTTTTTTGTGATTTTAAAATATTCATGAAACGTTTTACAGAGAAAATATTCTATTGAAGTCTGAGTGTTTATCATAATGATAATAATTAAAAAAACTTCCCTTAATTAGACAGATATTTTAAGGATATTTAATGTGGTACAAAGGAAAGAATCTCAGGAAAAGACATTAAAAAAAACAAAACAGATTCATTTAGATTTGAAACTGATCACCATCGCCCAGAAGAGTGCTTGCCTTTGGTTTGGTAGGCCATAGCTCAACATGGCTTTGCAACCAATCACCATGGCCACGTACAGTGCTAGCCTCCTGTTTGGTAAGCCATGATTCAATCCACTGCATTATGAAGACTTTAAAAATGGTACTCAATGCCTCTTCACAGAACACAAGGAATAGTTCATGAAACATCACCAATGTTAAGCAATGTTAAGCCTGATCAGTACCTAGATGGGCAACTATTTGGAAATATTTGGTGCCATAAGCCTAACAAAGCTTTGACAAACCTCGCAGACTAGAAGTTAGTCTTACAAACAATTGCTTATTTTTACCTAACCCCACAACATCCTCAATGAGGGTATGAGTAGAGGAGGATGGTACATCAAGAAAAGAATCTGATGAAGAAAAAAAACATTTTATAAATTTACTTGGATTAGCAGAAGTTGAATTTTAAAAAACTACCGCCATGAAGAAAACAAATCAAAATGACAAAATACTGTATGTACCTGTCCAGATGATGAATACTTTTTCCTGTTTTTTTAAATTTCTATTTGATGAAATATTATATATCATTATCATTTAAACATTTTTTAACTGCTTTTTACCTTCATCTTAATTTTATTAGCTGCTTTTCATCGTAACTTTTTACACAGACCGATTATTCTAGTAACAAGTGAATAGTGTTGATCAGAAAATAAAGAAAAAACCTCAGGTGGGATTCAAACCAAAATCCCTATAGCCAAGTTCATAATATCAGCACATTAAGCACAGTGTGATATTAGCCAAGAACAAAAAAAAAAATTAAATGTCTGTCTCATATACTAGCATACATAGTAATATTTCAAGTCCTGTTTTTTAAATTTTGCAAAATATAAATAAATTGCAGTTATTCGATGTATTTTGGGTATGATTTTTAAAAGTAAAAGAATGTCAAAAAATTAATTATACATAAAAAATGAAAAAAAAAGATATATTATTTTGCAACTTGTTAGTATTCAAATATTTACAAGACTTTCACAGAGAAAATTCATGACAAAATTGTGATACAATTATTTTTAATGTTATCGGAAATATTTCATAAAAAAAAATTTATGACGTTGCATAGAAAACAATTTTTAACATGAGCAAGGAATATTAAAATCTTGTTTTTCAGGCAGACGTAGACCAATACAGTCTAGAAATAAAGGGGAAGTAACCGCTGTCAATAAATATAATATTGCTTGTGGTCTCCTCTTCTACTTCTGATTTATTCCCCTTGTATCGTAGGTGTTTACCGAGCTTAGCCTGGTTCAACGCTGCAAGTGAAGGGGTACCCAGCGTGGATCAAGCTCATTACTCTTGTAATGACCTGTGATTGTTAACCACTGCTTGACTGAAGACACCCTAAATATATACTAATTTTGCTTTGTTTTGCACAGTGACAATCGAACTCACGAGTAACGTACCCCGGAAACTAGTTTGCCATCTTGCTAACCAACCCCGAAAAGCAAGTGCCTTAGTCTTGTGTATTTTATTTCAGTAATCTCATCATCGCTTTGATGGCAGTTATCATAAGTGTATCATTGTCTTTAATCAATACATACAAACAGATATATATATATATATATATATATATATATATATATATATATATATATATATATATATATATATATATATATATATATATATATATATATATATCTCAAATCACCCTATTCTTGGAACTTTCCTCGGGTCATCCTCTCTGGTTCCCTTGAAAAAAAACAAACAAACAAAAAACACAGGTTCTCCTCTGCTAATTTTATGGAAAAATCCAAACTATTAAGTCTGTGTTTCTGGAAATTTTAGATTTTATGCGTTTTGCTGAACAAACCTTTCTATCCAACCGACATTTAAAGCTCCTTTGATATGACATGTACGGCTTTGAAATTTCGTGACTAGGGCTAAGATTTTCAGTAGAATACAAAAGGGTTATTTAATCAGGTGTATCCTATGTACTGCTCTTCCAACAAGGCTCCAAAAATGGCCGAACATCCAAAACGTAAAAAAAACGCTGCCCATTTTGAAAGCTTTTCACTTAAACAATATGCTAGTATTTTTCCTGTCATAGCATATTAGGTCATGAGTATGCAGTAACCATATTCATTTCTGTTATAAGTGTGTCAGAATGATTCTTTGTAATGTGTTTGATTTCAAAGTACATTATAAAATACTGTTTCAAAGTTTTAAATATTCTAAGATTTTAACAATGTTTCAAAATAAAAATATTTTAATTCGGTTTTTCAGGGTGGGGCATTATGTTTTTTTTCTAGGTGAAGACGAAAAGGTTATACAAATCTATAAGCCCTACAGAAAAAATTACTGAAACGAACCAGAAAATAGAATTTAAAACTGCTCCGGTTATTTTTTTTTTGAATGTTTGAATATCTAAAAATTAAATTAAACTTTAAAATGTGGGATTAGAATATGAGGTCTGATAAAAACGAAATTCGATACCATGCAATTTTTTTAATCTTTGAAATAAATGCAAAAAGAACAAAAGTTTTTTTTTTCAATAATATACTTTCAGATTATATGAGACTTGTTAAGAGTCATTCACAATGTCAACAATTACAAAAAAGTTTGTGATATTTTAATCTAACCAAGAAATTTGTGACCCACTTGGCACTTTGAAGTGTGAAATTTTGTCTGGGGAAATATCATCCGATGCCCTTTTTGTCGGCACCTCGTTGTAAGACAAGTATTGCCAATAGATAACAGATAGACTTGTCTTTGTTCAAAAGGTATCAGGATAATAGACAAAATGCATGCAGTGAAGTTCAGACAAGTTACAATGCTTGGTCAGAAACATCAGTTGAGAATGTCAACACTGCAGTTCGAATATTTTAACTGAATTTGTACCAATCAAGTGATTTAGTTTAGTTCGTTTGTAAATTTGAATAAATAAAAGTTTTATCGTGATTTTATTTTATTTACATTTCGTACAATATGTCACAGAAAAGAATAGATTTCATCATCATCATCATCATCATCATCATCATCATCATCATCATCATCATCATCATCATCATCATCATCAGTCTTTTAACGTCCGTCGTTGGACATAGACCTTCCCTAGGATTTGCCACACTTCTCTATCATGGGCGTCACGGAGCCAGTACTTCCTGAACTTGTCTAGCTCGTCTCTCCATCTAACATTTTGTCGGCCTCGGTTGCGCATGTGGTCTCGGGGGATCCATGTTGTGAGTTGTGATGTCCATCGATTGTCTGTCATTCTTGCAACATGGCCAGCCCACCGCTGATTTATCAAAAAAGATTATAGCAATGAAATAATCCGAGAAGCCATCATAGTTTTCTTTCGCTTCTTTTGTGCCAACTACAAAGATATCTCTAATTTGATTTATTCTAATCTATTTTTAGATTAACCAAAAAACAAAAAAGAAGAAAAGATTATAACCTTCAATTGAATTTTTTTAAACACCCAGAGAAACAATATTACCTTAGTTTTCATTAATTGTATTTTATACTAAAACTACTGAAAACATGCAAAATCGATTGTCCACAGGAACAAAAAACAAAAAACAAAGACATCAATTTCATTATTGTCAAACACAATTCGAGTCGATAATAACTTATTAATTCCGTTCATCGATCTTCGAAAATGAATTAAATCTGCCAATAATTTTTCTTTTGAATAACTGGCCGATTTAAAAAAAAATAATTAGCCGATTTAATTTCATTTCAAAAGATCGATAAACCGAATTTGAACTGATATTTCCAAATACGTAAATAATGGCGGGATTTGTGTGACTGTTTTTATTCTGTTTTATTTATTCATTTCCCCCATGTTTCCAATTATATTTAGAAGACAGGCGCCCCTGGCACTTGACACCCCATGCGACTGTTTGTATTGTCAGCACCTCGGACTGGGCCTGTGTGTAGATATCAATCTCAGCAGAATCCACCATTTTTTTTCGAGAATTATCTCATTTGTATTGGTCTCTATTTCGGAATGTCTATTGTATCGAATTATAATGTTGCTTGTTTTTTTGAATTTTTTATACCACTCGAGGAAAAAAAACAAACCAACTTTTAACAACAGAGTAAAATAAAACGTGGAGAGCAGTTCCCGATTCTAACAGAATTCCGTTGAAACTATCAGATTTCATTGTGCTTTATTCAAAATCAGATCATAATGAAGACATCCTCGAATAACACTAATCGAGCCCATCTTAACTAGAAAGGTCAAGTTGATTGAAGGAAGAAAAACAAAAACAAAAAAACAAAGATGATAGCCGTGCCTATCATAAAACGAAACTTTTTACTCGTGTTTCTAATGTTAACCCATTGCAACTTGATCAAGTGGTTTGTTTATGAAATACTTGCAAAATATCCGGCGCTTCTCCTGCTGAAAACTACACCCCTATGGAGGCTGTTTCATTCAACGTAGTTTCGTTATAACGTCGTGGAATGGAGTAAAAAAAAGATAAAATTGCAAAAATAAAAATATTGTCGGTGCCACGAATTGCGAATTAAGTGAGTTTTCTGAATAAATAAATTGTCCGCAAAATTTCCTACGTTACAATAAATTAAATTTCACAACTGTTTGTATTTGTGTCTATGGTAAAATTGGTTTCACTTGACGTTATTTCAGTTATGATTTCCAGGACCCTAACCACGACGTTAATTGGAGAGTTGAAGATGCTGTAAATGACCCAGAGTTATTGTCAATGAAAGTATATTTGGGATAATGGAACACTAATAGATTCCCAGTGAAAAGATATCTCTTTCGTCAGAAGTTGAATTGCTTTCCACAACGTTTATAAAATCCCGGTTTCTCGTGTATTCTTCAAGTTAACGCATTTTACAGATACCCTAATTCATCAGAAAGGGAGGTTGTCATGGGTTAGGAATTAAGGAAAAAAATCCTGATAGAATAAGGTGGATAGATAAACTGACTAGTCTTCTGTCTGTCTATCAGTGGTCGCAATATTGTCAAAAATCCTTTTAAAATCGTGACTTTAACTATAGTATATACCAATATATGACGAATATCTAATTTTGAAAAAAAAATCAAATATCACACTACGTCAAATACGCTCAATATGGGCAGTTATAGAACTTGGGTGAGTTGAAGTAAGCGATAATCCTTCAAAACCGTTCGTATTAAAGTTTGGCAGTACATTGCTTTTTAGGACCGATTTAAAACAGCTCACACTTTGAATATCCATTTGTCATAAAACAATACAAGAAGCCTCGATTCACGCTGATGATGCGTCCTCAAAAAATGCGATGTCAATCAGATTTAGGAAATAATCTAAACCTGTAATTTTTAAGACAATTTTTCACATACATGATTGGACGCAGTATTCGATTTTTGGGGATAAAAATGTTAGAGTGTTAATCAAAAACGTGATAAATGGTATCGTGCTAATCGATGGATTCGTATATAAACTTGAATTATTACTGTATAAAAATTTTTTCTTTAAACTTGACTCGTTTTTTTATTCCCTGATTAAGACCGGAAATGTAATTTGTTAATAGGGTCATCCCAAAGGTTCCCGTAGTCCCGGACAAGCTGAAGTTAAGCACTTTTTAAATATTGTATTATTTTATTTATCTATGATTTACAGTGATACATAGGAATGAAAAGTTCGTCCCATTTATATTTATCAGGTAAAAAGAAACAGTTCCAATACAGCTCATCAGTTGGTAAATATTACAGATATTCCTGAAAGATCTGACTTCAGATGAGGGAATTTTCTCATTTTGACTATGTTTAATGTTTAATTTTTCCCTCTTGTATTTGGAAGGTCCATTCGTCTCAAATACATGACAAGCACTCCGGTGTCGCCGGTACGTATCGGAAGTGAAATTCATAGGATACGTATGTCAACGCATAAAAAGGCTTGAAATGTCGACGCGTGCGAGGGAAGAGATAAAGTTAAGTATTTAAGTTGACAACAATAAAATAATTTATGTATCTTTGTGTTTCTAATTATTCATGTAATTATCTCTCTCAACTTTGTCCACCCTCCTTCACCATCCTTGTATTTTGGAAGTAATACAGCCAGACGGGTGGCCGGTGAGGCTATTGTTGAATTCGTGTGGGAATTATGTCAAATATGCTTTGTTCGTCACCCCTTGTAAATTTGGACAACAGTGTCAGTAATAATGGTGAGTGGGTTAGTGTGATAGAGAGACGGGGAAAACAGAGAGAGAGAGAGAAAGATGTACACACAATCAAGACACATACACATAATGAAAGACATACTCATAATAGAAGGCATATACATACATAATGAAAGACACACACACACACACACACAGAATGAAAGACACACTACGAAAGACTCACAATAAAAGACACAAACACACAACGAAAGACACACACACACACACACACACACACACCAACGACACATTATGAAAGGTACACGCACGTAATGAAAGACACACACACACACGCGTGCCCACAAAGACAAAGGGAGCGAAAGAGGGAGTTTTTTCTCGCTAATTTTCGGGTGTGTGTTATTTCTTATTCGTGTCAAGCACAATGATTCTCCGATAAGTAGACCCATCCTCTATATTGACGCAACGCTTATCCAGTCCAGGGACTAAGAATTTTGTGGAATGGCGAAATCTGTGACATTCAAGTTTTTCATTATAAAAGCAAATACTCTAAACTCTTCCTTTATCGATATCTGAAGACTCACCGTTTAAATTCACGAGGGCAATAGAGAGTTGGGGGTGGGGAGGACAGACGCCACACCTGTCCTTCTCCCATATCTCTATTGCTCAACAACGGGTTGCTTGTCTTCCGAGCCGTCTTTAGGCTAACGTTCAGGTAAATAATTCTGGTTATCATATTTTCCGGTTGATAAGAGGCCAAAAGTGGTAAGATGCAACTTATAATTGGCTAAAGATTTTTCGGAAAAAGTATTTGAGTAATGAATAGCTTACCGTACTAGGGTTCATGAGGGTTGACAAACTCCCTCCTACAACCTAACCGTCGATTGCTAAAACACGCGGTGATTTAGGATGACATTTTCCAGGAATAAATGTGTCTCATCAGTTGAAAAATCAAGTGACGTTTCTCTCATTAGAATATCCCCCTTTTACTAACTGCAATATCATTAAAATTCAACAGTCGAAAATATTCTAATTTACAGGGATTTTTTTTCAGATATTTATTAAATTTTGCCCGGCATAAGAGTGAAGCACTCAGTTAGGATTGAACCCAGTAAGGATCATCGATGGTATTTAGATAGACAATTTCATATCCAGAACCTTTGGGACAGAAGCACCGTATACGTTTTTGGAATTCGAATTTTTTTCGGATTTCGAAAATAAGAAGATCCCATTGATCCTAAAAAGAAGGGTGTATAACCAATGCATCCTCCGATCAGTCACTTATGGAGCTGAAACATTGAACCTAACCAAGAGACAGATCCACAAATTGATAACTATATAACGTGCACATGAAAGAATTATGCTGGGCCTTACATGGAGAGACCATAAGACAGCACAGTACATCCGGGAAAAGACAAGAGTCAGGGACATCATAGAATCCATTAAAAATCTCGAATGGTAGTGGGCTGGCCATGTTGCAAGAATGGCAGACAATCGATGGACATCACGACTCGCGACATGGATCACATGCGCAACGGAGGCCGGCAGAATATAAGATGGAGAAACGAGCTAGACAGATTCAGAAGGTACTGGCTCAGTGACGCCCATGATAGAGAAGTGTGGCAAATCCTGGGGAAGGTCTATGTCCAACGACGGACGTTAAAAGACTGATGATGATGATAATGATGATGATGAGTAAAGGTATTGTATTGATAAAGACTGATGCATCCTTTTATGCTTCTTCGTGTTACCCATATGGAAATCTGCAAGTCTTTTTAAAAATCTTCTTCGTCAAAAATCACCAAAACAAATTAAAGATATCCATGAGCAGCAGAGACGCATCTGACTACCAGGAGCACCAAGACTCAACTGCGTGGCTTGGGCTGAGTCAAAGCCATCTCTAATTGATAACTTCCGCTGTGATCTACAAGGCCAAGCAGAGCGTTGTTGGAAGTGAACGAGGCGACCTTGGTTGAGCGCGAATCGCAACGGGTCATGTTTGGAGCTACTTGCAAGCTTTGATGTGCAGACGACAATTATGGAAAAAGGTGTTCGGTTCTCGGGGCTTCTTTACTTTCAAAATTTAGGATTGATAAGAGATTGTATACCTGCAATTTGCTGATTAATGTATTCGGTGATCCTTGCTTATTTAGTCCTAAAATACCAAAGCATAAAGATTGTTAAAAGTTGCTCTCCTAAATGGCTAAAATGGCCAGAAATTTAATCATTTTCATTCCCGGCTAACTTTATAGTTAAGATTCATACAAAGGGTTATGGTAAGGATGTCGAGCACAATATCTTAGATTGGTAAAAATAATTATCTTATAGCAAGAACAACAACGTTATTGAAGCGCACATAAAACCTTTTGCTATAAATTTATCTGGAAATGAAAAATCAAGCCAATATTGTCACCAAGGGAAATAACTCTTGATAATCTTCATGCTATGGTATTTTTGGACCAAATAAACAAAAATTATCATCTATTCAAATTGCCACCTAATCAGTTCTTATCTTAGAAAGTTTTGCTCAACTTAGGGAGTGACAATTGAAACGATGTAGATATTTGTTGAATCAAATCAATTTGAGTACAAGGCCATACTCAGAAAGCGCTCAGTAAGGATCAAATTCGCGATCAATGGTTTGCAAAACTAATCTACTGACCACTGCTCGACGACAGGCACCCAGTATTGATATTTACACTGCTTATTCTAGCGGAGAGATGGGAAGATTGTGCCGCACCATTTTTTCTGATGGGGGTAGCCTGTATTATAATCCGCTGGGCTTATGATAATTAGTAAACTGCTCAGCCTGGCACCATGTTAGATAAAGGATAGGTGGATTGTGTTACGCACATCTTTGGGGAGAGGGACGGCTACCTTAAATGAAATTTTTGATTCTACCTGCGTTCGAACACCGATACCGGTGTGAAAAACGTAACTCTTTCAGACATCGGACAGATCCTCACTCAGAATTTATTTATTTTTGCGAGACATACGTTTGCTTGTAATAATAATCATTGCAGTCTGTCATACTTGTAATATCAGTAATATAGCCATCAGCCCTTCTCTCTTCTCTTATTAAACTACCTTTACGTTCTCCCCCCCCCCCCCTCACTACCATGTCTTTCACACTTATAGTACCAGTGGTAGCCATCAGCCGAGCACATATGAGAACTGTGGTGACGGGTCAAGGACTAGTGAATACAATGATATGTCATTCCATGCGACAATGCATACTGTTCCATTGTTTCTGTTTCAATTGTAGGTTTTTACGGGACTGGGTTACTAACCCGACACCCAGCACTTCCCATTACTGAAATCGGGCCAAAGGGCCCAACCGTCCTGCTCAAGTAGGTGGGAAGAAGTGGATTTTCAAGGGCATTTGTGCGAAGTGAACGTAAGTGGCCTCGGTCAAAATTCAAACTATTCTCCGATTTCGTTTTTCGTACCAATAATCATTACGCCACTCTGAACCTCTTTTTAGTAGGTACTCGATAGGAGAAAAGCAAGCAAATAAACAAAAAAAACAAAAAAACAAAAACAAAAACAAAACAACAGAACAAAAAACAAACAAAAATACTTCAAGCGTCAACTTATGGAATAATAGGAATCCATAAATATAATGAGCATGTATATAGATTTCTTCCCCTTTTGGGCTCCAGTGGAGCGCTCTGATTGGTTGATTTATCTTCCTATTGCGATAGAATAAGAAGTACGTCAACTATTAAGACGTCAAATTAGATCACACATTAAAATAGCTTGAGATGAGTTGAGACCAGAGAAAATACTTCAAATTAAGGTACTTGAATTGTCAAAAATACATTACCCAATAAAATAACTTAAGGCTCCTTATTGCCAATACATACATAAATAACCCCGTCATTTTTTACGGATTTATGCTAGTCTCGAATATATTTATTGACTGAAAAACATCGTTGAGCAAGATCTTTTCATCCAAGTGTCAGCCAGAGATACCATTGTGTGAAAAGCGCCAATAAAAGTACCAAGTAAAGTAGTATATAAAATTTAGATTTGAAAGGAAATTGTCAAAAATGGAGCACATTTTCCGAGCGTAGTATCAAACGTACCAAAAGCCATAAAGGATACCAATTTGGTACAAACATACCAAAAATGATAGCCTTAGTGTCAGTTTTAATCTGATTCATCATCAGCATCATCATCATCCGACAGAGCTTTGAATTACACGCAGAAATAGAGATATTCATAACTAGCTGATATACCCAGCGTTGCTCATAAAGATTTCATGAAAATGCCAGTCCGGCATGCGTAGCCGCTCTTATAAAGATTCTATCAAACTGGTATTAGCACAGATAGAACGAGAAATATGGTCACCTACACCGAAAAGAAAGTAACGGTGCAGTTCAGCATCATTGCTACATTGTAAATGAACCCCCTCTTATAAAAACTTGAAACCCCTCTTGAAAAAATATATCTTCTCTCAAAACTGATAGATTTCCAAGGTCCAATAAATTGGAAGTACATAAAACTGAGAGAAAAAGTAAAATTTTCTGTCCACCGATTGTATTTATTGCGTTTCTAAACACTGGTATATTTATTCCTCTCACTGATTTCTTTGGTGCTAAAATTAGTTCCTATTATGTAAGCGCGAACACAGACCCCCACCAAAAAAAATCCAGGGTTTATTTTTCATAACATTCGACCTTGATATGTGCGTTGTGGGTAGTGATCTCCTGATTTCGGATTTGCCTTTGTTTTTCCTCTGTGATAACTCACCGGTTGGACCAGCACACATTCCTAAGTAGACGTGCACAGGCTGGTGCGCAACCTTGGGCAAACTGGTATAGGCACTGACAGAAAGAGAAATTCACATCAACAAATGAAATTAAAGTTGTAGTTTAGCACTATAGCTACATTGTAAATAAGATCCCTCTCTTATAAAAAATCTAGGGATATTTTCTTCCTCAAACCTGCCGACGTAGACATTAATTTAGGAAAACATTCTCAATATTTCCAGATCCTCCCACCAAAAAACTGTGATTTTGGTATCTTAGACTGAGTCGTCAGGGGTTCAGAGAGAGAGAGAGAGAGAGAGAGAGAGAGAGAGAGAGAGAGAGAGAGAGAGAGAGAGAGAGAGAGAGAGAGAGAGAGAGAGAGAGAGAGAGAGATGGGGGCAATGCCTCTATAATAGCTAGCTGCAAAACAAACGCCAATTGCTTTCATCTCTTTACGTAAAAGTAAATTTTCAGAAAGCCGAGGATACCTGTATTTACTAACATTAGGTTAGTCTGGTACAAGGCCACTAGTGGAGGGCACTCAAACAGAATCGAACTCAATACACAATCGTAATAGCCTGAGAGATCAACTTGTTAACCATTACCCCCATAAATATTATTTAATTTTAACTTAGCCTGGCACAAGGTTACAACTTGAACGTCGAACTCACCACGCAGTAGTAATGGTCTTCAAGAAAAGCTAGTTTACCATTCCCATATAGATAGATCCGTCGCCAGGGTACTGCGAGTAGGGGGACCTGGGTGTATCGAAGTGCTGAGTGTTGCTAAAAAGCGCTAAATTATTCTCGAAATAGTGAAAAAAAATGCAGCAAAAAATGCAGCAAAAAAATGCAGCAAAAAATGGCCAAACCCCACAAAAAGATACTCGAAATGGCCTAAAACTCGCAAAAAATGACCAAAATGTTTAAGCATTATATTCACCAGGGGAGGGGGCATTTATTCCAATATATTAGGCAGTCGCAATACATCCTAGATGGGAGCATAATTACTAATTAACAGGTTTTATAGCCCAAAGGAAATTTTGTGCCCCGACACCCCTTCGCCTTGGGGGACTGCCCCCTCTCGCTATGCCTTCGCCACAAAGTTGACAGTATGGTTGACTGTTTAATGTATATTCTGATGCAGGGACTGCAAAACTGAATACAATGAGAAAGTAGTTAACACTTGAGTATCTAGTTAGAGATAGCTCTGTCGGAGGGGGCACACTTCTTTTGAGGGACCGCACTTGTCGTAAATGAAGAATTTATTTGAGCTCTAAAATACAATGAGTCAACTAGGAAAAAAAGTAGCTGTGTTATCACCAAGTTCTTGGTCAACTGCGAGCCTAAAATATCGCTTAAGTTATCGGTTTTATGAATTACCTTGGTGCATTGATTTCGTAACTTCGGAAACTCAAGGACCCATTAAAAAAATTCTGGTAGAACCTTATTTTTGGCAGTTAATTTGCATGCAAACGAGCTTAATTGGAATGTTAAACGAACTTGTCTTGTAGACCATTACTAAAGTGAGGCGAGTTCGATGTTCAATACGCCCTACAGTTGTGACCTTGAGCCAGGCTAAGTTAAGATTAAATAATATTTATGGGGGAACTTTTTGGGGTAATGGTTAACAAGCTGATCTCTCAGATTATTACTAATGTGTATTGAGTTCGATTCTCTTTTGATTCCCTACTCTAATGGCCTTATACCAGACTAAGTTAAGATTTTGACTTTCAATGAACTATGATAATAGACAGTTTTTGATCTTGATAATTAATACATTCATTTGAATTGATCTACGGTAGAGGCCAGTGTGCAATAATTTTGTCTTTCGGTAGCTGTGCGATGGATTATGATGTTTCTCTATCACAAGGTTTACAGTGTTCAATTCAGACCACCGAACATTATTTGACGGACCCCAGTGGTCAGCAGACCCCAGTTTCGAAATCCTTTCCTTAGCGTCTCAGGCACTCTAGCAAGGTATTGTATTTCGTGGGTAAAAATGAAATAAAACTGTAGGTTCGTGGGTAAAAGTAAAAATATCTATATTTACTTAGCTTAATATTTATCTAATACCAAACTAAAAGTTTGAGCACCTAGTGAAATTAATTGCCGATGGGAAAAAAGTATCGATGGAAGTCTTATTTGGGCTTTAAAGATATTGAACGACCCTAGCCACCAGAGGTGGCGAAGGGTTCTATTCTTTGCATGTCTTAGTGTGTTCTAGTGTGAGCCTTTTGTCTACAGACTTGAAAATCGGTAATAGTACCCAACTATACCGCTTCTAAAATGTTTTTTTTTATTAATTTTTTGAAAAAAAAAAAAAAAAAAAAAAAAAAAAAAGAGGCTTTTTTATTTTATGACGCGTTCACTAATAGTAACATTTAGATTCTGGAGAATCTAGATGTTTCTAGATGATTTTTTGCCATTTCAAATGTTTCCCGAAGGAAAATGCCAGTGATGGTAAAATAATTTATTCTGATCATATTTATCCTTCGACGGACTTCTTTTTTTCATGACTTCAAATTTTACGCAACGGTTGTTCAATAATTGACTTTTCTATTTTAAATTTACCAATACTATATTTAAATGAAATTTTATACAATATTTCACATTGATCCAATACTGCTGATTAATAAAATTAGAAAAAAATACCATCTTTTGATTAAAAAATAAGATATTAACAGTATTTTAGACAAAATGACGAGAAGAGAGATTTCAGTATGTTTACCTAAGTAGAAAAAATCGGTGATAATCGGTAATTTTCGAATATACCGTATTGCTGAGAAATTCATTCACAAAGAAAATCTAAATCACCCATTCGGCGAACCTTTGCGGTCGCCGAGGGCGCAAATGTCAAAAGGGTGCACTAAATAAACTAAGCTAAGGAGAATAGCGGAGATGCTAATTTCAAGCCTTGAAGGGCGCATGAACTCAATTCTCACATCTTGACAAGGGCGTTACCAGAGGATAGGTTGAAATGAGGACAGAAAGACCGTGTTGCGTCAATCACCTTTGCACCGGGCCCGTCGGAAAGTCAACACTCCAGTAATACATCATTCAGTTTATGATCAACTTTTGGCTTGAATTTCATTAGCTATTGAAGCAAGCCTACTCTGAAGAATCAGCATTTTAAATCCTGTTTTTTTTTTTTACTGGGTTCGAACACTGACTTCGGTACACAAGAGGGTAAAACTATTACAACCCCGAGGCAGACCACATTTTATCAAGCCAGTATATTTGCACAGCATGTTGATAAGCTTAACCTTAGCAAGACCAGAGAATAGGTTGAAATGAGGACAGAAAGACCGTGTTGCGTCAATCACCCAATTAGGTATTCGAAATATTGTTTATCAAGATTCTAAACCGGTTGTAGGAAAAAAAAAAGACATAGGGAAAAAAATCATAGAATTGATAATAAATTAAAAATCAACGATAGAAAAAATAACTAGACTGGTTGTTGCTGGGTCAAACCCCTCTCTTACTTCTATTACGGGTGAAGGTGATTATTGCCACTATTGTGTTATAAATCCATCAAACAAAAATATCGTACACATGAATTTATTAGAAAGAAATAAGCCCGATCATATCAGTAGGATAAGTCTTCTTTAATGTGTAAGCCTCTTGGCACTCAATTGGTTGTGAGTTCAAATAGTCACAGTAAGTTATGTGAATTTTACACATCAGTGTACTCCCCTAATATTGGTGAGGAATGTTGTTGTTGTGACGGTAGTAAAATCAAATCAAGTACTGTTTTGGGGTTCTACATAAACATTAAGTGTTAAATTTGTATAAATGAGTAAAAGCTATCATTATTGTTTCAATCATATAAAAAGAACGCATTCTATACAACTTATGTGTTGATCGACAGACCAACTCATTTCACTCATTAAAATTACCCATTGTAAAACTAAATGTGACTTTTATCGTCAACATTTACTCTTATCAAATCATTACAAATTTATTATTATTATTATAATCAGGACTGGCCCGTACATTAAGAAGATCAAGGCGATCGCCTAGGGCGCAAAAATCTCGGAAGCGCACTCCAAACTGAAAAAAAAAGATAGTCGTTAGAATAAAACTGAGGGTGCAAATTTCAAGTCTCACTTAGCGTGTATGAAACCTTTGCACCAGTCCTGACTATAATCATTATAAACCATACGTAAATTTTTTCCTTTTGACTTTTTTTCGTAGCCAAAATTGACATTATTTCAGTGACGTTTTTTTCGATAACCTGAAAACTAACCACTGGTATCATCAGAAAGTGCACAACTACTTCAACCACTCGGCAGGATCGCTGTCTAGTTATTTGTTTTCCATTTATTCACTTCCTTTTTAGAAAATAACAAAATTTACAATCGACGATTTAATTTCCACACTATTTTAACAAAAATGTAGTTTGTGATGTGAAAACCTTCAAAAGGAATAAATTAAATATTGACTTACCTTTAGTCGAGTTGAATGTATAAAGCTTTTCGGTCCATGAAGCTGGCCTGACTATTTTGTTTATTTCTTTTTTGGCAATTTTCTTTACTTAGCTTTTCATTCCTTTCGCGGGCTAAACTGCCACTTGATATGACGCGCGAGGTTGATTGTGCTAAAAAGCGTATTGACAATTATGGATAATTAGCGAAAAATTTGCCAATCATTTCTTTAGCTTAGGCGAGAGTAGGATGTTTTGTTATGGGCAAGAGGACAAGTCCCCTAGGCGAAACAAAAGAGTCAGTCTTGTTTTAAATATCCGTTTTCTTAGAAATGAAAACCAACGTTTGATTGAAAAGAAAACGTCAGTTTCTTGGTTTTTACCATTCCGAAAATAAATATAAATTCGTATTAAAAGACGTAAATTTAAAATAAAGAAGACAATGACCTTTTTTCTTTCCCCACCCCCTCAAAACCCAATACTCCGGCATAGAGGGGCGTGAGTTCGAATCTCATCGGGAGCTGTTCGATCCGTGCTGCTGACGGTCTGAGTGATGTTGCGATAAAAAGCAACTGGAAGTTAAATTGCAAAAACTAAACGATGAAATAGATGTTTCAGTAAAAAAAAAAAAAAAAAATATCAATATTTGTACGTGAAACATTTAGGGCCCCACATATTAATTTTTTTGTCCCAATTTATTTTCGCAAGAGATTTTTTAGGTGCGTTAGCATTTCTAGCAGCGATCGTTGTCCCTGACACGACGGACATATCGAAATGTGAGTTAAGTCCTTTGCTCAATTTAGATGTTTTTCATCTAAATCTAGATGTTTTTGGTAGCGTCTGCGTGTCATAAATTGTTATTTAGATGATTTAAAGTTACTTAAATAGTAATAGAATAAAAATGTTTTTGATGAATTGAGTATTTTAACAAAACCGATGGCGAAAATTAAAGACACATTTAATTTATCAATAATAATATATTTCTTAGATTTTAGAAGTACAACTGGAGAATCTAGATGTTTCTATGTTTTCAAATGTTTCTTGACTCAGTTTTAGATGTAAACTTGAGAGAAGTGGCCTTGCCAGATCTTCACGTAAGAAAAAAACTGGCGCATCTATAGTCTGAATTTCTAGCTTGTTAACTGTTAGAAAGAAACAAAAAAGATAAAACAACAAAAAACAAAAAACAAAACAATCGTGGTTAATGGCAATACAAGTTCAGTAGAGATTTGGTAGGTAAGGGAGACAATATGAGCTCAGTAGATATGGTAGGTAAGGGAGATGTTGATTTTTACATGACCTTGTCTTTGTTAGCTAGTCACATTCACTGACCCGACCGCACAGTAGGGGTTTGATATGCACAATCGCATTTATAACGAATATTCCTCTCACATCGTAATACAGGAACCTGAAAACTCCGAATTAAACAGGAACAACGTCAAGTGAAACTGATTTAATCATACACACATTTATATAGATAGAACTTACTTTATTTATCGTATTACAGAGGTTTTGCAACTAACTTTTGTCAAGGCATTTTTTCGTCTTTCATTTTCATTAGATGAAATATTATAAATCATTATTACTTAAAAAAATATGACTGCATTTTACCTTGATTTTAATTTATCAGTTGTTTTTTTTAATGATCAAGCATTCTTTGCTCACTGTCGGAGAAAAATCGGCCTGAATCAAAGTTGTAATAAAAAACAACTTATGAATTAAAATGAAGGTAAAAAGCAGTCATAAAAATGAAAATAATAACTTAAAATCTCTCAATTTGCAATTCTACCTCCAGTATTTTATGTCATCGTATATCTATATGTTTTCTCAAAGATATTAATAAAGGAGTTTGTTTAATCATAAGAGAGGAATTAGCGGGTTGCCTACAATAGAGCAATCTCGTCTCACGGACCGTTTTCCCAGCGTTGTGAGTTCAATCCTCACAGTGTCCCTCATATTTGCAGTCAACTATGTTTTTTTTTTTTTTAATCTGCCATTTCAGATCCACTCGAGACCGACAGTGCGTACTGGCGACAAGGGCAGTCGACCAGGGCGCCAAGTGCCTCGGGGGCGCTTGTCGTGTGTCTCAGACAGTTGAAGATCTCTAATGCAAATTGAAAAATGAGAATATAAACAAATTAAACTGAATAAAAACTGTTAAAGAGAGAAAATTCGCAAATGTGAAGTCAGATTTTTTCAGGAATATCTGACAGTTAAATACTTTTTGTTGAGGTGGAATTAAGAGAAACACTTGGCGAAGGAAATTAAAATGACGATTTGAAACACAGATACTGATTTTTCCTTATATTTCCTTTTCTCAAAAGAAACTGTCACTCGACAAACTTTTTTGGTAGCATGTCTTGTTGGGGGTGATCGATTAAAACTGGGAAAAGAGCTGATCAATGAAAAAGTTATTTCTGTCGCCTTTTGTCGGACAGTGATGCCTAAGAAAGAGTCCGAACATTCAGAAAACAAGCGAGAATTCTGCCGGACATAAACTAAGAGAACAATTTAGCATGAATTTACATTGCAATCTGAACCTGCCCTCCCACCAAAAAACTATTTAAAATAGGTCTTGAAATTTTAAAAATAAATAAAGACGGGTCTGGTTAGTCAATCAATAGGAACTGTTACATGAACAACGCCCTTAAGGCACCATGTGTTTGAGGGATCAAATACAAGATTGGAAAGAAGGTGAGTTCAATAAATAAGATACTTCTCTTGCCATTTATTTGATAGTGATCTTTAAAAAGGTCCGAATAAAAAAGAATACAAGCGTAAATCGAGACACAAACTAAAGGATCAATTTAGCATAAACTTACATTGCAAATTGAACCCCTATTTAGCAGGAATTTTCAAAAAACAAAAAACGTTAGACATAATGAGCAGTGAATGTTTGTAATTTTCGGCTCTCTACCTCCATTGATTCGGCCTGTGCGCATGATTCGTACATATCCAGCAAGCTTGTCAGCCAGCGAGACAAACTTAAAAACTGAAGAAACCTGTGTTGACAGTTTTGGTTGACAGTTTCTAATACTCTACTTTGAAGGGTGCCGAAGTTCAGCTCGCTGGGAATACCGCGAACAGTAAAGCCGGCCCTGGGTCGGTCTCTGCCATCACGCTCGTTTGATCATGTTATTCTTTGAGGAGACAGTGGCTGATGGACCTCACGCGTTGCAATTATTTTCTGGTCAGCTGTCTTTTTTTTAGTGTCAAGGCTAGAGAGCCTAGTCTGCCTTGCTATTTAACCCATAGCTGGAGGAAGGGCGAAAAGCAATGGATTCATGCCTTTCCCAAGAGCATAAGTGCGAAGTAATCGTAAACAGGCGCGGCCGGATTTTGATCTCGGCTCGCCGATCCCACTGTCCACGCTGTCAACCACTCACACCTCCTGCTGCCAAATTAACTAAGCTCAAATAAGCAATAACGAAGTTACGAGCACCCCAACATACAGGTCTGGTTAGTCACTCAACAGAAACTGTCACATGACCAACGTCTTTTTGCAGCATGCAGTATTAGGGTGATCAATGGATAAGTTACTTCTTCCGCCTTTTGTTTGTTAGTGATCACTAAAAAGTCCGAATTGAAAAACAAAAAAACAAAAAACAAAAACAAAAGCAAACGTAAATGCTGCTGGACACAAATGAAGGCGTGAATTGGGTATAAACTGATATTGTAAATTGACCCCCTACTGTAAATTTATTGGAGGTAGATTTTAAAAAACAAAAAAAAGTGTTTTCTAGATAAATTAAAGAGTAAATGTTGAAAAACTCAGCCCTCCATTGGTATGGCTTATACGCGTGATACATAGCCAACCAGTCAGTCAGACCAATTTGAAAACTGAAGAAACCTATTTTGTCAGTTTTGATAACAGTTTTGGTTGAAGTTTTGTAATAATTCTCGCTTCGAAAACAGCTTCCTCCGAATTGCTCAATGAACCAAGAGGGACATGATCAGGGTGTATCATATTATTGACCAAGGGATTCGGGTAATCTTTGGTGATCAACAAAACAAATGTATAGACTAGAAACCGGAGATCTGTTCTCAGACATCACTTCTCTATGGCACTAAGTGGGCCTGGTGTCACGGATATGTTCTGTGGTCTGTGGTAATTATCTGATCAAAAAAGTTTTGTGTTGTATTTTGAACTTTATTGGTATGCAAAATAAATACTACAGTCTATTTATTTCCCTAGAATGATACAAAAATGACACAAAGCTAGAAAAATTGAAGGATAGTAGAGGTGATAGTCTTCATGCTATTTATACTAACGTATCTATTGGTACATCCTATGGCTCGATGGTTAGCAAGCAGATCTCGCAGACAAATTCTCGAGTGTACTGATTTCAATCCTCACTTAACGTTTCACAACTGTGTCCTAGTGTCAGGCTAGGTCAAGTTAGATAAATATGTATCTTTGGGCTTGGAGTATTTTCATTTTGTCATCACTGAAAACTAACGTCCATGAATCTAAAGTACGGAAGCCTAGAAGAAAGTTGCATTTTTTTTTACCCAACGACTAGAAACTCAATTCGTGGTGCAAGTTTAGACGCGAACTTGGAGAATCGAAACATTTCGTGAGTTCAATCCCTTTGTCAGGTAATGGAATCCATATGCTCTGGTTTAGTGGAACTGGCAGAGGCAGTATCAAAAGGACGACTTGATTAGGGAGAGGTGTCTAATACGAGACTATCATGGACAGTGAATTGAAAACTCCCGTAGATTGAATAAAAGGTTCGGCTTGGAATTCAGAGAACGTTATCGAATACGACAGGCACTTCAAGAAGGCCAAAGGGTATAACAGTCTGAACGCTGTGACAATAAAAACCAAGATGAGGACAACAGTTCGTACAATGTACAATCTATCAATGCATAAAAATACCAATATCACAAAATTTGTTCGTATGATTGTTTATATCTATGTTTTTTTTTTAAATCTTTGTTAACGTCATTGGGTGGAAACGAGAAAAATGAGCTTCAAAGAGGGGAAAAGGGTAAAACTTGTATGACTGACTGCTGAAGCTTTATCTATGTACAAATTTACCAGCTAAATATCCTATGTGGACAGTAGCAAAAGTGTGGCTCATTATAGTTTTAAACGATGTTTGAAAAAAATATTTTAAAATATTAATCCATCCATAAAAGACAGAAATTCCGGCATTTATTGACGGGTACTATTTAATAATGTTCTATTTTTGGAAACGATATATATATATATATATATATATATATATATATATGTAGTAGATTGTGGATTCGGTACACAAACTAACTCATGTTTCGGCCCTCTTTGGGCCTCATCAGATTCGCCTGATGAGGCCCAAAGAGGGCTGAAACATGATCTAGTTAGTGTAGCGAATCCACAATCTACTATTTATTTCCAGCTCTGATTTAAAACAACTTAACTTCATGAGTAAAATGTTGTATGTATTGAGCACTCTACGAAATAAATCCATCACATTTCAGAAGTGGCTTTATATAATTGATATATTATTATATTATGTTATACTGCTAGCCTGATTTGAACCATATATAATGTGTGTGTGTATATTTATATGTATGTATGTGTGTGTGTGTGTGTGTGTGTGTATGTTTGAAATAGGAATAAAGATGTTTAAAATAGAAATATTCAAAAATATCAATCTATATATATATATATATAAAACATAAAAATCCCGCCATTTTTTTTACGGGTACTACGCTAGTATTATAAGCAACGTGTCCTCCCGTCAGCCAGTCACATTTTCGTCCATCTTTCTGTCTTCCACAGTTGGAAAAATACGTTAAAAGGGGCGAGGGAGGACGAGAAGTTCTGAGAATTGAATTGCAACACAAAGGTAATGAAGAGTTTTTAGGGAGAGAGAGATAGAAGCGAGGTTGGGGTGCGCAATTGGGTAGGGTTGAAAGATATTTGCTAAAGGAGAACGGCTGAACTCGGTCGCCGAGAAAGGAGGAAAGCGAGAAAATAAAATGAGGCAGAATTGAACTTGCTTCTCTAGTGTCTGTTAGTGGAAGATTTGGTAAACCTCCACATAATACAGATCACAATTCTTAAATGAGGGTTATGCATAAAAAAATGGTTTGATCATGCTGAGAATATCTATTTGTTTCACACGTTCCAAAATGAAAAATACGACACAATGTCGTTCCTTACACCTATCAAAGAGAAAATAATAAAATTTCTAAGAAGACGATTTTTATAAATTTGAATTAAATATGTTTTAAGGTAAAAATCCTATTTACAAGATAACACAATATCCAACCATGGAGCTACTTGGTGGCTGAGATCGGGGCCACTTAATAAACCCAGACCAAGTGAAGTATATTCGAAACCCATAGGAT
Organism: Thysanoteuthis rhombus; assembly: GCA_963457665.1. Taxonomy (NCBI): domain Eukaryota; kingdom Metazoa; phylum Mollusca; class Cephalopoda; order Oegopsida; family Thysanoteuthidae; genus Thysanoteuthis; species Thysanoteuthis major. The sequence goes on from OY735235.1 coordinate 34,549,833, forward strand.
ACCCCGATTTCGTGGCCTTGTGTCAGACTAAGCATAGTAACTATTTGGTTGTTAAGGTAGTATTTCTCAGTGTTCGATATTCAAGCTCACTTTGAAGGCAAAATTTAGAATGCTGATTTTCAAAGCAAACAGGCAGAGCGTACCATCCCAGAAGATAGTGCTCTTTGGTTATTTCAGTTCACTTCTCGTGGAATATAGGACAGCGACCACTCTTTTGTGGTTTCAGTAGCAAGTAGGTTTTATGGGACGAGTTGCTAGCCTCACGCCAAACCCCCTCCTTTATCTGCACTTTGGTCCAGCCGGAATGATCTTCTTTCAGATGGAATGCTGAGCAGGGCAAAAGGGCTCAACTGCTATTCACACACAGATAGGGTAGAATTGGATTCATACATTTCCCAAGGGCATTAGTGCAAAGTGAGCGTGGTCAGCCTTGGCTGAAACTCGAACCCAGTTTTCGTTTTCTGTGCCAGTAATTGTTACGCCACTCCGTACCTCTTCCCGGGAGATTAGGCAAAACATAAATTTCCCATATACCATTTGATACTGGGCTGTACTAATTCAAAAATTGTGGATATCAATATCGATACCAAAAGCGAGTGGTCTATGTAAAGGCTGCCATGGTAGAAGTGGGATAGCAAAGAAATTATGGAAGACTTGCTTTTCCTTGTCGCCCATATATCAGTGTAAACCTGGTTGATCGATCGTTGTATATATTTGCATCCTCTGATCGCACAAAATAACAATAAACATCTGGTCACTTGAACTGTAACTCCAGTTCAATGTGTCACTCACAAACAACTTCACTCTCACTCATGTTCACAATGACCTCTTCTTCCAGGAATCTGTTGTTATTTACTAAGCTTAGCTAGGGTAGGGCCAACGTTGTGGGGCACCTAGTGAGAATCAACTTCACTACATTCACAAAAAGGTCTGTGAGAGGTGCTTGCTCACCAGCGTGTCATGGTTGGTGCCCAGATCTTTTGTTTTAGTTACTTTCTAAGCTTAGCTTAGTCTGGCACTAGACCGCTGTAGTGGGGCATCGAGTGAGTTTCGAACGGACATTCTATGTTGCTTATGACAACAGCGTAATGATATTTCATATCATCTTGTCGCTTGCCCAGATCAATATAGATGCGAATATCTGTTGATAATTAATTGACTGCTCTAAATCGAAACAAATATATCTGAATATCTACATCTAATTTGTACAAGTAGAATTCCATACAAAGGTTTTAGTTGATATGGGTATGAGTGACTGTGAAGTTCCGAATATTAGATATACCCGAGGGAGTGTAGAGTGTGGATGAGAGGTTACTATTAGTGAGAGGATTATGATGTACAGATCTGTGTGGTTGCAGTTGTTAAGTTTGGTGTTAAGTCCAGGAGTTAAGTTAAGGGGAGAGAGTTTTGAGTTTGTTGATCCACATATCTTTATGTCTTTCTAGGATTTTAGTTATGTCAGTGGGTGTATTTTTTTATTTTTTCAATGATTGTAAATGTAGCATCAGTGGCAAAATTGTGTCCGGGGGTGCAAAACTAGTTTTACAGGAAGTGGACTTGGACGTTTTTGGCGATTTAATTCCGTATCTGTAGTTACTAAGTCTAATGCTGAATAGCCACTCAGACTTGCCAATGTATTGTAAATTGTGCTCAAGTTGGTTGCAACATAGACTATTTCTTTTATTGCACGGTTGACAGAATTTAGTGGTTTAAGGGGTGTTGTTATGTGAGACTTTATTGTTTATAATATTGTTGCTGCTAATCACGTCTTTGATGTTTTGGCGTCTGCAGTAGGTGATGACACATGGATGTACGAATATTTTTTTGAGTTCTGTTTTAAGTGTGAGGATATTCCATCTCTTGTTGATGATATGCGCCAATGGTGGGAGTCTGTTGTTGAAAGTTTAGTGAAATGCTGTAATAGGCTATGGTTGTGTCTGTTGAGTTCACTTTCTGCAGAGCAAATTCTTCTAATTCTAAGTGCTTGTGAAAATGGTAGGATTCTTTTCAGGTGTTGGGGTTGGACTGATTTAGAGTGGAGGTAATTGTGAGTGTCTGTGGGTTTAGTGTGGTTGGTGATTTGGAGGTTTCTATTACTATCTATGTATATGCAGGTGTCTAGGAAGTCTATGGAGTCAGTGGATATCACAAGATCAGATTTAATTGAATCGTGTGCAGAGTTTAAATGCGCAAAGAAATTCTCTAGTTTGGCTTTATCTACTGTGTATGTAAAAAATGTCATCTATATATCTACTATAGAAGATGCAATTATTGTTTATCTCTGAGTTTTTTCGAATTTGCCCATGAAGATGTTAGCATAGGAGGGAGCTGCTACTGTGCCCATGGCGCAGCCTTTCACTTGGAGGAAGTGTCTATTATTAAAGTTGAAGCAATTGAGTTTAAAATGTGTTGCATAAGGGTGGTAATTGTATTAATTCTCGGTTCTTAAGTCGTTTTATTGTTAAAAGCTTCTTTGAGGGCTAGAACGTCTTCGTCGTGTTTAATGTTAGAGTATAGAAATTTGACGTCCATAGCGATTAGAAGTGCTTTGTCTGAGATTGTGATTTGCTTGATTTTGTTTAAAAGGTCTGTAGTGTCTCGTATGTAGAATTTAACTTGCGTTGCTAAGGGTTGGACGTAGTGATCTAAATATTTAGATAGTTTGCTCGTGTTGCAGTTAGTGGAAGAGATGACTGGTCTACCTGGGTTATTTGGTTTGTGGATTTTGGGAAGTAGGTAGAACCTAGCAGGTTTTATGGAAGTGGGTTTAAGTATATTCTGTGTTCTTTTTCTATGTCATGTCGTTGTATAACCCTGTTAGGGATTGAATTATTATGTTTTTTTATTAGCTCAAGGGATCCTTGGGGAGTTCTTTGTAAAATTCTGTGTTATTTATTTGTATTTCGCCTCTAAGAGGTATTCATCTAACTTCAAAATGACTATAGCTCCCCCTTATCTGCTCTAGTGATTATAAAGTCAGTATTGTTTTTAAGCTTGTTAAGAGACTTTCGTTCTTTAGAAGTGAGGTTATCGTGTGGCAAGAATTGGTAATTGCAGTTGTTAATGTACGCTTTAATGTCTTCTCTAACTGCTAGTTCAAATGTTTGGATATTAATGTCTATGTTCTTTGGATGAAAGATTTGTTGGGGTCTTTAAGTCTATCTAGGATATCGTCATCATGGTTTGATTTGCTAAAGTGATCTCTAAGTCTAATTCTTTAAAAGAGGTCTTTAAGGTCCTTGTTAAGGATGTCCTTGTTGAAGTGTTAGGGTGAGACAGAAATTTAGGCCCTTATTAAGGAGTTTAAAGGTGTGTCTAGTGAATCTAAATTTACTCAGGTTTAATCACTTTGCCTTCTAGGCCTTCCTTGATTTTAATGATGTGTGGTAATTGTTAACTAAGTCTTCTAAAATTCTCATTAGGGATGCTTATCGTTTTCATTATTTATTGAATATCTACACCTTATATTATAAAGACGCTGGATGTTTGTTTGTAACTGTGTAACTTTGCAACTTTCTAATTAACTCTATGTGTTATATACTCCTAAATGTTTTTTTTATCATTACGGACTGAAAATTTGAGTACAAGGATAACTTGATCCCAGGATGAAAATAGGATAGGTGGCGTTGACATGTGGTAACCCCTGAAGTTCAATTTAGGTCAATTTCGGCATTTTCAAATCTCAAGGAGATGGTTGCAACCCACGGGCAGCAAATTTGTGTACGAGGATAACTTGGCCCCAGGATTTATACAGGTGGGACTGACCTCGGAAGTGCCTACAGGTCAATTTAGGGTCAAAACTGCTTTTGCTGTCTTACTTTGTGAGTTTTTATTTGAACATTAATTTATCTTTATCAAAAAAAAAAAATTGATAACCATAATGGCCTAGTGGTTAGGGTCACAGAAAATGAAGTCAGCGGACTGTGTTCTATTTCTGACGGAGAAAAACCTTTTTTCTTATGATGTTATGAGCTTTCAATCAATTGGACCTTTAAACGTTTCTGAAATTTAGTGGCTGTGAGAATATCTTTAAAAAAGTTTTAGCGGTATTTCCATTTCATCGTCATCATTATCAGCTGCAGCAGCCCTTTAGCGTCCTTTGACTTTCTCAGGATTCGCCAGACCTCTCTATCATTGGTGTTGCGGGGCAAATACTTTCTGAACATATTTTGACAGCCACAGATTTGTACATTGCCAACCTAGAGTTATTGATTTCTTCTTCTTTTGAGGATTTGTTAATGTAACTATAAGGCTTAACCCTTACTTTCCGTTCATCACAGGAAATCAGTGGATGTGAATTTTTCCCACTACTTACACTGGCGGAGCCAGGGGGAGGAGCGTATCCACAATCTCCACAACTTCTTCAAGACGAACTCTCTTTATTCGTACAGGAATAAAGAGAAAACCTTTAAAGTGGAAATAGGTTGAGGCTAGTCCGACAGGAAGATAGAAATATAAAAATTTAAAAAAATCGTGACACCTCACGTCAGGTTACATTTTGATAAAACTTATATACATATGCTGCAAGCCAGTGTTGCCAATTTAGCGCTTTTCACGCAAAATTTTGGAGTTTCCTTGTTTTGACAGTGCAAAAATCCAACGGACAGTGTCATTTTAATCGTATTTTAGCCAAGTAAATAGCCATGAAATGGCTAACAATGTTTTTTTGTGCATTTTGGCGATTTCGGCGCTTTTTCGAGGTTGATTTGGTGCGAACAAATCATTTGAGTTGGTAACTCTGCCTCTACCCCCAATGTTGGGATCAGTTGTTTACAATGGAACTGTTTCGGGGATTTTAAAAACAATACAGTTATATTTTATATGGCACCCCAACGGTGTTAATCAAACACCACCTCCCTTCTAGCTATGATTTTAATACATTGCTTATGTCATACATGGAGTTCGTTATTTCATATCGGGTATAATCATAATGTGTTGCATATAAATGTTACTTTATATTAAACATCATTTATTTTTTCAAACTGGGCAGGCTACCCACCGAAACGTATACAACGATGAGTGATCAGTAAGTATAACAACAGACATGACTCGTTGTTCATGTCACTTCGATTGAGTGTTCGCTCATGTGAGTATAAAATCCGTTGTGTTTTAATCTCAGACTGCGCACAAACTAACGAATGATATCTTCAAGAATACTAATTACACAGGAAAAATACTTCGAGTTGATTTTCTATTTATACGAAGAATTTGACATTTTTTTTTCACTGACCTTTAAGTTAATTTTTCCATGTTGTATACCACCTTGCTTCCATCAATTTGTTTTTTCCTTTAAATTATCAAATGAATTAACGTCATATACATGGTTGGAACGAAACGAAACCCCTTTCTAGCTGGTCATAACACATATATATATACATTGTGAATGATACTTTTCAATGAGTGCACAGTCACTCTGATCCTAGACAGATGTACTGGGGAATGATACTTCGATTTTAGGCAGAGCGCTTATATACTGCTCTGATCTTAGTGGACCAAGGAGTGACACTTTGATCCAAGGCAGAGCAGACAGGTACCACACTGATGTCCGGGAGAATTGTTGATCTGCACGCTACTAATCCCATTATCTTTTATGAAGGACCTGCTTTCGTAATTTACGCCCTGCAGGTTGTATATATGATGCAAAACAAACAGGTTTTGTCCGGTTCTTTAAAAGTATCCAATATTTAATTTGAAAAGCAATTAAATATTTTCGTTGCTGTCAACAGGTTTTCATGATAGAATAATGGGAAAGTGGAAATAAAAAAAACTCCGTCAAACTGGGAGAAGACAATCTATTTATTAGTAGACCTCCCTATTTATTAATACAAACTGTAACATTCCACTGTAACGGCACTGCAATATTTTATGATACGTGCGTTCTAACGGCATGTTTGTTTTCATATTCTCGAAAGACTATTGTCAGAGATCATACGTTTTCCGAAGCAAATTAAAAAGTAAACAGTAATTTGGTTGTATTTTTTTTTTTGAATGAGTTTGTTTAATCCATCCGCTGTTACAGTAAACTCGTTCTACCAGCACACTCCCCAAGAGCAACATAATGACGTAATGATTCTATAAACACGTCCTGATTTTACGCTGGTTTGATTTGCGCCAGTTTGATTTGCGTCGGTTTGATTTACGCCGTTTGACAATAACGCTGGTTTGAAATTAGACCAAATTTGTTTTTCTTTCAGGTAATTCAGGTTGTATTTTATTCATTAAAATAAATCAATGTTACATTTATTAGTATAAACACGGTTATACAATAGTTTCATCTTGCGCTAATTTCGTTAATTTCAAGGAAGGCACCCGGCATAAAATCAGGACAGCCTGTACATACATGAATTTGTTTGTGGCTGGGGTAGTTGTATATTTCCCACTTTGCGGTTAGCCAAAAGTCGAACGCTGAATACTGATTTTCAAGGCAACCCTACCCATTTAGAAAATTGGTGCTATACAATCTTCCTCCATCATTTATTTTGCCTGAATTACACAGATTTGCCCGAAATTTGAAACGTTTTGCCAGAATTGGGTACGGTGGGAGGCACTTGCAACATGCCTTTATCTAGATATCAATCTCTTTGAAAAGATTCAACTTCGTTTATGAAGTAAGACTTATCTACACATAAAAGAAGGGGGAAATCTTCTCGAAGACATCCCACATCAACGTTAAAAAAAATATTATCAGGCGAAATCATCGCCGCATGAATGGAAAGATTTATGCAACTCTATCCCGGAAAATTAACACGTGCTTCAATTGATAATTTTTGCAAGAGTTGTACATATTTTGCTGAACAAAAAGTCATGATATGTGTTTTATTTCTGATATCTGGTACAAATTTCTTGTGTTCGAGATGAAATAAAGAAAATATCCTTGTTTTAAATTGAACATTTTCGGAATTATTAAAATTTCCAATAAGAAAATGATACATTTTTTTGTACAGTTACCTATCTCTGTGAAATTCTCTTTACAATCCAATACACAGACAGGAATTCTTGCTTCACTTGATAACTTGATAAACTTCTTGGAACTTCAATCTGCATTGGACATCGTCATGCAGATATTACAACTGGACTATTTTCTAGATTTCTCTTTTCGTTTGCCTCGGTTATACAGATATTATATTATTACCTGGCTATTCATTTAGGTTTGGCATTCCACTCTACATAGATTACAGTAATACACACACGTGGATTACGGTTATCAGTGTAGGATGAGTTACAGTAAGTCTCCCAAGGTCTCTAACCCTGCTCTCGTATCACCCTTACCTGTCACAGCAGTGCTGTGATTTGTGCCGCCTTCATCATGCCTTTATCTCGGCTGTTGGGCCATTGGTACCAGCTGGGGGTTGTAGGTCCCATATTTCCAGTACTCTCCTCATGCAGTCCCCGGTATTGCCGTGGTCTATGTAATCTTAATCCTTCCTCTTATCCCCAGTTCCTCTAATCTCGTTTTCAGTGTCTTTAGTACGGTTCCGAGTGCACCCACTATTACTGGCACTACTCTGGCTTTCATGTTCCATACCGTCTTCAAATCTCTTGCCAAGTCATGGCATTTCCCTAGTTTTTCACTCTCTTTCCTGTTTATTCTGTGATCCACAGGCATGGCCACGTCTATTATTTGGAAGGTTCTCCTTTTCTTGTCCACGATTATCAGGTCCAGTATTCTCCTTTGGATGGGGCGGTTAGTTTGGATGTCAAAGTCTGAGAGTAATTTACGGCTTCCATTATCTGTCTCCAGTTTGTGCTGATACCACTTGTCCGTATGGTTGAATCCCATTCGTTTGCTCAGTTTCCAGTGTATCACTGTAGCTACCCTGTCGTGTCTGATTTTATAGTTTTCTGAGCTAGATGACCACATTTACTAGTTACGTGGTTCACGGTCTCACCCTTTTCTCTGTATAGGCAGCATTTACTGTTTGTTTGGGTTCTGTCGATTTTTCCCGTGACATAGTTTGTCCTGATGCATTTGTTTTGGGCTGCCATGGTGAGCGATTCTGTTCCTTGCTTCAGGTTTCCTTTGAATTCTCCGTATTGTTCATAATATTTTCACCATTTATTTGCTCATACTTTTCTAATCCTGTTTTGGCCTTTTTTGCTGATGAGTCCACTAATGCCTTCTCCCCTTTTTAGGTACAGTCTATCTGGGATGTAAAGCCTTGTGCATTGTCACAAGCTTTCTCGTTCACCGGTCCATTGCTTGGAGTTCTTCCTTTGCCCACCCAAGGAATGGTCCTGTGTATCTTATAATCGATACCGTCCATGTGTTCATTCCTTTTATCATATTCCCGCTATTTAGTTTGGTCTTTAATATTTTTCTTACTCTCCTAAGGTATTCTCTTCTTATTTTCTCGTTCATTTCCTTCTGTTTTATCGTATCACATTGAGAACTCATAAGTGGTTAGAACAGATAGTAGTGGGGACAGAGAGTCTCCTCGAAAGATTCCCTTTTTTATACTTACCTCTGCTAAGTTTTCCCCGTAGCTGTCAAGTCTACTTTCCAGTTTTTCAGAGAAGTTGGCAATGAATCTCGCCATTGGTTTGTTAAACTTGAATATCTTGAGGCATTCGAGGATCAAGCTGTGTGGGATCATGTCGTATACTTTTTTAAAATAATTGATCCATCTCATTGCAACATTCTTTCTCCTTTTTTTTTCTTCTTTTAGGGTCATCTGGTCGATGTAGAGTAAGTCATTCGCCTCTTTGGTTCCTCTCCTGCTTCCTTTCTGCTCTAATGCTAATAGACCTCTTCTTTCCATACATATATATACATGTATATTCTCTGCTATGTGTCTGTTCAGGAATTTCCACATCAGTTGCTTGCCTGGTTCCATTTCTCAGTGTTTTTCTGAATGAGGGTCGTTTGCCTTTGTTCAACCATTCTAGGGCCTCACCTTCATCTTGGTCTCTTTTGTGGATGAGTCTGTTGTGTAACTTGGTGAATGTCTTGAATCAGTATCTGCGGATGCCATCAGGTCCTGATGCTTTTCAGATGGCTTTTTTTAAAGGTATGTTTCAATGTGGTTTCATTCAATACTGTCGTCAATGTTTTGGAGTTCTCTTTTCATGCTATCTAACCATTCCGGGGCTTCGTTGTGCGTTTTCAGGCGTCCTCTTACGTCATTCCAAAAAAATCTCTACCTCTGTGGAACCCAGTTTTATGTTTTGTTTTCTTTCTCCATTCTTATCCTTATGAAACTTTCTTTTGTTGTTTTGTTAATTGTGGCTCTGTGTGTATTGGGCAGTCCTTTGTCTATATCTCTTCAGTCTTGCTTCTTTGGTTTGTTCCCTTTCTTTGTTAGAGCAACAACTGGATAAGAGCTTTCAGATCTCATACCATTAAACGTAATTGTTACTATTTTTATTAAAAATATCTTGTAAGATAATATTTCGATGTCCTTGAGATATTCTGTAAAGATTTCATATCTTGTTGATTCTTCTGAGGTAGAAGGATTTTGCACAAGTTTGCTTCCTATCTCTATGTTGTTTTCTGTTTTGATACATGCATATTTGTGTCTGAATTGGAATCATCCGATGATATAAAACTGAGGGAGTAATTAAGCTAACTTTTGCCCCAGCATTTTAAAGAGTGTCAACTGTTATTCTTGCACATTGCTTTGCAGTATTATCATTATTTTGTAAGGATTTCTGATCAAATTTTCTAAAACAGTGTTTATTATTTACACCTTTCTTTTTATTATACAGCCTAATGTGACTTGTGTAGCTTGGTAAATGTATTAATGCGATTGTATCAAAATCTAAAACTCTCGTTGGCATGCAGTAACCTGAGCCTGCATTAGACCATCTGAATCGCAATGAAATGGTTCTAAATAGATTCATCATCCAAAAACAATTAGGAATACTGAGAATAGTGAGTTTCAGTGGATTAACTTTGGTTTCATTTAGGTTTGAACAACGAGTCTCCATGAGATCCCCAAAAGAAGAAGAAATCAAGCAAAGAATCACACTAGGGTGGCAAGCCTTTGGCAGAGCAAGCTTAACCTTCAAAAATAAGAAGATCCCATTAATCCCCAAAAGAAGGGTGTATAACCAATGCATCCACCCAATAGTCACATGTGGATCTGAGACATGGATCCTAACCAGGAGACAGATCCACAAATTGAGAACTATGCAACGTGCTCATGAAAAAATTGTACTGGGCCTCACATGGAAAGACCACAAGACAGCACAGTACACCTGGGAAAAGATAATAGTCATCATCATAGGGACATCATAGAATCCATTAAAAATCTCATATGGCAGTGAGCTGGCCGTGTTGCACGAATGGCGGACAACCGATGGATATTGCGACTCACGACATGGATCCCCCGAGATCACATGTGCAACCGAGGCCGGCAGAATATTTGATGGAGAGACGAGCTACACAAATTAAGAAGGTATTGGCTCTACAATGCCTATGATAGAGAAGTGTGGCGAATCCTGGGAAAGGTCTATGTCCAACGATGGATGTTGAAAGGATGATGATGATGATGATGCATCACAAACAAAATTTTCAAGAATAAAAATAAATACCTCAGCGCATTCCTATTGAGCATAATAGATTTGTTGTCTTCAATAGAAATTGTCGCCAGCAGCTTCCGTAAAATTTGTTGGGTAATTTTTTTAATCGTAATTATGGAGTATTTATTTGAAAAATAAGAATGACCTTGAAAATCAACATTTTCAGAAATTTGAAAACATGCCATTGCGTACCAACAGATAGGGTGTACCCCCCCCCCCATAAAACTGTGTCTATATCTACTGAACACGAAACCTTTAGCGTGACCGACTGAACCTGTCAGCTATGACGTCATTTGGGGACAAAGAGTGAGCAGGGAAATATCCTTTGATACAAAGATATTTTGGGCATTTATCTAGGTTTCGTAAGTGGTCTCATGAATTTGCTACGCAGGCTTGAAGTCCATCAAAGTGAGCACAAATGGAGTGCTTTTGCTTCTAATCTTTACCAATTGTTTTAATAGTTTGATACGTACACATACTGGTTTGGTGCGTGAATCATAGTTACATATTATAAAATTACTGACACAGTTCTGCGAGAAAATGCGGAATGCATAGTTATTCTTCCCTTATCCCTCACAACGCCATGTTTGTCTGTTCCGTCATGTTGAACTGAACCGATGAATCACCAAAACCCAAGATGAAAACAGTCACGAGTATAGGTTTGCTTTAGAAGGAGCTACTCGACCACTGAGCATCTCTACTCGGCATAGCACCTAAAAGAAAAAGCAGCAGAATACATGATGTCACTCACTGTAGCTTTGTTGATTTCAAGAAGGCCTTCGACTAAATGAAAACCTCAAATGCTATCATACAAGAAAGGGTAGACCCTACATATATTTTGCAATGTATCTAATGGGACAGTTTACAATAAGACTCCTATCCGTTTCAGCTCGAAAAAAGGTAAGACAAGACAACACCAGCTCACTCAAACTCTTCCCAGTCTGCTTCGAGATGATCTTCCTGAACTTTGATTAGAAAAGTAAAGGAATCAAAATAGACGTCGAATACCTAAGTAACATCAGATTTGCTGACGACATCGTTTTTTTTGTTGATAACCTTCATGATCCCCAAAGAATGCTAGACAAACTAAATGAAGAAAGCAAGAAAGTTGGCCACATGAACTTCAGTAGAATAAATGTCATGTGCCACAAACATGCTGAGGCCAAAGACAACGATCAACATCGAAAATCCACAGCTAAAGAAAGTGGAACACTACATATATTTAGGAAAACGAATCTCCATTAAAAGAACAAGGAATCAAGCGAAGAATCACACTAGGATGGTAAACTTTCAGTCGATCAAGCCCAACCTAGAAAAAACAAAAAAATCCCATTTGTCTCAAAGAGAAGGGTATACAACCAATGTATCCTCTCGATAGTTACTACAGATGGAACTGAAACATGGAACCTAACCAAAAGATTGTCCCTTAAACAGAGAATCGTGTAAGGGGGAGAATCGTGCTCAACATCGTATAGAGAGATTACAAGATGGCAAATTATACCAGAAAACAAACAGTAGTCAGAGATCTCATAAAATACATCGTCAAATGGCAATGGGCTGGTCATATTACAAGGATGTCGGACAACCGCTAGACATCACGACTCACAGCGTGGATCCCCAGCGATCATGTACGAAATCGTGGCCAGTTAAAGAATAAGATGGCGTGACAAACTAGATAAGTTCAGAAAATACTGGCTCCACCAATGGAAGGGAAGTTTAGGGAGTCTTGAGAAGGTTTATGTCCAACGGCGGGCGCTAAAAGTCTTACTTATCTTTGAATATTTCCGTTGGAAATACGCCAGGGCTCATTTCAATCTGATAAATAAATACATTTATACAAAAATATAGAGTTTAATAAGTTCTATTCATTTATCACATTTTATTTAATATAAAATTTGCAGTAATCATCTTCAGTCGGAATAGAAACAGGAGTGGAGTTTTACCGAGCAAGCAGCCAGACTTATTGTTTAAATCATCCCCTGCCCCGGGCAAATTTCTCTAAAAAATCGATTAATTATCAGTTCTTATTTATGTTCAATTCTCATTAATGTATGGATAAATTAACTTATGAAAAGGCTATGAATGCGAACAAAGATTGTGGAAATATTTTTAATTCGATCACCCCGATATGATTTTATGAAATCTCTATAAAATACCATTTGTTTTCCAGTCTTGTTGTATTCGAGGCTATTTCCCCGACCAACGCGACGTAGCCCTGCTAGCAGATGTGTATATGTGTGTGTTTTATTTGGAACATATATCTTTATGCCGGCATCGACTTCAGCGCAAGTATGTCCCCCCGCACATATATACATATATACACATGAACATATATCTGCACACATACACACACACACACACGCATATATATATATATATATATATATATAGAGAGAGAGAGAGAGAGAGACACACACACACACACACACACACATATATATCTATATCTATGCATACATCTGCACACACAGACACGCATATATATATATATATATATATATATATATATATATATATATATATATATATTTATATCTACAGTTTTATATTTTTAATTAAGATTTTTTCCTCTTTAGGAGGCTGAAATTTTGTATTTATCTATCTCAATTTAAAAAGGCTTCTTCGACAAGATTATAATTTTTTTGTGTGTACTTTTAAAAAAATTACAAAAACAAATCGAATAAATAAAATCTGATAATAACAAGGACGAAGTCAGCACCGTTTGAAGTCAAAAGAATTCAATCCAAATTTCCTGCTTTAAAACCTTTACGTCGAGACGCGTTATTTTCAAATTCTTCCAATTCCAATTCGTCTCTCATGTGGAAGAATATTTCTGTATCTTGGAAATATCTACCACTACTTAGTCTGGTACAAGAACACAACCATGGGACACCCAGTGAGAACTAAATTCATTAAACAAGCAATAGTCTGGATGTGTTCGTCGTTGGACATAGACCGTCCCCAAGATTTGCAAAACCACTCTATCATGGGCGTCGTACAACTAATATTTTCAGAACCTGCTTAGTTCTTCACACCATCTAATTTTTGCTGGCCACAGTTTTGCACATGGTCTCTGGGGAACTACGTAGTGAGTCATAATTTCCAGCGGTTGTCTGTCATTATTGCAACATGACTATCCCATTGTCGTTCGTGTTTTCAAATGATTTTTATGATACTTTTGACTCTGCTTATTTTCTAGCATAATGTTTTCTGGTCTCAGTCTGGCATAAGGCCACAATTATAGAGCATTCAATGAGAACTAAATTCACTTCAAAGGCAATAGTCAGGCTAATTAACTGACGAACCATCCATCGAAAAATGGAAGTTATTATTTTTGGTGGGTAGAATCTCGGCAATAAGGTTAAATCATATCTAAAACCCATCCACATTAGGGAAAAAATGTTTTCCAGCTTTGATGTTTAAGGGCGGCCATTTTGAAGTACAATTTGAAATATATCGCGTGAACAGAAAGGAAAGAATACAGAAATTCATGAAAATAAAACGGGAAAAATCTTTCAATCAAAACCATACCTTGATCCGCTATAAAATTGGATCATATCTTTCTTAGTACATGACTTAATGTCCCATAAATTCACACTGAAATTAATTGAGAAATTTTGGAGATATCGTGAGGACAGACAGGAGAGGATACAGAAATTCATGTAAAAAACAAAACTAAACGCAAAAATGTCCCCTGAACAAAAACAATTTTCTGGATCAACCCCCAAATTTGATCACTTCTTTCTCATCCTGTGGTCCAAATTGCCAGAAAATTTCATTGACATTCATTGAAAATCTTTGGAGATAAGAGGATCTTTTTCAGAAGGGTTGGGAATAAATGGAAAAAATACCTCTCATTCAGAAACGAGTTTCTGGATCCATCCATTCGATCACATCTTCCCAGATATGCGTCTGACATTCCGCAAAATTTCACTGGAATTCGTAAGAAACTTTTGGAAATATCATCGGGACAGAAAGGGCGAACACCGAAATATATGAAAGAAAAAAACGCAAAAATATCTCAAAAAACAAAAAACAAAATGCAAATTCCTGGATCCCCTCTAATATTTTATCACTTTTTAAGTAACATGTGCCTTATATACTGTTCTACAAAATGTTATTAAAATTCACCGAGAACTTTTAGTGATATTGTGGAGACAGACAGGAACGAATATAGAAATGTATACAATGTTAAAAAGGAAAAATTATATCCCGGTCAAAACCAAATTCAGTTCCCTCTTCCATACCTTGTGTCTTACGGTTTCACAAACTATCACTGCAATCAATTGGGCAGTCAGTCGAATACGAAAGAATTCATTAAATTTTGGTGCGGATCCATTCAAAATAATCTTTCCTACGTCGTAGTCATACGTCCAAACCATAAAATATTGCTAAAATTTCATGTCTAAGTGATATCTCCGTAAGTACTGAATGGATTTCAATGAAATTTTGTGGACGGAGGCAATGAGGTGAGAAAGAGGTGATTAAATTTGAGTGAAAGGTATTTCCGTTTTTTTTTTCTAATACATGTATGCATACGCCCATGAATGTCCACACGATATCTAGAAAAAGTTCTCCATGAATTTTAATTAAAATTTGTGGAAGTGTGGGTAATTGGCTATGAAAGAACTGATTAAATTGAGGCGGATCAAAGCACACTTACCCCCCCCCCCCGACTTAGTTATTAGTCATAATCAGAATAAATGCACATTCACAGTCATCCATTTTGAATTTTAAAATGGCCACCCTTAAACACCATAGAAAAAACTGGCAGTAATGTTTCTCCCTTATCTGGATGGTTTTCAGGTATGATTAAATGTTGTTGCCAAGATTCTATTACAAAAAATGATATCTCAAAAAAGGTGCCAGATACTGATATACTAATTACTCCATCTATTTTACTCGGCCTAGCTTAGTCTGGCATAAAGCCAAATGTAGGAAAGTCAGGATGGTTTAATTGCGTCATTCTACCAAATGGAGTGGGGATGCTTGCTTTGAAAATCATCATTCGAAATCTTGGCTTATTGAGAAAAAATCAATGTATTCATGTGTGTACAATGGTCGAATACAATCTACATGTGTAAGAAGCCTCGTGTATTTCCATATATTTTGTCTGAAACTTTTGCAAGGGAGATAACTATTGAATGCTAATTATAGACTAGTCTCATTTACAAATGCATGAAACAATCTGTGTTCATATTTATGTCATGAGTAAACTAGTTATCAAAAACTTGACCTATTGGTGATTTTTCAAGAGATATATGAAATGTCAACAAAAGCCACAAAACAATAATATTTACCTGTTACATATCATAAATTTGGACCTGGTGGTGACATAACAATGATGTGTGGAATGTTTGAGACCGATGAACAGTTTAATCATTGTACTAGATTTCCATGAATTTTTGAGTCACCCCCCCACATACATATATATATGTGATAACCATAGAGACATAACACAAGAAACATACTTCGTCTGGCATCGCAATTAACTGAGTTGCAAATCGAACCGCCAATCACGTAAATGAATTCCGTTGTCGGGCGAAATATGTTCGATTTGCTGCTCGGTGAATTCCGGTGCCGAACGATATATATTTCCTGATATAATGTCGCTATGATTATCACTTTCTGTCGGACATAAACTATCTGATATATATATGTATAGTCAATAATTTGAAATGGTGGGTAGGGTTTTTTATCAGCGAAGTTTTACCCCATAATGGAAGAGTCCATTGTTACAGGTAACGAGCCAAGAAAATCACACTGCTCATTATTAGAGTAAGTTTATATGCATGTGTGCGACAAAAAAGTTGTAAAAGCACACGTATGTATATATATATATATAAATATATATATATATATATATATATATATATATATATATATATATATATATATATATATACGAGGGTAGACGTAACATAGTAATTAGCGTGACATAGTTATTAACCGATTTTTGATTGTGTGTGTAGGTATATTTGATGATAGGTATGCCGAAATTTATCTTTGTGTATAAATCTGCATACACACATACACACACACACACACACACACACACACACATAGCGTTATATATATATATATATATATATATATATATATATATATATATATATATATATTAAGAAATGGATGCATAATCCGACGGAAATAATCATATATAAAGAAAAAGTAATATAATGCATTCATCATATATATATATATATATATATATATATATATATATATATATATATATATATATATGACTGTGCCAGCATGCAGACGAAAATAATGAAAGGTTTTAAAAAGATTACACGAGAGGAAATCATATATATGTATAGAAAAATAAAAGATTAGAAAAGACCCCCCATCGCGAAGTTGCCTGCCAATAGTCTTCTTTTTCCAAGTGAAACATGAATATCTGTAAACGGAGAATAAAATCATTCGATAATGCACGTCTTTGAATGACTGGGTTAGATAAGGTCTATATCACCTGGCCTGTTAGCAGGTTTCCCTGATTGGCTGTCTGCTAGGTGAGTAGGAGGAGTTTCATTTTTCCTCTTATCGAGCCAACAAGGTGAGTGAAAGTGAGATATAGGCAGAGGGTCGGAGAAGCTCTTGGAAGAGATCTCAGGAGATTGCAGAAACAGGAAAAGAATTAGCTACTATATAACAAGAAAAGATACTAGGAATAATAATTATCAAATCCAAACAACTTGCAGCCTTCTCCAACTATCGTCTGCAATTCAATTTCACCCGATTAGCATCATGAAGTCTTTCTCAGGGCTCTGTACCTATTTACTCGGGATTTATTTCTGCATGGCAATTGTTTCAACCCAAATCGAAATTCCTCGCCAACCCGTTGGCTTTAAGTATGTTCCAACACCTGCTGCGGCCCCCTCATCGAAGTTCCTTACTGTAAAAGTCTTCCTGGATCTCCTATGTCCGGACAGTTACCGGGCTTTCCGGTCTCTAATCAGCATTATGCCCAGATACTGTGATCAAGGTGTGAGACTGACCGTTGTCCTTTTTCCCTTGCCTTTTCATCAGCATTCATATTCACTCACTAAGGTAAGAAAATTGATTCTATTTGTCATTTAATGTTTTCTTTCATGTGTACTGCCACTACGACAATCGATGGATTAGTGAGTCACTCCTTTGACAGGCCATGGGACTTGGGCGTTTCTGTCACTCCCTCGAACCAACACCTGCGAAGGGAATATCAAATTTTATTCTTTTTCTTGCCGGAAATTCTGAATATAAAAACTTTGCTTTACGCCATTTTTTTCTTTTTTGCTTTTACAAAAAGAGGTGAAAAGTGGAAATAGCGCTCAGCATTTATTTTGCAGCGATACTCACACAGGCTCACAAGCACTGCTTTGAAAGGGTAGCGGTGAGAGTCCATATCAATTTAGGTCCGCGCGCGCTGTTCAAATTTCCGGAACTTTCGTTCAGATCTATAAAAAGGTCATGGTAAAATACAAGAAGCCACTGAAAGCGAAGCGAAGATATCATTTATTACCAGTAAGAAATGCTTTAATCAGTTAAAAACCTTCACCCTAATTATTTAGTTGATCACGGCAAAATCTCGCATGGGAGCCTTATGTAAAAAAGCACACACCGTTTGCTCCTTGTAGCAATTAGAAGCAAAACGCAGATATCATTTATTACTTGTAACAATTGTTCTGGTCAACGAATAACCCTAACTCTTTCCTTAACTCCGAATTGTTCAATTAATCACCACAGACCTCTGTATAAAACCTTTTTAAAATTACATTCCCTTTGATTCCCGTTGCTTCTCGTTACTTCCTGCTACTTGGCGTTTTTTTCTTACCAACATCGTAAACAAAACGAGACGAAAAATAGCCAAGATATTTCTTAATGAAGCAAACAAAAAGTACTTATTTAGGGAGACATTGTAGGCGATGGTGGGGAGCAGATTGCCAAAATTTCTGTTATTGCTACTTGAATTTGTGGCCATTAATTCTAGTCAAGGCCATATATCATAGATCATAGGTACAAGTATCCGTCGCATTTTAAAAGTTCGATTTCATCATCATCAGCCTTATTGCGCCCTTTGTTGGACCTTCCCCAAGATTGTCAGAACTCTTCATCATGAGCGCTGCAGTACAAAATGTGAAAATAGCGTTTGCGACGAGCCGTTATAGAAGCAGCGCACTCCCTGATCATTTCTCCCCCAATGCCCCTGTTTCATGTTCATCCGACCAACCCGGCCCCTGGCGACTAACATACTATCATCATCATTTTTTAAGTATGGGAACGCTAAATAAATTAGTAGTAATTGATTTACTACGCAATTCCGTTTCATGAAAGTTTCTACTTATGAAAAGGCTCTACTTCAGGATATCGGGGGTAATTGTGTTCACTAAGCTAAGCACAAGACTGCAAGACTGGGGTACCCAGTGAGAATAGGAGTCACTATAGTTGAAATGGTCTTTGAGATAGGCATTTACTGAACCAAGCTTAGTCAGACATGAGGCCACAAATTTCTAGACAGCAGTAAGCTCAGTCTGACACAATTGGGCCTAAGTGTTGAGCCTCCAGTGAGGATCGAATTCACAACAAAATAGCACTGGTCTTCTGGACAAGCTTGATAACTTCATAGTGAGTTGCCCAAAGGTGTTTATTGCAGCCGATTTCATTAAATATGGGACGCCCAACAAAGATTGAACTTATAAATGGTATTTATGCATCTTAGCTTAGTCTGGCACACGGCCACAAGTAAAGGGTATACAATGAAAATCGAACTCTCTATAACACTAGTAATGGTATTTACTAAGCATAGTTTAGTCTAGACCAGAGGTTCTCAACCAAAGGGGACTTTTTGAGGTTTCGGGGCGGGGATTGAGACCCCAGATTGGCAGAAATAGACTGTTGTAATATAATTCTTTTGGCACTATTTTCAAAGAAAATATAAAATACAAAAAAGAAAAAAGAAAAGTTTTTCGATATCATTTAGTTAGACCGTACCTTTTGAGTCAGATCATATTGGAAGGGAGTAATGACATTTTGATGTACGATGAAAAGGGTGCACGGGTAAAAAAGGTTGGAAAAGAGAGAGAGAGAGAGAGAGAGAGAGAGAGAGAGAGAGAGAGAGAGAGAGAATTATTCTCTCGTTGGGAGACGAACGGACGCCAGCATCTACACCAGTGGAATAAATTCAATCACGCATGATTAATGAACAGTCGATCAGAATGTATCCGTATTCATAAAACTTAAATGTCTGATATAGGACTACGTATTTGAGTCACCCTTTGAGGATCGAACGAAGTATACTAGTCATACACGTGCACAGGGAATGGCTTAGGTTGCTTGAGCCCCTGTCCTTCTTATTCATGTTAAAAGTGCCTTTAAGGCAAAATTAAAAAATATATTCTGGAAGAAGATACGACAAAAATAATTGAATTTAATGGAATTTGAATACATCGGGAATCGGTTGTGCTGCTTTGATGTAACATGGCAACCAATCTGGGGGAACCTTACTACGCACGCATGAACACACACTCTCTTAAGGTCACTCAGTTGGCAGTGGGTGAGCTTGTGTACTGTGTGACCGTCGCATTCACAATGACCGAGTCTGCCTGTCATGTGCATTTTTGTTTGACATCAACCACATCTGTCAGCCCCTCCTACTATAGTCCAGATTTTGCTGTCTACAACATCTTGCTTTTCACCGTCAAAAGGAAGCAGATTTCAGACCGTGGGCGCGATAAAAGAGAACGTGACAAGGCAGCTGGTGCCAATCCTGGAAGAGGATTTAGCAGATTTTTTCGAAACATGGAAGGACGCTGGAATAAATGTGTGAGGTCCTAAGGACTGTATTTTGGAGAGTGCTAAGTCGCTATTGATCTACTATTAAATGGCTGGATATTCCCCGTACTGACATCGTATATACATACACATGTAGCCGCGTATGAAATGTGCCCAACGAGCCATTTTTCTGAAAAGTTGAGAAATTTTGGATGAAAAGGTTTACGAACTTTCGTTTGCGATATTTCTTTTAATTTTAGAGTTACTTTCAATTTTTCTCTATTTTGAAGCTTGAACGCCCTACATTATGATTCTGATGCATATTACAATGAATCATATCAATAAGTCATGGTATTTGAACATAGTCACTGATTTTATTTTTGTTGAAAGTCTGGTGAAAATCGTTAAAGTCACCTTCCAATTTCGTTGGTCTAGGCGGAAAATGCAAGGCAGAGAAGAAAAGAAATAGGAAAGGTGGACTTTTTAACAATCTGAGCGGCTCACAATTCATTACGTTTTTACTTACCTCCGATCTTTCTATTCCCTCTCTCTCTTTATATATATATATCTATATCTATCTATCTATCTATCTATCTATCTATCTATCTATCTATCTATATATATATATATATATATATATATATATATATATATATAATAAATGTGTTATATTAGTCGAAACTATATCTGAAATGACCTCTCGTTATTACACGGAGAATGTGTCCATTGGCCTAAACAGCGTTATTCGAATAAACAATTAAAACGGGACTGCGGCAGGAATTAGCCTGCGACTGATGTATATATATATATGTTATTAGCAAATGGATACATGATCCGACAGAATGATTATGAATCGCGTTGTATTATATTGAAACTCATTTGAAATGATCTCCTGTTATTACACGGTGAATATATCATTTGGCCTAGACAACATAAATAGAATTTTGAAAAATTGAAGAAAATGAGATTGCTGCCGGAATCGAACCTGCAACTGATAGCTCTAACCATTGAGCTAAACAACCGCCGTTAATGCCAATACGTAAATAACTGTTTTTACTCTAAATTCTCATTTCGTTTATTTTTGGTCCATATATGCTCTATTTGGGCCTTTGCATTACCAAGTTATATACATAAACTATATATATATATCTTTGTTCACGAGTGTTCAATGCTTTAAAAACCAAAATGCACGGGCAAAACGTCGAAATAAACCAAAGGAATCTCATTTGTACAAGACATGGCCTTCTGAAATAGTCATTTCATATATATATATATATATATATATATATATATATATATATATATATATATAGATAGATAGATAGATAGATATATTCTCATTCTCTCTATACCTTTCCTTCTGTCTTCGTTAACTTAAGCTTCTCTAAGCCCCTTCTTTCTCTTTATAGCCCAACTCCCTTCTCCCCTACCCTTGGTATACCCTCATTCTCTTTCTACCTTCACGTTCTCACCTGTCTTCTCTCTCCGTATCCACTTTTTTTCTCATACTACTCCCTCTTCATCTCTCTCACCCTGTCTATCCATATCTCTCTCTCTACCCTCGCTCGCTCTATACCATATTTCATTCTTGATATCCCTCTCTCTGTCTTCACTCTCTCCCTACTCTCACCCTGTTGATACCCTCAATCGATAAGAATTTCTCCAGCTTCTACGCAACACCTCTCCATTACACTAAAGAACATCCTTTACACAAAATTGTTAAGGCAACTACGTTCAAAACTACCTTGTATTTATAGATCCTTCTAAGTCGTGTGCGTTTGCGTACTTTTGTAACCTGCGTAAAAATGAAATTAATGTGCGCACAAAAGATTTTAAATTCTGCAGATCGCTTACTGAGGTTTTATCGAAAAAAAGTATTGATTCCTTAGGTCGAAAACCAAAAAACATATATACCTTTGTCAAAACAAATTGCACAGGATAAAATTTGCGCACTCTGCTAATAATAAAATAGAGGGAAAAAGTTCACATTTCCCTTCGAAGGGAGGCTGTTATCCTACAAATGTGTCCGTAAGAAGTTGGTTGAGAAAGTCAAGTATTTAGCAGTGGTGTTTCTTGTTGGTGTTCAAGTTTTGATTAAAGCCAGGATTTTAAAAGCTGATTTTCAAGAGAGGCAGACCCTTCCCTGCGGGAAGCCTATGCAATACAAAGTGAATATAAATGAATCGAACTCACTACTATAGTAATGATGTGCATGAGACTAACTTTAGTCTCTCTCTGTATATATATATATATATATATATATATATATATATATATGTGCGTGTGTGTTGTTACTTATAAAATGCTGCTTTTAAAATTGCAAGATGAATGATCACATAAACCACACCAAAAATATTTTATCGAATATCGAAGATACTGAATTACTTCATATCCTAATTCTCTAATTTTAGGAGCTGTTAGTTGAGAGGTGTGTACAAAGTCACTATCATGGTGCATTTCATTCAATTCATGTTGGAACCACTGTAGTAGTGTCCACTTCATATGCTTTGTTGGTATTACCAGCAGCTTGAGCAGCATTATGTCATAATGTGAAATCGTACTTGAAAATTAGTTTAACTTCATAATTGTTGTTCAGGACTCAAATACCTTCAATGATAACGAATTATGTCTCTATTTACATTGATTGTACAAAAAATGTTATTGCATCAGTCAATCTGTCACTTTTGACATTAGTTTCAATAAAGAAATAAAAATGATATTTCATATGTAATAACCCAATATATATACATATGTGTGTGTGTGTCACACCTCACTTATATTCAGGCTGAAGAGTTATTCCGCACACAGGCGCCGCTGTCTATTGTCTACTGCTGTGGGAAACCTTTCCAATGTTCTTCGTTCGCAGGGCCAAGCAATTATATATATATATATATATATATATATATATATATATATATATATATAAGGATTACAAAGATATTTACCCAGTGAATGTCAACCTTTTGTGCCTAATGCACTCACTGGCAACTGGTAATATGTTTTGATAGCTCTATTTACTGCGTTGAATATTGAGCACTGTAATTAGATATCACCAACAACGGATAAAATGTTTTCTATTTCTTTTTGTATTCTCATAAATCGAAAAATAAATTATGAACTATATATATATATATATATATATATATATATATATAAAATGTTTATTTTGATAAATAACTTCGTGGGCGTTTGTATTGTGCCAAAAATATATCGGATTATGGTTGCTATTTTTCTCTTACTTATTGCATTGGGCACGATTTCATAATCAATAGTCAATATCATTCAATGTAAAAAAAAAAAAGAAAGAAATACAAACTTCCCAAATATTCTCTCGCATCCAGTGCCAAGGTTGAAAAAAAATCTTCTTGTAATCTAACGAAAGTAAATGTGGTTCTGATGCCAATAATATTTATAATCATAAAATGATGATGATTATGATTATAGTGAACTGAAAATGCTCACGAATTACATCTGCAGAGTAATGAGGACTAACTGAACTCGTGAAAATTTTACAGGCATGGCCGGTACGAAGGTTTCGTGAAAGATAACCCTCCGGTTACTTGATCTTCAAACTTTCCACTAGAAAGTCCAGTATTGTGCCCCTGTGAGGTCTTCGTCCTAGGCGGCTGTTTGGTTTGGCCACAAAGGTGATACCGACCTTGTCCACGGGTGTTGACCACGAAAATCATCCATTATCTGATGCACCTGCTCTTCTCTCACATAATCTTATCATTCTCTTCTTCATTTCCCCTAATCTTCGTTGCTCGTTAATTTTTCATCTAAATGTTATTGGTATCATAAAACCACCCTACCTCCTCAGTGCACCAATTGTAGCAGCCACCAGCCCTCTCTCTTTGCACCTTCTCACGAGACTACTTGACCGCTTTTTACCTTTCTTTTCTACCCTATCTCTCTTCCTACCCTCTTGTCAAACTACCTAATACTATTTTCTGCCCTCTTTGTACTTACACTACCTAATCTTTCTCTTGTGTTATCACTGAAAGCGTAGCATTCTAACATCGGCGGGATGAATATAATTTAGATTGAAGGAAACATCTATTGTTATGTCAAGATGTATGTGCTATAAGCATCTTTTTTGATCTGTGACGTTAAAACATCGTTTTTAGATTTAAAATTGTTTAAATACAAGTTGTTGAAAAGACGACCACACCCTTTTTGAAACACCCTGTACTTTGCGTAGCAAAATGAGCAGTGTATATGAACGAATTTTCAAAGTACCTCCAGATTCAATAAAAGCCTGGCCGAATAAACTGATTTGAAGCCTGCAGACGATTCAAGTCGGACATGTTGGACTGGGAGAAAACAAATATTTCTTGTTAACTTTCGGTCTTAAATCAATGCCAAATATTCTCTTTGCCAATTCACATACATAGACATACTGCAGCTTGCATTTAAAAGCAGCACACAAAAGAACACACAGACGAGATTTACGTTAAATCTCCTATATACACACACATATATATGTATACATATTCATATATATGTGTGTGTGTGCATAGGAGATTATGCGAAAAAACTCATCGTCTATATGTTCTTATATGTACCCAAATGTGTGCTGTTTTTATTGATATATATATATATATATATATATATATATATATATATATATATGTGTGTGTGTGTGTGTGTGTATACATATATATCTATACATGCGTGTGCATATATATTTATGTGGGATCGTATATTCATTTTTAATGATATATGCACATGCATACATTTCTTAATAATACGCATATATATATATATATATATATATATATATATATATATATATGTATATATATATATATATAATTAGGAAATGTATATATAATCCGACAGAAATAGACATGTACACATATATACATATATATGTATACACAGATATATTTGTGAATATGAATAAGGAAAAATAGTTTAGGAACTGAATTTTGCCCTGACCGAATTTTTTACGGCAGTTAACGAAACAATGGCGATGAGCCTCGGTAGGATTTTACCAACACCTCTTCCCATGGGAGCTATTTTGTAGGGTAGGTCTGCGCTAACCGATTGATCCTCTAAGACGATAGGCAGAGGTCTGAATAACTCCCTTAATATGTTCTGTTGGTCTCGGAACAACTTGCAATTTCAACGTATATTGTTGTTTCAATGTTGACCGTATGATTAGCAACGGAATAAGGAAATACGTTTAGGAAGTAAATTTTGCTTGGAGCGATCTACAAACACAAATACACACTCATATGTATATGTAAATACGCATACATATTTATACATATATACATGTATATATATTCATATATACTTACGCCACACACACACACACACACACACACACACACACATATATATATATATATATATATATATATATATATATAGTGTAATCCACAGACAGCTGTTTCGATGTATTACATCTCTTCAGTGTGGCTATAGACTTTTTCCCATCCAGTACCGCGAGGGAGAATTGAAATCCTCACATCGGAGGCCGATATCCCAGAGAGATATCCTACCTCTAGACTACGGAACTGGGTGAATTTAAGCGATATATTCATTTTTACGCAGAAACTTCTCATCCACCAGAGTGCTCTATTCCAATGGAAGAGTGCATATTTATATATGTGTGATTGCGTTTGTGTCTGTTCAATCTTATTGATAACCCTTTTTGTTGTTTTTTCTTTCATCCACGGTGTGGTGCAAGAGTCTCTCTATTCACAAGGAAAATGAACAAATGTTCCTGCAAATTGTGACTTCATTTATCAAATATCTCTCAATGGTTCCCCTTTGTTGAAAACATTATCAGATATACTTCTCTCACTTATGGTGAACTCGATTTAAAAATCTGGTCATAGCATTAACAAAATGGACTAGATAGATAGATAGATATAAATAGATTGAGATAGATAGAAAGATAGACGGGTCTGATAAGTCATTCAATAGAAAATATTTTGGCAGCATGTCGTGTTGGGGCTAATCAATTCAAAATTGAAAAAAGTATTATCTATGAATAAATTATTTCTCTCACACTTTTGTTGGGTACTGATCACTAAAAAAGGGTGACACAAATTAAGTGTTAAATTTAGCATAAACATACATTGTAAATTGATAAAGACCTCAACAACTATAGGCCTATAAGCCTACTCAACTGTGTATACAAACTTTTCACAAAGATCATCACCAACCGAATCACAAAAACACGCGATGAAAACTAGCCACGTGAACAGGCTGGCTTTAGAAGAAGCTACTCGACCATCGACTACCTGCACTCGATAAATCAACTGAAAGAAAAAGCAGCAGAGTATAAACTACCACTTGCCATGGCATTTATCGACTTCAAAAAGGCGTTCGACTCGGTAGAAATCCCTAAGGTCATGGAGGCCATCAGTCGGCAGGGTGTAGATCCAGTATATGTTGAAGTGTTGAAACATATATACAATCACGGCAGCTTATTTATCAGGCTACATAAAGACTCGGACCCCTTCCAGCTCCAGAAAGGAGTAAGACAAGGTGATACCAGCTCACCTAAACTCTTCACAGCCTGCCTCGAGATGATCTTCAGAAGACTACACTGGGAGAGTAAAGGAATTAAAATAGACGGCGAGTATCTGAGCAACCTCAGATTCGCAGACGACATAGCCCTTTTCGCAGAGAACCTACACGACCTCCAACTAATGATAGATGAACTAAATGAAGAAAGCAAGAAAGTCGGCCTACACATGAACTTCAGCAAGACGAAGATCATGTGCAACAACGACATCGGAGATAAAAACACTGAGACCGAAATCGAGGACACAGAACTTGAGAAAGTAGACCACTACATCTACCTAGGGCAACGAATCTCCATGAGACCCTCAAAGGAAGAAGGGATCAAACGAAGAATCACACTAGGAGGGCAAGCCTTTGGCAGAGATAGCTCAACCTTGAAAAATAAGAAGATCCCATTAATCCTAAAGAGAAGAGTGTGTAACCAATGCATCCTCCCAATAGTCACTTATGGAGCTGAAACATGGAATTTAACCAAGAGACAGACCCGTAAGCTGAGAACCATGCAACGTGCACATGAAAGAATAATGCTGGGCCTCACATGGAGAGACCACAAAACAGCACAGTACATCCGGGAAAAGACAAAAGTCAGGGACATCATAGAATCCATTAAAAATCTCAAATGGCGGTGGGCTGGCCATGTTGCAAGAATGGCAGACAATCGATGGACATCACGACTCACAACGTGGATTCCCCGAGACCACATGCGCAACCGAGGCCGGCAAAATGTAAGATGGAGAGACGAGCTAGACAGGTTCAGGAAGTACTGGCTCCGTGACGCCCATGATAGAGAAGTGTGGCAAATCCTGGGGAAGGTCTATGTCCAACGACGGACGCTAAAAGACTGATGATGATGATGATGACAGAAAACCTAGTTTGGGCGTATCTTAAAAAAAAAGAAGTTTTTTGAAGACGTAATAAATGTTCAAATTTTCAGCCCTCTAGCCCCCTTTGTGCGAACTGTACGCGTAATGCATACTTTGTTAGCCAACTTCAAAACATTGAAGGTTTTGATGATATAGTTGCTTATTTCCGATCACTGTGGTCGGTGTTTGAACCCTATTGGAAAGCAAAAATTTCGAATGCTGATATTCAAAGCAGGCTCTCTCGACTTGGATAGCTTGTGCAACAAAATATCCCTACCCCAGTATTATCTCTATTTGATTTGTCAAGCTAAACTTAGTATAAGTATAAAAAGTTACCACTGATCATAAATTGGCAAGCTAGTATCGCAAGCCTTGGTTGATGAATTCTGGGTTCTTCGTGAATCAGATGTTGGTATTTTTCGCCCCACACCCTATCCCTATGAAGCATGTCGTTGGACATGGACCTTTTCCAGGATTCGCCATACTTCTCTATCGTGGGCGTCGCGGAGCCAATACTTTCTGAATTTGTCTGGTTTACCCCTCCATCTTGTATTCTACCAGCCTCGGTTGCGCATGTGACCACTCAGGATCCATGTCATGTCAAGATGTCCATCAGGTGTCTGTCATTCTTGCAACATGACCAGCCCATTGCCATTTGAGTTTTTTTAGTGGATTCTATGACGTCTCAGACTCCTGTTTTCTCCCTGATATACAGTGCTGTCTTGTGATCTCTCCATGTGGGCTTGAGCATGATTATTTCATATGCATGTTGCATGCTTCTCAGTCTGCACGTCAGTCTCTTGGTTAGGTTCCATATTTCAGCTCCATAGGTGACTATTGGGAGGATGCATTGGTTGAATACCCCCTTTTTTAATTCCTTCTTGTTTTTGATGGTTGAAGTTGCTCTGCTGAAGGCTTGCCATCCAAGAGTGATTCTTCGCTCGATTTCTTCCTCTTTTGAAGGTTCCGTGGAGATCCGTTGTTCAAGGTAGATGTAGTGGTCTACTTTCTTCAGTTCTGCGTCTATGATTTTGATTGTTGTGTGTTTATTTACGATGTAATTGTTGCACGTGACCTTTATTTTGCTGAAGTTCATGTGTTGGCCGACTTTCTTGCTTCACTCGTTTAGTTCATCTGGAGTTAGTTGGAGGTAGTTTAGGTTTTCTGCGAAAAGGGCGATGTCATCTGTAAATCTGAAGCTGCTCAGATACTTCCCATCTATTTTGATTCATTCATTTTCCCAGTCTAGATCTCTGAAGATCATCTCGAGGCAGGCTGTGAAGAGTTTGGGTGAGCTGGTATCACCTTGCCTTACCCCTTTATGGAACTTGGAGGAGTCTTTATGCAGTCTGATAAAGGATCTGCTGAGAATGTAGATATGTTGCAGTACTCTCATGTCTACACCTTGTAGCATGATGTCCTTCATGACCATGGGAATTTGGAAGGCTTTCTTGAAGAATATAAATGCTACAGTGGGTGGCATTTTGTATTTTGCTACTTTTTCTTTCTGCTGATTTATTGAATGGAGATCGTCCATGGTCGAGTAGTTCCTTCTAAAGCCAATTTGTTTCCGTGGTTGGTTTTCATCATGTGAACGAACACTCCCCAATGCGACACGGGGTTGGTTTTAATCAAGGTTTCCAGTGATTGTCTCTATCTTTTTTTCTGCATAATACCTCCAAAAGTTCTCAATAACATTTCATGGAAGGGTGGGCCATTCAAATTTTCTTTTACTTTTTCCTTTATAAAGATATCTATGAGTATATTTCTGCCATTCAAAGTTGCTTTAAATCAAATTGGATAAATATGCTTTCTGTTTATTCTTATATTATATGCTTGTACGCTTATCATAATATATTCTTCATTTGGTTATTGGGAAAAACCTTGGATTTTAAAAGCTTTTTGAAGCATTTTGAATTGAATTTTATCCCACTTCTGGGGTGATAGGATGTACTTGGAGGGTTATTTTTAATACCAATTTTTTATCTTCATATATTTGTCTCATCGTTTACCTTTGATAAGGAGGTTGGAGAGGTATGTGTATTCAGTCGTGTCTGTATTTCTCTCTATCCACACGATATCTCTAAAATATCTCTATAAATTCAAATGAAAATTTTGGAATGGTGTGCAATAGGTTACGGAAGAAGTGATCGAATTTTGGGGTGGATCCATGTACAATTACTTCCCATACAATGTAATGATATGTCCTCACTACATAATATTGCAAAAATTCATATCCGTCCACAAGATCTTCAGAAGTTCTCCATGAATTTCAATGAAAATAAGTTGAAGGGTGGATAATATGCTGTTGAAAAATCATCAAATTTTGGGGGCGGATCAATACAGTGTTTGTTACCTCCCCTGACAATGGCACTTGCAATGGTATCCACTCCCTGATTGCTTTCTAATTTTTTTTAGTACTCAAGCTAACCAACAGATGGCGGAGTTGTTCTAAGTGGGAGAAAACAGAATGTTTCTGAAAAAGTCAACATAAACAACACAATGAAGACGTCAAATGCACAAAGACAGGATTCCCGGTGTTTACTTGATCAGTTTCAATTGAAGAAAGTTTTTTTTTTCTTTTGTCCTTGTGGATCTTAAAGAATGGAACAACAATAACAAGACCTCCTTCTGACTCAATAGACAATGGTACGGCACTGACGTGACCTCTCCAGAGTCAAAGACTGGGCGAAGTGTATGGATATCCTGGGGAGTCCAGTCTACAGAATCTCCCTTTCAACCTCGTGGATACAATCAACAGAAAACAAAGTGATGCGTTTGTTTTCAGCTTAGCCACATCAGCTATCGGGAGGAAATCTGAGTTAGCACCCAACTAACAGAATGAAATTGTGCAATAGATAAACCTGGTTTTTACTAACGATTTCAAATGATGCCCAGAAGATCTGTTTTAGATCTTTTAGATCAGGACCATTGCTCCAAGGGGACACGCCCGATAACTAAGACATTCGAAACTGTTGACCCCGCCATTTGTGAGCAGTCTGTTTAAGATCGGTTGTCAATCGGAATCCGATGTCAGGAACTCAAGAAGTTTCATTCATTTAATTATTTACTCATCCCGTCAAAAATAAAGGCATATATGAAATGTGGATACACATTGCATTTTATATAAGAAGATAAGATAGATTTGCATTGAAAATAGCGTTCTGTTGACCACGATTTTCGTTTCGTTTTTATTTGTCTTAATATGTTTTTAATTATTATTCGATTCAACCTTTTTACCACGTCATCAGATCATAACTTTCTATTTTGTTACGTCAGTAACGATTACTCGACAGAGTATAAATAAATACACGAGGCGTATAATCATAGTTTGATGTGTGTAGAATATACAAGCAGACTGTTCTATTCCTCAAATTAACCTGATGTGTTCGGATGTGCCGTAAAGCAAGTCTCTGAATCGGGGCCGAGATTCACAGGCCTTTGATCTAACCATGGAGCTGTACAGCAAAAAAAAAAAAAAATTCTGGCAGAGAAACAAGAGTAAAATATACAAACAAGAACACGAAATGAGAAAGTGCCAAAACGAACTGCTATCGATGAAGACGCATTTTGAGCTTCTAGGAGATTGGTTTCAACGTGGAAGTTGGATTTCATTGTTTAGGTTGTGTTTAGTAGAGGAGCATCTGCCTGAAGGTTACAGAACTTTAGGAAAAAAATGACCAAGGCCTATAAAATACGGGAACCCACAAGAAGCAACGTGGAGCAAAAGAAATGTAATTTTAAAAAGCTTTTAGACGTATTTGTGGTGATTAATTTGATAATTTACGGTTCGGATAGGAGTCGTGTCAGGGTTATTCATCGATCAGAACTATTTTGATTATAAACGATATTTTGGTTCGCTTCTCATTGCTTCCTGTTCAAATCGCTTCCTGTTCAAATTGCTTCTCGTACTCTATATTTCTAACGGCACTTTTTGCCTCCAGGGTAATAGTCTAGGTGCTCAAAATAATCGTAATCTGTGGGAGAGGCATCGGGTGGAGAGGAAGGGTGTAATACAATGTGAATCTTCAAATTATATATATAATTCGGGAAGGCTTTGTACCCGATGGCTGCCTCTCGTTCAGTAAACAATTTCGGTTGATCTTGGGAAGACGGGGCACGAGATACACACACACACACACACACACACACACACACACACAAAATCCCTCACGAAGTCACACAGATGCTGCAGAAAAAAGTATTCATGCTCCCCCCATAATCGGTCTTATTCATTTTGCTCACCCCTCGTTCTATTTTCGACCTCATCTTACATCATTCAGTAATTTACAGTAGAAGACCTGGCAGAATTGAACGCAAATAGAACAACACGGTGAGCACGGAACGAAAACTGCGTCGACGAGAACGAGCAACCAAGGATCATCATCATCATCATCATCATCATCATCATCATCATCATCACCACCACCATCATAATCATCATCATTATCATGATGATGTCTTTCAACGTCCGTTGTGGGACATAGACTTTTCCCAGGATTCGCCACACTTCTCTATCATAGGCATCGCAGAGCCAGTACTTTCTGAACTTGTCTAGCTCGTCTCTTCATCTAATATTCTACCAGCCTCGGTCATGCATGTGGTCTCTGGGGATCCATGTCGTGAGTCGTGAGCCATTCTTGTAACATGGCCAGCCCACTGCCATTTGAGATTTTTAATGGATTCTATGATGTCCCTGACTTTTGTCTTTTCTCGGATGCACTGTGCTGTCTTGTGGTCTCTCCATGTGAGGCCCATCATAATTCTTTCATGTGCATGTTGCATGGTTCTCAATTTGCGGATCTGTCTCTTGATTGGGTTCCATGTTTCATCTCCATCAGTGACTATTGGGAAGATGCATTGGTTATACACCCTTCTTTTTAGGATTAATGGGATCTTCTCATTTTGAAGGTTGAGCTAGCTCTGCCAAAGGCTTGCCCTCCTAGTGTGATTCTTTGCTTGATTTCTTCTTCTTTTGAGGGTCTCATGGAGATTCTTTGTGCTAGGTAGATGTAGTGATCTATTTTCTCCAGTTCTGTGTCCTCTATTTTGATCTTAGTATTTTTATCTCCGATGTCGTTGTTGCACATGATCTTCGTCTTGCTGAAGTTCATGTGTAGGCCGACTTTCTTGCTCTCTTCATTTAGTTCATCTATTATTAGTTGGAGATCGTGTAGGTTCTCTGCGAAAAGGGCAATTTCGTCTGCGAATCTGAGGTTGCTCAGATACTCGCCGTCTATTTTAATTCCTTTACTCTCCCAGTGTAGTCTTCTGAAGATCATCTCGAGGCAGGCTGTGAAGAGTTTAGGTGAGCTGGTATCACCTTGTCTTACTCCTTTCTGGAGCTGAAAAGGGCCCGAGTCTTTATGTAACTAAGCCGTAATCACGCATGCACGTGCCAGGTTTCCTTCACACCAACGAATCTCATCAACCTTGGCACTCGCGTGATCGGTGATCGATTCTTGCGTTCATCGAAGTTCGTTCAGTTCGGTTCTGATACACCCTCCAAAAAACCGTTGCGAAATCACACTGGTGCCACGAGAAGGCATTCCCATTTTCATTTTAATTCTAATTCAAACAAACTATGTTTAACATACGTAACGCACAATAAATTTATTAAAAAATGAAGAATATTTTATTTTAATACAAAACTATTGATGATTAAACGATCATCATTATTGTCTACAGGTTCGCTGCATTTTTTTGTAAAAGTTGAAATTCGTTAAATCGAGGTTTGTTATAGAGAGGATTTACTGTACATGTGTGTAAGCATTTTTGCATGCTGGCATATGCGTTTGAGCATACATGTTTTCGTGTGGGTACATGCGTGTGTATCTGTGCACATGATCTGTCCGAAAAGTGTCCTTCTATGGGGTTACTCAAGGCATAATAAGATGCTAGTGATCTCGTGGGCCGTATGACCGTTGAATTCATAATGTTCAAGGAAGTCTGTCTTGACATCTCGTGCAATGACTTTTGGCAAAACATCAGAACACCGAAGTGTGTCAGCCACCCTTCTCCCAAAGTCGAGATTTGACTGTCTGTGACTTCTGACCTTTTCCCCAAAGATTTCAAACCGTGGACGGGATTATTGAAAATTTGACGTGGCAGCCGATGACAATCCTACAAGAGGACTTCGTAAACTGTTCAGAAGTAGAGGGGACACAGGGATAACTGTGTGATGTCCAAAAGGGTGTACTTTGAAGCGACTGAGGTACCATTGTCCTGGGTAGGATATTGTTAATATTAAATGTCTTCCCGGACAAACGTCGTATTAAACATTTTCCAGGATATTACTATTGTATAGTGAGTTCGATCTTCATTGAATGTCCTACTATTGTGACCTTGAGTCAGACTAAACTAAGCTAAGTAGATATCAATAAAAACTATTTTTGTATTTTTCCAGGCAGCCCATGCTATCCATTGTCTCAACTCAAGCCTCACTTATAACTGGATATCCGCAGTCTATGAAAATATGGACAAATTCTCTATGTCGAACACAATGAACAGTACAGGAGAAAAAGTGCTTTCGTAAGTATTCAAAATTCAAATCATGTCATGAACTAGCATCCTGTTTGGATACGAGACTGGATCTCCTATGGCATTCATTCCCCAGGGCTCATCTCCTCTCTGTGTAACATGCGACAGATTGTACTAGCAACAGGGAGTAATCCCTGATCTGACCAATTGGGATAGACGGATTCATACCTTTCCCTAGGGTATTAGAACAAAGAGTAGTCTATCTTCCTCAGTCGGTATTTGAACTAGGTTTAACGTCTCCATTTCTCGAGTTTTTAAGCATAACCTTGGCAAACATTCCAAACATAAATATTTTATGAGTAAAAATACAATGAAAGCTGAAAGAGAATAGATACAAGTGAAACAAGATTGAACACGAAGGTGAGACCATATCAATCAGAGTTGCCTATACCCATACTAGAGTGGCAAGTATCAATACCAGAGTAATATCAATACCACTGTGAACAATATTCATGTCATAGTAACCAATTGCCAATGCAATACTAGAGAAATCAATATCAAAACTACAACCCTTTCTCAGGCAAGTTTGAATGTAAGGTAAGCAAATTAAAAAATACGCCATGCAAATTAAAAAACAAGCCAAGTTTTAAAAAACATGCCCAGTTTGTAAAATACGGCAAGCAAATTTAAAAATACGGCAAGCAAATTAAAAAATACGTCAAGCAAATGAAAAATGCAACATGCAAATTGAAAAGATATTAAACATGCAAATTCAAAAATACGAAAATCAAATTAAAAATTTGCTAAAATTAAAAAATGCAACATCCAAATTAAAGAATCTAGCAAGCAAATTAAAAAAATGCAACATGCAAATTAAAAGATGCGTCAAGCAGATGAAGAAAAAGCAACATCCAAATTTTAAAATACGTTAAGCAATTTAAAAAGACGTTTGAAAATTATCTATGAACGTGAGTAAATCACACAAATGCACGGCTAAAGTTGCTGCAAATGTTGATTTTTCAAGTGAAATTAGTTGGGACTAGTCTCTCAATAAAATTCATGAGAATTTTTCGTTTGTCACCAACAATAGCTAATGTCCATAATTTTGAAGTACACCCAAGAATATTATATAGCATTTTTTTTTTCTTGTCAAAAAAGATCTCAAATTCTGGGTCTTTATTGTTCTTCCCCACAACGAAAACGAAAATCGTATTCCTAACCCTAACCTATCGATTCCCATTGTTATGAAAATTTTGGTCTGATGGGGACTAATGGAAAATCCCCCAAATGCCAGGTCCTATATTGCTAACGTTTCCAAATTTCAAACTTTTGACAGTATTAGCTGTGAAAATCTAACAATTTGATCTGGAAACCAACTAAAAAGATTTACAAGACTCGTGGGTGATATCTCCACGTTAGAAACCAACCCTGTGTCACATCCTTTCCTCGTGGGGGTCCAGGTAAATAGGAGCTTTCAGCACTGCATTTTATTCTTGTTGAGGAAATTTCCCATGCGTACGCAGGGACATAAGTTCTTAGCCTATTGACGAAGAAGGAAAAAGAAACATGTTTATTTTCAACGTCATCCGCTTCCTTGTCAATGCACGCTAACAAAGGCTTTTCCATTTATCACATTGGACGAACATTATACAATGACAATTTCAGATCAAACTTCAGCTAATCTGTTTCAAGCTACGGGTTCATTGATCTGCTCTGGTCAACAACAGTATACTTACATCTGTATATCTAGCGTCGCTGAAATGACCTGATCCAATAAGTATACAGGCGTCCCCCGTTATAAAGCGGATGTTGGGTTCCAAGACAGAAAAGCGCATTAAAACCTAGGTACCAGAATCAGTTGCCAAATTAGCCCCTGGCTCTTTTAGAGCTAGATTAATATTTTGGGCTCAACCATCCACCGACATTACTCTGCGAATCGCACTATAATGACCTGCGTTATAAGGGGGGCTGTATTATTGAATTTTTTTCTTTCACCACATTCAGAAAAATGTTTCTTTTTCATCTTTCCTTACGAATCGTTCACCTGACGATGGCTGAAGAATGGATCGGCCAAAATGTTGCTGTGACAACACCAAGAGCACAAATAATTTTTCTAATTGACTGTACAACATTTGGAGAAGATTTATTATTTGAAAAAAAAATCGGTTAATTTTTGTCGGACTTTCTGAGAGGAGGAATTATCACCATTTTACACTGATTTACTCGGGCTAATGTCCTCATCTTCGTTGGAAGAATAAACTGAGACAAGATATCATCTAGCATGGACTGCAGAAAGAGAACCCTCATGGATTGAACAAAAGGGTCGGTTTTGACTACCCAGATAAGTAACTGTGACAGACATCCGAAGAAGGCCGAAGGGTATAACGACCAAAACTTTGTGATTATAATAACCAAGATAAGGACACTACTCTGAGTAAATTAGTATAAAATAAGATGTAGTTGTGGTGAAAATTCTTCCGTAAAGCAGCTACGAGGAACCGATGAAGTTTCTTCAGTTTTTAAGCTGATTTGGCTGGCTATGTATATATCACGCATTCTGGCAGCATAAATGGAGCTAGGGCTGAAAATTTCAACATTTTCTCCTTCTTATGTTTCGGAAAGAACTTCAAAGAAAATCTTTTTGAAGATTCCTCCCTTAAATAGCTTCTTAGTGGAGTTTAAATTTACAATGAAAGTTCATGCTAAATTGGTCCCTATTTTTGTTTACTTGTTTTGGAAATTCAGACATTTTCTAATGATCACTGCTCAGCAAAGGAGAGAAGTAACTTATTCATTGACCAGACCTTTTTCCAACTTTTTAAATTGATCACCCCCAACATGTCATGCTGCCAAAAGAGGTTGGTCACATGATGGTTTCTTTTGACTGACAAACCAGACTCGTTTTTATTCTTCTTGATACTTTCAGTGAAATTGTGAAATTAGCAACCCAGGTTGGATTAGACAGTGATCAATTCCTGACCATGTACAATACCCGAAAAACTGAACTCGAGACAAGAACCAGTTTCAAATACGGCTGTTTGAGTGAGTTGATTTGTTTTGTTTTTAATATCTAAAGATTTTCTCGTAACAAATATATTGCAGACAATTATAACGAAATCAGTGAACCGAGTTCCGGCCCCTATTGAATCTGTTTACGTTCATTCCACACTAATGCATTCGACTCGTCTCTTCTACCCCCTGGTATGGTTAAGATAACAGGACAGACTGAGCTCTCTAGATTAAAGGAGATAACCCGTTCTAGGAAAAACGCAATTCTGATTCCAGGGAGTACAGCCACATTCTACAGACTGGGTATCCCAGGATCTCCCTGGGTGAAGCGCATGGAGATTTCCCCCAAATATTTCAAGCCGTGAATGAAATTAAGAAGAATGCGACGAGACAGCTGACTGCCACCTCGAAAGAGAACTTTCAGACAGTCTTTTAAATTTTCTCCCTTTATTTCAATAGAAAAACCGTATAACCAGTATGGGGAGAAGAGACAGTGTCGTAATAAACGAGTGTTTATGTACTTCCGTATACACAGAGGAAGTCATTTATTACATTTATGTATAACATTACCAAATGGTTATTATTAAAATCAGTCAGTCCCAAATATTTTGTTCAAAATTCAAAATGAATTAAAAAATATCCACTTACTATAATTAAACATTTTTATTATGTGAAAGTATTTACAACAATGAATTTAATAACTATGATTTTATAACAATGAATGAAAATTCATACAATGAACGTAAATTGTTCCAATTTACGTACTCTTTGCAAAATATTTTAAGAGAGGTTTTGTTATCTAGAAGATTCCGCCCCATAATAATCACAATACTTTTATAGTCACTTGCTTAAAAGCTGTACTTTGTTGGCTTTTAAACTCGGTGTCAAGTAACTTTCATATAATCTGTATTATGTTATTTGCTTATTCCTCTTGTTTTCTTATAAAGAATTGTAATTAGTACTCAATAGACATTAGATTTATCTCCCTTGGAGAGCATTTTTTACGGCATGCTTTTTTTGCTGTTTTACAGCAACAAATGCATAAACCCCTAAATACGCATACAGAAATCGTAGGATCATTACATAGATTTCTTTTCTGTTTTTAGGAGGAGTGGCTTCCACTCCTACTTACTTCATCAATGATATCCCGGTTGTGATGGATGGCAACTTCCCCGAAGGCAACAACATCACCAGCGTCATCACCAATATGGCCCCCCAAAAAAGCGAGTCAGTAAACGACTAAGAAATTCTTGCCCGTCATCCTTGTCTTTCAACGATATGATAACAGCATTCATTGTCTTTTGGCACCTTTTTAAGATTTAGAACACACTTGCACACACACAGAAAAATCTGGTACAGGGTGGCGCAAAAAGAATGCTGAACCGTTTGTTCAATTAATTTTTGAAAATCTTCAACTCATTGTTTGTTTAAAAAAAAAAGATAGTTAGCTTGTTTTTAAAAACTCCAAGTGCAGGAAGCAAAAGGTCCAAATGGGGTACCATATGAATGCTACAATGACCATTTTGTGGGGTAGGCTCGGCCAAGCAATCATCACATCGGAGAATATGAATTCCTTCAAGACTAACCCCGAGAAAAAATGTTGGTCACTAAAAGTTAGATTATCCTTTCGCGTACAAAAGATTATTTGTACATATAACTGAATTAAAAAAAAATTTCCAAAATTCTCCGGAATGAAACTGTATTCGCAAACAGTCATGAATACTCCTACTGTAGACTGTAGTACCTACTTGGCTGGGCATGGGTAACTCTTTTGATCTAGTACCGTCACATATTTCGTCTTTAT
The DNA here is from genome assembly GCA_963457665.1 of Thysanoteuthis rhombus. Taxonomy (NCBI): domain Eukaryota; kingdom Metazoa; phylum Mollusca; class Cephalopoda; order Oegopsida; family Thysanoteuthidae; genus Thysanoteuthis; species Thysanoteuthis major. The sequence goes on from OY735235.1 coordinate 34,588,806, forward strand.
TCAGGTCACACATTCGCTTGAAAAATGTTCATCGTATTATAGAAAATATTCTTAATTTCTATTTTAAATAAACAAATGTATTACATTATTGATTGGTAAAGCTAAAACAATAGTAATAGGAAATAAAAACTATAAAATCGACGTTCTGAAAAAAAATTATATAAGATTTTAAATAAATGCCTAGAGTGGCTGCGGGCTACAAAAAATGTTTCCGCAGGGGCAAACATGGCCTGCGGGCCAATGGTTGCCTATGTGTTATGTATTGTGGTTCGTCAGTTCATTTTGCACCAGATTACTCTAGATTAGACCAAGTGTGGCTATTGACGAAAAGCAGTCAAAATTACTTGAAAAAACAAAAAACAAAAAAAAACAAACAAAAAACAAAAACAAAAAAATCGGGGTAGAATTCCATCAGGATAATACTACATCCTATCTTAATTTGGTGAGCAGACAAAAATGGTTACACCTGGGGGAGAAGGTTTCACTTATCCGCTATAATCACTAGATTCTGCACACTTTGTTTGGGAAAAAAAAATAAGCTGAACATTAAAAAATATAAGAAAAGCGGAACAAACTTTTTTTTGCACGATTCTGTTCAATATAAGAAAATGAATCAGATCACACACACACACACACACACGCGCGCACACACACACGCACACAAACACACACGCACACACACACACACACACGTGAACTCTGAGAACAAAAGCCTGATTCCTTTAGTTAATTAGTATAGAGGTTCCCTCGCTATCCCATACTACTGTATTCCTATAAAAACATTTCGTAATCCGAAATGGCGAAAAGCGAATAAATAATTACTATTAATCTATGTGGAAGATATTTTGGAGAGTCGTGGACCCCCCAAATAGTATGTTTGGCTTAGTCATCAGAGATTGGGGTGCTGGTAGAATGTATGCTGGCCCGATAACGGGTCACTGCATAACAAACGTTGAACTCTTTTTTCGTTTTTCGCCTTTTTTCATAAAAACAAAAAAAGTGGCGTAAAGTGGTACCTGTATTTCGCTCATGCTCGTTTACGAACAAGAAAACGTTTCCACCTGCAATAAACTGATTATACACATGTCAATGAAGATACACTTGCACTCACTCAACTATGCACCTGCTTGGGATAGATTGGAAAAAATACAAAGAAATGTGTTACTCCAAGTATCATCTTGGTAGTGATCAAAAGACAATGTCAAGAAATAATATTTCACTGTTTATTGTATTGTTTGCATTGTAATATTCTGAATGGATAAAAGATAATAAAAAATCCAAATTCGTTTTTGGTTTGTTTTCGCTATCCATGTTTCAATTAATTACAGAATTACAAACTATTTGCATTGACAGCCTTTCTCTCTCTACGTATAAAATATTTAGTCAATAATTATCTCCATTCAGGTTTTTATGTCTACGTATTTATTAGTTTCAGACTATTAATACATATCTATCTATCTCTGTTTTTATCTATATTTATACATCTATGGTTTTTCATATCTATCTGTCTCAGCATTTGGTCAACTTGGCGTGTGTTTTTTGTTAAGAGATTCTGAAATCTATACAGTTTGATTTTAATAAAATAAAAATGACATTATTATTATTATTATTATTATTATTATTATTATTATTATAGAAGTTCCTATTTTATAACATAGGTGTTTGGGTCCATGATCAACAAACGTGTCATAACTGAACTACGGATAATCTATTAAGGTGTGCCAAAAAAGCTTCACCCGTGAACGAGAGTGTGGTTTTCATCACGAAGTCAAAGAAATTATATGGGAAATACCATTTAGTTATATGTTAATTGTTTGCAAATTGAGGAAACTTAATATTTAGTCATATTGAGTAAGTCTTTTGATGAAATTCTATTTCTATTCATGATTTTCTGGACGAGTGGGCGATGATACAATCAAAGATTTCGGTGTCCACCACCCACCCTTTGCCTGGCTCCAGCATCGTCAAACTCCATTCCTACTTCCTTTTGTATTTAAGAGATGAATTTTCGTAGATATGTAAGACTTTTCAGTTTGGCACAGTTGGCAAGAGAGCTGCCTACTAATTGGACGTGATTTCAAATTACGGTAGGGGAATCTAAATTGTATATATCGGTTGGGTCCAACGTGACGAAACAGACAAACAGAGTTTACTCCCTTAAACTTGGTGAGGATTGTTCTTGTTGTTACAATGGGAAAGACGATATCAACTCTAGCCTTCGACTCCGACTGGAATTCGAGAAGTATCAATAGAAATCTGTTATAATGAATTAAGAATAATATTACTTGCACTTCATCTATTTTTTTTATTTCTCGGGAAATTATAACAAACCACGATTTTTCACCTATTTAGGGCTAATTTCCTTGTTTTTGTCGTCTGTTAACCCTGTTTCAGCTGTGTACCCTGCAGCATTCCTGAAATGAAAATGAATAAATACCCTCCATTGAAGTCATTGACTTCACTCTTTTACTCCCGAGGCAGCTCTACCATCCCAGCCGCATCAGCCGATTAACCATCCCAGCCCAAAATTCAGGCGAAGTACCTATCATTTGACTTGTTCAAGGTTATCTTCCTTTTAACTTTTCAGAATTCCAGATTATTTTTGTCATTGAAAATTAGATCCCCTAAAATTTTTGCTCAAATTTTTCTCTTTGTCCTTGGGTTATGAAAAACATCAGTTCAAACTGGCCATTTTTTAATTTTCTGTAGAAGCACTCCGATCTAAAAGAGAAAAAAAGAAGAAATAGAAATAGAAATATTTTACTTCAGAATAAAAAAAAAACCCAAAACCCTGGACATTGATTAAAATATAGCACTTTTCAGAAACTTTTGGGTCTTATTTGCTGATTTTTGGAAAAGAATGTTTGAATTTTGAATCGGAGTGTGTTTTTTGACTAAAAATCCATGTTGAGGCAATTGAATGATAGTTTTCATAGGGTGTGTCGAAGATGACGAATGGGAATTTTCAAGGCGGTGGGACGAATAATGCTTTTAGTGCAGCTCCCATATATTAAAACCTTAAAAGAATATATGATTTTGGTGACCCCCCCCAAAAAAAACAAAACAAAGCAAAAAAACTTGTAAAATCGGAAAAAAACTTCTTCAGATGGGGTCTTCTGGGATACTAATGCAAATTTTCAGTCTTATAGATTGATTTGTGTCGCCTGTAGACGTTCCAGACTGCCGGGCACAAAGTGGTGATCAACGTATTTTCATCACATATTGTACCCCCATTTGGGGTGATAGGGGGTTAGAAATCGTTTTCGGGTGTGTAGTACAGTACTAATGCACATTTCAAGGCTGCAGTATGAAAATGCGTTCTGTACAGCTTCCACACTTTTGAAACCATGATAGAGTGGTGTTTTTTTTCTCGGACAAAAAAAGCACTCAAAATTTTCAGAAAGGATCATCATCATCATCATCATCATTCTTTTAATATCCGTCGTTGGACATAGACCTTCCCTAGGATTCGCCACAATTCTCTATCATGGGCGTCGCGGAGCCAGTATTTCCTGTATTTGTCTAGTTCATCTCACCATCTTGTATTCTTTCGGCCTCGGTTTCGCATGGGATCTCTGGGGATCCATATTTTGAGTCGTGATTTCCGTCGGTTGTCTTTCATTCTTGCAACATGGCCTGCCCATTGCCATAATGGAAATGTTCAGCCCTTTATATTGATTGGTGCAGCCCATAGACATTTCAGATACATACATCGGCAGAAGGGAGTGAAAACTGAATTAAGCTATTTTGACAGTTTTAATGACAGTTTTGTTTGACGATTTCTAAAACAAACAACGGGGCACATCTGTGCAAGATGGGAATGGCCAGTTGCAACTCTTCAGACATGAAAAATAAGCACCAGTAAATACGATTAAATGGTGGTGGCACAGAATATTTTGCAATTAACCACACTTATAATAATTAGCAATTTGCAGATGTTTTCTTTCACGCTTAGGGAAGTAACTGACATAGTAAAATAAATATCATTTGTGTAACTGACACAGTAGAATAGATTTCCATACTTGTTCTAACGATGCGATAAAAATGCTGAATTCAAACAATAAAAAAGTCATAAAAACAAAAACAAGGAAATAATAAAAATCTGTCTGTGGATAAAAGAACGCTATTCGCCAAGCTCACCGCAATGAAGATCTCAACTTTCTAACGGCTTACTTACCGTAAAAAATTCTTTCAATTGAAAAAAAAATGCAGAACTTCAAAGCATATTTACCATGTATCTGTGATATTACTGTGAGAGCTTTTCGAATAGTTCTCAATTAGAAAAAAAGTTATCTTACAACAATGATGGCGAATCTATGGTAGGCTTGTCAACACTGACTTCGAAAATAAATTGATAATTTTTTATTATGGTAGTTTTATAAAGCATATTTGGAAATTGCAAGTTGTATTTCTATTAAACTCCGAATTCTATAGATTAATCGAAAAAAAAAATAGACTGTCAATCAATAAGAATTTCTTTTAAATTAAAATACGTGTATACAAAGACTAGGTGCTCTTAATGACAGAAAAAAATACCCCATCCCATTCGGAACATTGTTAGACAATCCCTAATTTTTTTCAAGATTGACTGTGGAATGGAATTTGCTGTCCCAGGTGCTGGTGGATGTAAACACAGCAGGATATTCAGGCGGAGACTGATGTGTTCTCCCGAAGTTCTTCAAAGTACAGTTAATTCGTCGAGGAAAATGTTGACTAAATAGATGATGTGATTCGTCATAAAGAAAAATAGATAAATAGATAAAGACATTTCTAATTCAAAGATGTTCTTAATATTTGATGTAGTTCTCAGTCTAATATTTTTTTCTTTTTCACTTTTGCTCATTTAACATGTAAGTGACACTCCCACAACAGGATTATCAAAAACATAAAATTTCGACTAAAAGGTATCGCCATTACTGTTTTACAATGATATGTTATTCTGAAATACAAAAATGTAAATATAGATTATTGTTTTACTAAAACTTCCTGCATTTCCGTGCAAAGTGTCCAAATGATAAACAGTAAACATTTTTCATTTTTCTGCGATTTAGCATTCAGTGCTTCAGGCTCACTAACCCTCAATTTATAGAACACTGGAGGATTATAGGGAGGATTTGGTGAAATTTTAGCTTAGTCTGTAACAAAGCCATACGCAATTACTTCAGCCACTGAGGAGGCCAACTTTCCATAGTGATTATAAACATTTTTCATTTGTCACTCAGTTCTTTAGGTTCATTGACCCTCTATTTATAGAACGTTAAGGCATTTATAGCGAGAGTTTGTTGAAATATATTTTAGTTATCTATAACTTCGAAAGAATCATTAACATACCAACTTTTATTCGGACAATACACTATCTTCTTATCTTTAATGTTGACACAATGTTTCGGGCGATTCATTCTATAGGTGTAATATGTAATATCTGTCAGGAAAGAGGATTTCCCTGTGTCGGTCTCTTTCTTAATTTGAAATTTTCTGCCAGTTTGCTTCGCACCACCGTAAATTTGTAAGAGGTATTATTTTGGCTCAGTCGGTAAGAAAGCCAGCTACCAATCATTTGGTCATGGTTTCAAATCACGACAGAAAAATGTTTATTCAACAGATTGGATAGATTTAACATGACGTCATATACATACAGTGAAAATTTTACTCCTCTAAATTTGGTGAGGATTGTTGATGCTGTTGTTAGTATGGTAGACAAAAAAAAGTTAACTCTAGACGAGGACCGGAGTTGGACAACATTTAGCTTCAAGCTCACCGTCTCTCAGCTCAAAGAACGGTGTGTGTGTGTGTGTGGGGGGGGGTTACAGAGAGAATTTCCTTAAGAGTATTTTTGTGAGCTAATTAATCACCACTACCCACAACACTGGTTTAAGTAATCAGTTAGGATTATTCATGTGGTCTGACATTTATCTATGTATCCGGAATTCGCCCAGCCCTAACAGTTCATTGTTGAAACTTGAAATTCTGCACGCATACTTCCCTGAATGAGTAGGGAAACTACTTTTTTTCCCTAAAATGCCCCTACAAAATAAGGTTCAGTGGTTAGGGGGTCAATTTCCAATATACTTTTGCGATAAATTGGTCTCTAGTTTGTGTCTATCCCCGTTTTTTTTTTTTTAATTTGTATATTTTAGTACCCAACAATAGGCAACAGAAGTAACTTATTCATCACTCACCCCTTTTTGCCAAATTTTTAATTGATCATCTCAGCATGACATGTAGCCAAACTCATAGAGGAGTGGACACAGTAATTTCTACTCATAGAGGAGTGGGCACGGTAATTTCCCTAATTATTTCTTGCTCAGTATTTATTTGCTGTCCTAGTTTAAAGTCAGTGGGGTTGTTATGCAGAACTATTTGTCACTGAAGCTTCAATTTTATTACTAGATAATACCCATAAAAAATGACGGGATTATTTACGTATGGATCGGTACTTCTACCTTGGATCAGTGAATCTGTGCGCTCTACCAATGATCAAAGTGTCGCTCCTCAGTACAAAAAGTATTTTTTGAAGTTCCTACCACACAAGCAGGGGTGGTGCCACAATCATTGGGGTTTTGCCCCATCAGGCATACCACTGCTCTGTGAAGTCAAGACCAAAGAGCTCAGGATTCGCCCTGAGTCCTAAGACCAAGATTATGTCTTTGAAACTGCAAATATAGATTATTGTTTTACTAAAAGTTGCAAAGATGAAAGATAATTTCGCTTGCATGTGCAGTATCTCCACGTTAAAAACCAACCTTGTATAACATCCTTTCCACGTGGGGGCTAAAGTTAATAAGAACTTTGCGCCGGTGCAATACCGTGGTCTGCCTTGTGTGACACCTTGCTATCGTGGGGAGCGCTTAGATAAGGGTCAGAGTATAGTATATGCTCATTGAAAATTGTTACACACACACACGGAGATTAAGTTTCAAAGTAATATCTAAGCACAAGAACTCGGCTTTTGGGCTCGGATCTTAGAGTGGACTCGTTTTTTTTTGTCGTTTTTTTTTGTTCTCGTCTTCGGGTGAGATGCAACATAAACAAGGCGAGCTTAGTCCTGGGGATTCTAATCCCAGGTTAACACCTTCCCACCCTGACGCCGCTGTGACACTTGCTGCAGGGATTGGGCAATTTTTGTCCTTGCTTACACCTGTTGGCCTCGATATTAAGCCAATCACGTAATAGTCCACCCTTTGGGGGCGGGGGGGGGGTTAGAAGATTAAACATTGCGTTTTATATACATAGATTTGGGACGATTCTCTTCAATTTTTTCCTGAGATATTTCCTTATTTCTTCTTTAATGTCTCATTTTTTCTTTCTCTTCTTCCTCTTTCATTTCTACAAGATACCGTCAACCAAAACTGTCAATATAGGTTTCTTCAGTTTTTAAGCTGGTCTGAATGGCAATGTATATATCACGCATTCGGACCACACATATGGAACTAAAGAACTGAAACATTCACTCCTCATTGTGCCAAAAAAATGCTTTTAGTTTTTCGAAACCCCCAAAAGGTTTTTTAGAGAAGGTTTCAATTTGCTATGTAAGTTTATGCTAAATCGATCCTTTATATACATTGGTATTCAAGCTTGCTTTTCAAAGTTCTGACTGTTTTTGTGATCATTGCCCTACAAAGGGTGAGAGAAGAAACTTACTTACGTATAACTTCTTTTTATAATTTTTGATAGATCACATGAAGCAAAGTTAGTGACATTAATTCACTCATTTCACTGTAGAGAGCCTCTAAAAAGGGTATCTTGTAATAGGGAGTTCAAGTCATCATAGAAGTTGTTTATTTCTTCTCTGGTTGATTGCAAAGTGGGAGCGTTGACTTTGAGAGTTGTATAGTAATACAGGCTATGCGGTCTGAGATAGCTTTAAAGCCTATCATGTTGTCTTAGGGGTATTTATTGATGGGAGAGCCTACTCCACTTTGTTTCACTTTCCCTCTTCCGTAATTGTAGAGAAGATGTTTGCTATCCAATTATATTAGTTCTTCTCCTGGTCTTCTCATTTCACTAATTCTTATGATGTCCCATTTGATGTTTTTGATTTCGTTTTCTAGATGGGTTAGGTGAGAGTCAGTTGAGAGAGTTCTGACGTTGTAGCTGCTGATGTATAACATTGTTCTCTTATTGAGGGTTTTTGGTTTTTGTTTGGGTGGTCCCTGTTGGGGAGCATCACTCCCAACCAAGGCAAGAGATGTAGCTGGGCCTTTTGGGACCGAGGATCCAGCAGGAACAGCCGGTATAACTTTCAGTGTGCGATCCAAAAAAGGAAACCCGAAAGATCTCAACAACTACAGACTTATAAGCCTACTCAATTGCATTTACAAACTTTTCAAAAAAATCATCGCCAACCAGATTACAAAAACACAAAATGAAAACCAACCACGAGAAAAGGCTGGATTTAGAAGAAGTTACTGGACCATGGACCATTTTCATTCAATAAATCAGCTGAAAGAGAAAGCAGTGGAATACAAAATGCCAATCGCTGTAGCATTTATAGATTTCAAGAAGACATTAGACTCTGTAGAAATTCCCATGGTCAAGAAGGCCATCAACCTACTAGGTGTAGACCCTGTATACATCAAAGTACTGGAATACATATACAATCACAGCAACTACTTCATCGGGCTACATAAGGACTCTGAACCCTTCTAGCTCTAAAAAGGAGTAAGGTAAGGTGATACCAGCCCACCCACTCTTTACAGCCTACCTTGAGATGATTTTCCAAAACCTGAACGGGGAGAAAAGAGGAATCAAAATAGACGGTAAATATCTGAGCAACCTCAGATTTGCTGACGACATCGTCCTTTTCGCAGAGAAACTACACGACCGCCAATTAATGCTAGATGAACTAAACGAAGAAAGCAAAAAAGTCGGCCTGCACATGAACTTCAGTAATACGAAAATCATGTACAAAAATCACATTGAGAATAAGAACATACGTGTCAAAATTGAAGATGCAAAACTGGAGAAAGTAGACCACTACATCTACCTAGGACAACGAATCTTCATGAGGTCTTCAAAAGAAGAGGAAATTAAGCAAAGAATCACTCTAGGGTGGCAAGCCTTCAACTCAACTTTCAAAAACCAAACGATACCAATAATCCTATACAACCAAATCATTCTCCCGATAGTCACTTATGGAGCTGAAACATGAAACCTAACCAAGAGACAAATCTGCAAACTGAGAAGCATGCAACGCGCGCATGAGAGAATGCTCACCCCCACATTATACCGAGGCTGCGCATTGCTATGCACATTGACAGCCTTTGGACTCGCCCTTGGGCTCTCCCACTTTCTCGGCCAAGCTGCGCTGGATCCGGGGCAGCACTGTCCCATTGCACTTGAAGAGACTGGTCGGGATCATACCTGACGCTTTCGTGACTTTCGTGACTGCAACCCAAGTCACGTCGGCTGGAGCTATTTTTTATGAGTTGTTCCTTTTCCCCACATAATGCCCAGACCTTGTGTCGCATTTTGTTTTGGTGGGAGAGTAGATAAAGAGATGCTCAATCTCACATGGAGAGATCACAAAACGTCACAGTATATCAGGAAGAAAACGAGAATCCCAGACATAATAGAAACTATTTGAAAACTCAAATAGCAATGGGCAGGTCATGTTGCAAGAATGACTGGCAGCCAATAGACATCACAACTCACAACATGGATACCCAGAGATCACATGCGAAACCATGGCCGACAGAATACAAGATGTAGAGATGAACTAGACAAATTCAGGAAATACTGGCTCCGCAATGCCTATGATAGAGAAGTGTAGCAAACCTGGGGAAGGTCTATGTCCAACGACGGATGTTAAAAGATTGATGATGATGATGATGAAATGGGTATTTGACTTCAGTATCAGGAAGCAGAACTGGCAATGTTCATGATTCATTATGTAAACGTTGAATATTTTCAAGTTAATGACAAAATCAATGCAATGCTTAATGGTAAAACTATTCTAATTGAAAATGTTAATAGTGATTCATCAACATTTTTAGGTAATACTGTCAATAAATACCATCGCTTAGTCGTCTGAGATGTCCAATGTTGATGGGCCTTTCTTTACTGCTTCTGTTCGTTTAGGTGTATTCAGAGGTCTGTTGGCACGAAAACCAAGCTGATAAAGTCTTGATCTTAGCGTATTTGAACTGTACTTCACATCACAGGCCTGCCATAGGTTTTCCAAGTCCTTAGATGATGCTGATCGGTGTTTTTTGCTAAATGCAACCATCAGTCTGTCTCTTTTTGGAGTTGAAACACGCTTTCGTCCACTCTTTCCGACACGCCTTGGAGACATTTTTTCACCATTTTACAGTTTCATCTTGATGTTGAATACATTCTCCCCTGATATTTACATTTTTTTGCAATTTCATCGCAACTTGAAGACGTGCCTTTCAGATGAACTTCCTCTTGGACACTCTTAGGGGCAAAAATCTATACCAGATCCCGTGATGACAATATTGGACGTGCACGTGTGTTAATCACAACTACAAGAGTCACAAATTTAAAAGCTCTAATCATAGCCAGTTACTTTAAATGAGATTGAATGGATACCGGTAGGATACAGGGATTCTTGAAGGGGTATGCTAGTTCAACTGAGACCAGTCAAAATCTTGTGGTAATATGAGGCCACGCTTGCTTGAGGCCAACTTAAGGTCACAAGAGATTGACTCTTTCTGCAGAATACTAGAATGAACAGGGATCCCCAAATGCATAAGAACACGGGTTATTGCTTACATCTTTGTGGTTCAAATAGGGTTTTGAATTTTTTCTGAAAATTGCACAATAATAGTAACAGTACTGTAAGTCCACATTTGGCTGACTTTGACTTCCGGTTTTTCCCAAAGAAATTTCAGACTCTGGTTGAGATTAAGAACATGAGAGAGAAGTTGGAAGTAGTATGTCTATTCACTCGCGTCTGTCTGTCTGTTTGTTCACACTTTATCTCCGAAAGTTCTCAATGAATTTCAATGACATCTTTGGAAGGATGGGCGATATACTAAGAAAGAATTGAATACATTTTAGGGGTGATTTGTGTTTGATAGACATATATATTTTTTATCATGCAGCAAGAAAAGACGTTTGAAATGAACATTTGATAAAAAGTATAGATTTAAATTTTATGCGAAGTAAAACTACACATTTAAGTTTCTCTCTTTTGCTTTTCATTTTTTAAAATTCTCGTTCAGTTGGTGAAGAACTTTCCGAACTTTTTGCATTGGTGAAACACTCTTAATTTTTTTTTTTTTTTTGCGACGCATTACTTTTTCTGTTTGTTACAGTTTTGTTTACCAAATATCTAATGTCATCCAAGCAGTTCAACTGACTTGAGAAAACTATTTTTGAAAGACGTACAAAATTTCGCGATTCACGTATAGTTATTGGTAACACATTAAAGTGTCGCAACACAGTTTGGAAAGCCCTAATATATGGCGTTTCCAGAGGTATGCGCGCTCTGAGTGCTTCCTAGTTCTTCCCTATTCTGGAGGCAAGCAGGGCTGAGCGTTTGTTTTTCCAGTGCAATATTTACGACCTAATTATCCTTCTAAGGAAGTCTGACGCAAATGTCGAATAATTGTTGTTTTATTAAGAGCCCATTGTCAACAATTAGGATCAGGCAGGATATATATGGACTCAGATAATAACTTGAAATATTCACAGAATATAGGTCAGGTTAAGTTCTATTCATTCGAATGTCTAGTTGGTACCCGTAAAAAAAATACAAATATATTTGGATTTGTATCTATCTATCTACAGGATTGGTGAGATGAAACAAGCTATTGAAAAAAATTTCATTATTTATTGGTCCTGTATAGATAGAAAAAGGGGAAGAGTGAGAGGAGAGAGAGAGAGAGAGAGAGAGAGAGAGAGAGAGAGAGAGAGAGAGAGAGAGAGAGAAAGAAAGAAAGAAAGAAAGAAAGACAGAAAGAAAGAAAGAAAGGAGAAACAAAGAGGAGAAAAGATATAAAAGAGAAGTTTTGAGACGACTTTTTTCACTGATACCTGAAATCAAATTCTTCTCTGAGAATGAAAATGAAAGGTTTCATAGAAATATATCAATTAGATATAATTTTTACTGGGGATTTAATTATCACAAATCATTCATATATATATATATATATATATATATATATATATATATATATATATATATATGTGTATATATATATATATATATATATGTGTATATATATATGTATATATATATATATATATATATATATGTATATTACATTAATTGCATTGATAGATAATGGGAAATAAGTGACTTCAGTGACACAAAAAAGTTAAAAAAAAATTTTTTAAGGTTCACTGTTTAAAGCTTCCAGACTATATATATATATATATATATATATATATGTATACATTTATATATATATGGATGAGGAATATTGGTAGATGAGGAATATATACAATATTAAACCAGTTTGAAAGAATATTTATTTTGAAAATTTTATTTTCTCTCTTTTTCCCCAAGTTTTTCGCACTGTCTCCAACGTTGCCCGGGTCATTATTAGTTTTGGCTCTTACCATATATGTATTTTCTTTTCTATACCTTGATTGTAGTGGACATTTGTTTTTTCACCTTATTCATATTGTTATTGTCCGTTCCTTTCTATTAGGCTGTTGTTACATTTTTTGATAATTTTTCCATGCTGTTTTCTAATATTGATCTATTGAAGATTTTGTATAGCTTATGTTTTCGAGATAGACGTTTGTCTACGAGTTCCAGGAACGTTTTTCCTATTATGTTTTCGTGTTATTTTTGAAGGGTGTGTCAAACCAAATTATGTTCTCTTTCCTTCTATTTGTGTTATTGTCTTTCATGGAATATGTTAGTTTTGTTATGAATCCATTGATATCTGATGCTTTATCTTATTGATGTCTTTCCTCGTTGAATATATCCCCATTTGATGAATTATATGTTAATCTTCAGCTATTTCCTTCAGTAATTTGTTTCATTATGGATTATGGATGATAGGATAAAGTAGGTATTTAAGTGATTAATCATCTCCCCTCTGATTTTCATCAGTCAGACGTGCACATAAACACAGATAACTAAATTCATTAAATATATATACATAAAGACACATAAATATGCATACATACGTACATATACGCATACGTACATATATGCATGGATATATAGATATAAACATACACATACATAAGCATGCATGTATATATATATATATATATATATATATATATATGTATATTTATACACACACATATGCATATACACACATATGCATATACATACATATATATCCTTACGTACGTATATTTGGTTGTCTATAATCATGCTTGACAGTGGTAAAAAAGGGGGCGGGGTAAGATTAAAAAAAAATTATATCAACACCAGTAACATGGGCAGCAACCATTAATGATAGAGAATTAATTAGCTGGAACTGGGCTATTTATTTTTTTGTTTATTAGATGAGGCATTGTGAACTACCGCTTCTCAAATTAGGGTTGAGGCCTTTCCAGGGTCTCAAAAAAAAATGTTTGGATTCGCTCAAATATTGAGAATAATCATTCAATAATGATTTTATGAATACGAATTTCGTTACTGTTACATATTTATGATTTAGAAAAATAGCTAACCCTGTGAATAATATTTTGAATTTTTTTCTATGGGAGCGGGTAATTTGTTTTTATGTCTAGTTACAACAAGATTACGACTGGAGATTAATTGTGATAGTGGGTGAGCGGTCTCGAAAACATTCGTCTCATCGGTCACAAATGTTTGAGAAGCCCTACAATAAATCTTTATTATTGATTTTTGACAACTATTTACCTTTGTCCTATTTTTCTTATTGATTTCTAGGTTATGATTACTGTTACCAGTAAAAGCAAAAAACAAAAACAAAAACAACGCATGAAAAATTTATGGTGCTTCCAATCAGTAACACTTCTGTCTCCTTTTGATGACAATCAGTCGTTGGGATTTTTTCAATTCGGGGTCGGGGGATGCTATATACGGTTTAACTAAAATGCTGAATTGGAAATTTATTTTCAGTTTATCGTACGACTGTTCGAAATCATTTTCCGAAAAGACAGGAATCTATCAACATAATTCAAAATGAGAATATCCCTGAAATAATTTATTTCATATCGGAAGTAACCCAAATACTTCAAAGTCGTACTTTCGTACTACTGACCTAAAGCAAGGACTTAGGGCGGCCTTTAAGTGACAAAGTAGATAGACCACTGTCCCCAAACCCCTAAAAATTTGTATTTTTCCCGAACTGACACTTTCCAAAACAAAAACAGGCCCCAGTGTATAACCATGGCTAATCAGTTTCAGATATAAGATATTTATGAATATATAAAAAGATTGAAAGCACCAAACATTTTTCCTGAAAAGGAAAACCCCAATGTTATGCAGTTTTCCGCTTTTAGTGGTTAAACGAACGCTAAACGTTTCTAACCAAAAGTCAACTAATGCCGTGAATCTATTTCATTCAATAAATAGTGCAGATCGGAAGTTAAGAATAAGTTCTCGATGCAAATAATCCATTCGTTGGGTTGTGTACGAAGAAATAAAAGAACATACCTACCACTGAGTCAAATTTGAAATAGTTTTCCCCTGGAAAACGCCAGGTATTCTTGTTAATATATACATGTATATATTCTTTCGATAAATTCAATTAATAATAATTTTACTTTTATCATGTATTACGACAGAGAACCAACAAAAAGTCACATCGTTCATTACACAGATTGTTGTATAATTGTGTAAGTTCATATAACTGTAGATCTTTGTTATTATATCCGGGCATGGTGAGCTTTAATTATTCAACCCAGATCCTATAACTGAATCTTATTAGACATACTTATACACTAGGGCCTATTCCATCAATAGTGAAAGGTGGGGGTGCTTAGCTCCGAATGCTATCACCTAGCATACGGGTGAATCTATAGTTAATTGGGTACAGAGAAACATAAAAAGTCACAATACTTATTTTATATAGCCGAACTTCAGATGTTATTTATTGAGTAGTTAAGACGATCAAAAATTAAATCAATATTATTCCAGATAAATTGGGTGTTATTTTCCTTTCGTATAAATTTTTTATCATACAAGATGAGTGATTAAACGATTGAAGAGAGTCATATCCGTCATTGTACGCTCTATGAATTTCGTCTCGGTAACAATGCAACATTGACTTCTTGAAGAATTTGCAGTGTTTATCCAAATGCAGATGACTGCAAATGCCAACATCGGGTCAACGACTTCTGATCGGGCTATTTCGACCCTTACGAAGCCTATCGCATGGGAAGGCTGGTGGAGATGAACATGCTGTGTTCAGTTGTTGAGACTGATTCTTGTCAAACCAATGAAGAATAATAAGAACTGAATTCAACATTGCAGAGAAAACAAAGCTGTGCGTTTAGCATTCTTTATCATATTGCAGAACAGACCGGAAAAAAACCATTTTTTCGTCGAGTTGACTAGAAAGGGTTCAACTATCCTAAGAACAGACACCAGTCCCTATGTGAAAATAGCAATGAGGTCAGACATGGGCTATCAGGCCTTTCCGCATCAAAGCATACCCCCTTTTACAAAGAGAAGATTAAAAAGTTGGTTTCAAGAAGGACAGCAGTGTTAAATAATGATGTGATTATGCAATATAATAACTAAAATATTCCTACACAAAAGAGGTTTGTCTTTTACCAAAATAATAGTGACACTTTCCAGTTCCTACTGAAACAGTAAAGCGGGAATTTTAAAGTCACCGGCCAAGTAGTAGCTTTAAATGATAGGTTGTTAAATCTGAAATGTCGTTTTTTTTTAATTTATAGAGGAAAAAGCTAAAAGTGAAACATTTAATAATGTGATTCCATTTTTTTTAATGAGATATAATTCGTTACTATTGGAGGTTTTTGAGCTCTGAACGGCAATGGTGTCAACCCAAACGGTAAGACTAATTTTCAAGTACGATTTGAAATTAGCACCTTATGCAGCTGAAACTGATGATGAAACACTTGGAGCAAATATTGCTCCTGTGCTAACTGTTCTACGTTGGTTCAATGGGTTTAAATATGGATTACAAAAAACCTGATGGGAACCTAAATCTTCCATAATCATGAAGAATCGTCGACAGCAATAGTCAACAACCCACAAACAACGTTTCGAGCACATTCTGGAGACTTCATAATCCGTGCTTTTACGGTATTTGTGACCATTAAACATTTCACAGAGAATGCAAGCCCATGAAACGATTGATGGAAAAGAGTTATTGATTACATTGGGTCATATTTTGATTAAATATTTATCGTTTTTTTCTTGATGTTTGTATCATCCTTCAACTAACAATTCAAAAAAGATATTTCGTATGTAAAAACCTAATAGTTTTTCTATGATAATTTTTAATTCACGCATAATTTTCAAACTCTCAAAAGTATCCATGTAATTGCCGAGCCCCATAAGTTTAACTTTGAAAATATGATTAAGAAATAAAAATTATATGAGATTGTATGATGGAAGATTTTAACGATTCAAAAAGTTAACCGGGTGAAATGATTTCCTGTGAATATTCATTTCGTTGACTATCATTTTTGTATGGTTTCCATTAATTCAAAACATGATCAAGGATTCTCCCTCTTTTGCTGGCATTATGTAATCTAAACATGTACAACTTTTTGCATGTTATTCGGATAGGTGCTGCCCATAGCCTTGAGAAATGTCATGAAGGACCAACATGATACTTTGACAATACGGTATATATATATAATACAATATGATATGATATAATACAATATTTGATGTGTGATGGGTTTATTTCATAAAGTGCTCGATACATTCAACATTAAACATTAAATTGAGTTGGGGTAGAGCTTAAAATATGATGGAGTAAAGGATTTGCTGCACTAACACGTTCATGTTTCTGGCCTGTTTGGGCTTCTTCAGGCGGATGATCCCTATTTAGATCATTTGGGGGCGTCTATCTTTCTCGGTTGTAGAATCTTCCTTTTATTCTATTTATACATCTTTTCTTTTTTTCGTTTACTGGTTGGTCATTGCTGGATATGTTTTTCTGTTTTATTTAGTGGAGATATGTGCTTACTCGTAGTTATGAATTATAAATTAGCAGGATATAGAGTGAGCATTTTCTTTACCAGTATGTTGTTAAACCATCAGCTCTTTGTGGTATGTTCCCTCTCTGAGTATTTTATTCTCATTTAAATCTGTTTCCAAGTGATACGGTTCACCTTGCATGTCCATGGTTGTTGGTTAAATTATTCTAGGTTTGGTCTGTTTCCACATGTCCTGGATAATTAAGGTGATTGGGTTGTTCTTTAAAATGGCTGAAGGTATAAAATAGTAATAAGTTGATAGTAGTAAGGCAGAGAATAAGATAGCTATGGTGATTAATTTTTTGTATTCCTATATATGAGGTGTTAAATTATGTTTTCTATTAGAAAATTTGAGCACTGCAAGCATTTCTACGCTACTTCATTTTTTCTATTTAATAATTCTGTTTTTTTTGTTGTCCTATTGGCACAAATGGGGATTTCAAATTTCTCACCAGGTAAAGGTATCATAGGTTTAAATATTCTAGAATATGTGTTTGTTTTGAAATTTTCCATTTTGCTGCAGGCTTGAGGTTGCTATCGGATAGTCTCCAAAGATATGTCGACAGTGATGTACTGTTTTCTCATTTTTTGTTTGTGAAGGACGATATATGGTTGGCTAATCTTAGTTTAGATGGTGTTTTTGATATCCGTATATATCTCACTTCTAAGGTTTTCTCTTGGGTTAATATTTCAGTTTGGTCTACAGTATTCGATTCGAGACATTTGTCTTGCAAAGGGCATCTGTTTCTGTTTGTACAATTGCAATCTGATTTATTTATGCTTTTTCCATTAGTATTATGTCTAATTACTTTTTTGTTATGTTTTGTTATGATCTTATTAGAATTATCCATACGACTATAGCTAATTTTCACTTTGTTTTTGTTGAATATTTTACTCGGTGGGTTGCTCAGGGTGTTTTTTTATTAATCGGATGGATATATTTCCTGAAAGAGTTTTTATATGTGGGCTGAATGGCAGTGTATACCAGATGATGTTCCTACCTCCATTTTTTTGTTTGTTGTAATGTTTAACTCTATTGGATTTTACTTTTTCATCATATCTAAAGCTAATTTCAGTGAAACCACCGCCTTTTGAGGCTATTGATTCGGGGAACTTTTTAATGATTTTATTTAGATGGTTAGATCTTATGTTAATATATGTAATTACAGACTTTTTTCTTTTATGTAGTTTATTGGCGTTATTATTTAGATTAAAAGTAACAACTAAAAAATGTTGAATTTTTACATTGGCTTTAATTTGAACTTTAAAATTATAATTTTTTCATTTCTTTCATCATGCACCTTTTTTAAAAATCTTTTAGCATTTTTGTGCATTGCTGTTTTAAACAATTATTAGGCTGTCATTCCGGTAGTGTCCTATATTTTAAGAGTTTAGTTCCTTGGTGAGGTTATACAATATACAAACTGATCCGACATCTCAGCTGGATCGAGACTACTCATAGAAACATCAAAACCACACATGTCATTTTTTAGTATATATATATACCTAAGTACAAATCAGTAAATACATATCCAATGCATGATGAGTTCATTTCAAGTGCTCTGTACACCAAACATCTTGTGAAAGTAAAGCTTTAAATATGGTGAAATAATGGATTCGTTACACAAACACGCTTGTTTCTGCTCTTTTAGTCTTTTTCAGGCGGATGATTCGATTTATTTGGATCCTTATTCAGGGCCTTATTTGGGGATGTGCTTATTTCCTAGGTGGAGAGACTATGCCTTATTCTATTTTCATTTTCCTTTCTTTTTTCGTGGTTACTTGTACATCTCTCCGTAGATAATTTTTACAGGTTTTTTTTTTCAATTAACTATTTGATATTTGTTTGTTTATTCTATTTTCTTTCTCAGGGGAAGTGAACTTCTGGCTGGTTGTTATAAATTACGTTGGTTGTATTCACAATGTAAACTGTCCAAAGAGCTATAAAGCTGATAAGTATCAGTTAATCCATCTTAGATATTTTACACCGTGGGTTGCTTGGGGGCAAGTATTTTTTAAAAATTAATTTGAGTAAGATAATTTCTATGTTGGCTTCAACTTCTACTTTGAATGACAATGTATACCAGATTATTTTTCTACATCTATCTTTTGTTGTCGCTGTATTTTTCTCTGTTGGATTTCACTTTTTCATCGTTTTTAAAACTAATGTCGGTAAAACTGCTGTCCTTCAAGGATTTAGTATATTTTTTGCTGACATTGTTTAAATATTTTTTCGATTGCAGAATATATCTCTCTATAAATATAATTAGATTGAACAGTTTATGTTCAACAGAATATGATAATTGTTGAGACATTTTTATTAGAAAACATATTTCATCCGGCACTGGTCTTAACTAAGAACAAATTAAATGGAATTAAAATAAACGAATAGAGAGAATGAGCGTCGAACGGGACTCGAATCAGCTTCCACCAGGATGCAGTCTTAACGTCTGTTTTTTAAAAACTATTCAAATTTCTTTCCACATTTCCACTACGAATATATATATATATATATATATATATATATATATATATATATATATATATATATATATATATATATATATTATATATATATATATATATATATATATATATATTTATATTTATATATATATATATATATATATATATATATATATATATATATATATATATATATATATATATATATTCTAGAAAGCTTTACAGCTTTAAACACTAAAAATTGAAACATTTTTTTCGTCACTTCAGTCACTTATTTCCCCACTACCTGCTAATGAAATTTATGCATTTTCTTCCGTGTCTTTTTCTACCTGTTCTACCTATACTTTGTTATGGTACTATGTGCAAATTTTCTCTTGTGGGGATCATCAGTTGTTTACCATGTAACACTTTTGTGATTTTAAATATATATATATATATATATATATATATATATATATATATATATATATATATATATATGTGTGTGTGTGTGTGTGTGTGTGTGTGTGTGTGTATTGTCTTTTGTGAGAATTGATATAATAGAAATTCAAATATATCCGTGAATCTTTTCACGGGTAATAAGTAATATATACTTGTATATAAAGAAGAAAATATATGATTTTCAGTGAATAATAATGACATACCCCAGCGCCGTGGAAAATTTCCGGACATAGTCAAACAATTTAGCTCGGAATGTTTATTCATTGCATGTGCGTTAATTACTCGGGCTTCGTTTGGTTATTAATGCAATTAATGACCAACAATAGTGCGAATCAGACTGGTTTTGTATCAATCAGAAAAGGTCACAGGCTCAAATTGTCACAAAATCTGAACATTCTGAATTGCTCTAATTAAGTTCAAGTGCGTCTAACAGCCTCACCGGCGAAGCCGTCCATTTAATTGGGGTGATTTTACATATTTTCAAAAGACTAATTCGCTTTTGATTGATAATTTTGGCGGGATTTTCTCCCGCCCTCGTTACCCAAAGAATACGAGAGCATAAAATAAGTTTGGACAGATTGAGATTGGAAATTCGCCAGTAGGGCCACTTTTAACATTGAAGGGGCCCCGTGTATAACATTTCTTGGGGGCCCTTCAATTTTTGTAATCAGCTTTTATTTTCAAATAGATAAAAATGAAAATGAAATATTCATAAAATTATGATGTTCAATTAATTTAAAGTCCTGTATGGATGAATAATCTATCTCTATGTAACAATAAATGTTGGAAAAAGTTGTAACACTTCTATGGTCAAATTATAATCAAATAAATTAATCGGTAAAATATGAAATATTTTTCAGACATTTTCTTTTTTTGGTGGGGTTCGGGGCAAAAATCTTCAGACCTTATGAACTTTATGCACTACCTCAAGTACGGCCCTGTTTACAAATCGTGAAACCTGTTGATGCCACAACCATCGAGTGTAAGAGATGCTAGGGATTAATCAACAGAGAGAAAAACGAAAATTTCATCAATGCATAAAACTAATTGATCCAATCAGTTAATCTATTTAATTGATATATTCATGACTGATTAACCATAAAGTGTTGACATCAATACTGTTATAAGGTCACTTACCTTAGCGCATTGGTTAGTAAGTTCGTCCCAAATACCAACCGACCAACTTGTAGTGAGTTCGATCCAAATTAGCCACCCCACTTAAATCCTTTTATACTGTACTAAACAAACTTCAGTAACTACGAAATCGCAGTCCTTGCCGTAGAGCAATGGGTAATCGGCTAGTCTCGAAACAAGAGAGATTCCCACTGATGGAGAGATCAAAAGACAGCACAGTATATAAGGAAGAAAACAAGTGTTCGTGACATCATAGAAACTATTAAAAAACTCAAATGGCAATGGGCAGGCCATGTTGCAAGAATGACAGACAACTGATGGACATCACGTCTCACAACATGGATCCCCAGAGATCACATAAGAAACTGAGGCCGACAGAACACAAGATTGAGAGATGAACTAGACAGATTCAGGAAATACTGGCTCGGCGATGCCCATAATAGGGAATTGTGGCGAATCCTGGGAAAGGTCTATGTCCAACGACGGACGCTAAAAGACTGATAATGATGATGACTTTGCCCTACTGCAATGGTTAGCATGAATGTCTTGCAAACCATTAGTAGTGAGTGAGATCGATCATCACTGGGTGCCCTACACTTGTTGACTGACTTGTAAATACCTGTATTATTCCTCGTCGTGGAGCAATATTTAGCAAGCTTGTCTTTCATACTTTTACGACCGGAATGAGTTGGAACAAACATCACTGGGTGCTCCAAACACGCAGCCTTGTACGGTACTGTTTGCTTTGAATATCTGTACGGAGCATTTACCTAAGTGTGATAGTTAGCAATTTGTCTCGGAAACCAATTCACTCATGTAGCGATTTCAATGAGAAGAATGTAGATATAAGACTAAATTGATAATTTCATCTATCTGAATTTGCTTACGTACATATCTACATTATTCTCCCTTATTTCTGTATGCAGATGATTCTGTTTGTATCTTAGACGGTTGTTATCTATCTATCTATCTATCTATCTATCTATTTCCTGCATCCTATGACTATCTATTAAACCATTCTCGTTACAGAATGAAGAAATACAGCACCCTTTGACAAGAATATTGTAGCAATAATTCAGCCGAACGTGCATTATGGAAATTTACGAGACTGCTGAGGACATCATCCACCAGCGATTGGACTCATAACACAAGCCTCTTCACATTATCAAGACGTTCGAGGCCATTTATACGAAGAATCTTATCTTAGTATGTATTTGACTTCGGTAAAGATTTGTCCATAATTGTAGGAAGACTTTTCACTGTCGTGATTAGAAACCATCCGAGGAGCATATATCTTTGCAAACTCAATCATCTCCAAGATCTGAATGGAAATCAGTTCGTATATAGCTACGATAAAGGGGTTCGGAGGCAACTGTGGAAAAAATCCTGAATCCATCCTAAAATTTAATACCTTCATTTTAAGTCTATGGACCATCCTTCCAGGGAATCTCATTGAAATTCACCGATAACTTTTGACGATATTGTGTGGGTGCATAGCTACGTTACAGGGAGTTGACTGTGGAAAAAAAATCCTTCATCCGCCCCAAAATTTAATCACTTCTCCCTTAGCTCCTGACTCAATCTTCCACCCAATTTGAAATTCATCGGAAACTTTTGGAGATGTTGAGTGGATAAGGTGACACATAGACTGGTACGTGTGAATACTCACACCACTTTCAACTTCGTTGGCAGAGGAAACGAGATCGTAAACTATCTCAGAATCTCCGTCCTTCTTGAACAGAGCTATTATTTCCTTGAAGCCCTGAATGCTGTTCTCTGCAAGGGTCATAATGGACTTTTGGCCCTTCTCGAAGATATGTACCAAGTCCTTCTAATTGTCAATTCTTCGATCCTATAATAAAACCAGAAAAAGAAAACTAATTGTCATTGATATCTTATTTTTGCCAATCTTCATTTTATTTATAAGATGAAACATTATCAACCAATATTGAAATGAATTTTTGACGGGTATTTTTCATTTAAACTCTTTGTTGCTTTTTATCGCAACATAATCAGGCCATCAAATTTCAACAGCTAATAAATTGTATGGATAGGAAGAGAGGGGGAAGCTCTCGGTGAGATTCAAACTCACGTTTCTCTTGCCCCAGGGAAGCATGTTCAAACATACCAACTGGGGCACGCGAACCATCCATTGGGTAGGAGATTATATTTAACCTTTAAACACCCCATTCTCACCCGCTCATAGGAATTGCATGTATGTATCTATCTATCTCGTATTGAAAGTTTGGTTCTGCTTATCTGTACATGACTTCTAAATGATCGATTGGGGAATTGTAGCCAAAGGTATTTAATCAAGTACCCCTAACATGAAGGTTGCAAAAAACCCTTGGTATCTGCAACTGAATAATAATAATAATAATAATAATAATAATAATAATAATAATAATAATAATAATAATAATAATAATAATAATAATAATAATAATAATAATAATAATAATAGAGTGACATCTGCATTCGTGTTCACCCCGATTATAATTATTTATATCTGATACTAAATGTCTGATTCCTATCATCCGTATTTGACCCCCCAAGTCGCTATTTTGATCAATAGTATTGAATTAATGTACCCCTTAGTTTTGATTACTTAATGCAACTAAAAGTCCCACTTACGAACTACGTGAAAATACCACCCATACGTTTTCAGCTAGTTCATGTAATGTCAACGTTGATATACACAGCTGGTCGTTCATACTGACCACCAATATATTAATATTGTACTTGATGTGACTTCTAAATCATAACATGGCTCTGAATATGTCAACATTCACAAAAAGAATACCAACATGAGCTTCAACGAACGTTTCACCAACTCCAATGACCACCGACGGGCTCTTTGAAGAAAGAAGAAAGGGAAGGTTTTAATAAAAACAAATCGAAGGGTTAGATCAGTCTTTCCCGAACATTTTTTTATTTTTTTTTACTATTGTCCCTTTTTAGAGCATATATTCGATCAGTAACCCGGTTAACTCGGTCCAAAGGATACATTAAAAATTGAATTTTAATGATTGAGAATTTTTTTTTCATAATTTATTTCATACCCCAAAATATAATATATAATTGTACCGCTCTCTTACCTCCCAAGAAAAGTTGAGGATGAAAGTGTTAATCTAACTCTTCACAAAATAGACGCTACCTGCCCTTGGGACGCTGGAAGACTGAAGGGACTCAAGACTTTGCGAATTGTTAGATTAACACTTTCAACGTCAACTATGTTTTCATTGACGCGTGTAGGTCAAGTATGAGATTTTCTTTCCTGGCTTGTCAGGGAAAAAGAGGTCCTCAGAATTGTTTCGAAGTGAAATTGGAGGAAACGAGAAGCACCAGAATAAAGTTCCATTAGGGCAAACGTTTTGTCTCTGATTCTCGTGGTCAGATAAACGAACAGTAAGGATAAATTCTTGACCTGAGGTACGAATGTAGGCCAATCACTTTCTAGAAGTTATCTGATATTCAGTGAATCTTAAAAAAGAGAAAAAGAAAAAAGACTTTGGCTAAAAAGGAATGTTAGATTACAGCTGATATAAAGACGAGTCTCAAGAACAAAATGGAGGCCTAGTAATGCGCTCAAACGTAGACATTAATAATGCACTGACTGAAAAAGGGACATAATAATTGCTGCGTTGTTCTTGTTCGCGGGAATTTGATATGGAATTAGCAGATCAAGTTTGAAGCAGACGGATCTTAAAAGGGCGAATAAAGGACTTATTTAGATGTTGAACTGGTGTTCTATTGTTCCAAGAGCTTCACGTGGTAGTCTTCCCGCGTTTTCTCTATAATGTGCAGGATAAATCCTTGAAAGTAGGTTATCTCCCCTTACCACTCAGGTTCGCGTATGTTAAATTCGTACATTTACGTTTATGTTGAAAATGCGGAGAAATATGGAGAAAAGGGCGAGGGAGAAAATTGTACTATCAACACGCATGTAACGATCTACGTTAGTTATGCTTTAATTGGTATATCGATAAAAAAAAGCCTAAAATTGGACCAATCACGAGAGAGAGAATTTTGGAACGCAGAAATTTGAAAAAGCAGGTAACAGAGACAGTTCTTTTCTTTGTGACATCTCGGGATTACAATTATGAAAAAAGTCTGGATTAAGATTCAATTTAGAATACCAGAGAATTTTTTTCATGAAAATGTATTACCTATTTCTAACTATATATTACTCGGATAGAAAATTACTTGTTTTATAAAAAAATAACTCTTTATTACTATAAACTATATAAATTAGAATATTGATCATTTTAATCAAGATATTACTTATTTTGCTTAGAATGAGTGAGGGGGAAATGGAAATTAAGTCATTTTGATGATCTAAAAAATGCATTTTTTTCCAAGGATATTCATCTCTCTGAATTGAATTTTAGTGGGATGGGGAGCATGTTAGTTTATTCCAAATCAGCTCCTTAGTTTTTGTCCGGCAGTATTCACACTTTATGTTTGATAATACGAACTTTTTTTGGTGATCAGTGCCCAACAAACGGTGAGAGAAGTAACTTATTCATTATCAACTCTAATATCAAATTTCTTTATTAATCATCCCCAACATGTGATGGTTTCTATTGACTGACTAATCAGACCTGTACTGTTATTATTTAAAATGACCTACAAATTTCTTTGCCCGAAACCAGCATACTGACGAAAGACAAAATTGAATGTAAGTTACGAATTAAGGTCACTGGACACTAAATTGTAGGAGTAATTTTACACCAAGAATCAAATACCCATTTGTTGAAGTAGCCAGGTCATGTTGTTATTCTGTATCTTCCAGGCAAGATCGGGAAAATATAAATAAGAAGCCTAAAAAAAAAACAACAAAAACAAAACAAAACTAAAAAGCATATCTTTATGTGAACAGTTTAAACTGTCAGCACAACACAATAGAGTTATGTCTTCGTTCTAGTTTTTGACGTGTGACTGACAATTTTCACGAAATTTCTGCTTTTTTTATGCAGTTTCTAGGGGACGGAGAGTAGAGTTGATAATTTAGCCATTTTCCAACTAGATCTGGCTGATTTTCTTCCAAATTCAGCTGATAAAAATCTTAAATTTAGCAGATGTGCAGTTGAACAACTGCATACCCCAAAGTGTCTCTCAGCTAGTTTACGAAGTATTTTCTGACAGACTCCTTTCTGAAGAATGATACATTACTATGTCGAGTGTATTGAAGTCAGGACTGTTTGGTTCGTTCGTGAACTTGTATTACATGAATAGCAAATGACCAGCTCGTTGGTATCAATCATATTTGTTTGAAACTAAAACTCAAAAACGTGTTCCAATCAGCACAGGAAATTGACAGATGGTTGGGCTATTATCAGCTAAATATAATTTGCTAAAAAACAAACAACCAAGAAGAAATGTTTAGCTTTCCTGCCCATTGCCATTTTTTCAATAGTTTCTATGATGTCTCAGACTCCCATTTTCTTCCTGATCTACTGTGATGTCTTGTGATCTCTCCATGCAAGGTTGAACATGATTCTCTCGTGCGCGCGTTGCATGTTTCTCAGTTTGCGGGTCTGTCTCTTGGTTTGGTTACATGTTTCAGCTCCATAAGTGACTATCCGGAGAATGCATTGGTTGTATACTCTTCTTTTTAGGATTATTGAGATCGTCTTGTTTTTGAAAGTTGAGTTTGCTCTGCCAAAGGCTTGCCATCCTTGAGTGATTCTTCGCTTGATTTCCTCTTCGTTTGAGGATCTCATAGAGATTCGTCAAGTGGGCACAAAATTCTTACAAGGGTTTTAGGCTTCACCTCCCCCCCCCATCTGAATCTTATACCCCCACAAAAATAACTGACACGAAAAACTAAATCATAATATGACTCCAATATGAAATAAAGGTTTCTTCAGTTTTAAGCTGGTTTGACTGGCTATGTATGTATCGCACATACATGTCGCACAAATGATGCAAGAGGGCTGAAAATATAAACATTTCCTCCTGTTCATGACTAGAAAAACTTTTAACCTCATCCCCTTAAATTGGCTTTAATGGCAGGGGGATCCATTTGTTATGTAAATTTATGTTTAATTGATCCCTTAGTTTCTGTCCAGCAGCATTCCCACTTTTTTTAATGGGGGGGTCTTTCAATCGAACTTGCCTACAGATGACGACAGAAGTAAGTTATCGATTGATCACCACTTTTTCCAATTTTTTAGTTGATCATCTCCAACACAGCATGCTATTTAATCACTGCCCCACCACAGTAATATGTGACACAAGGTCGGGCTTAACGTGGGAAGAAATAGGAGCAACCCTTCCAAAAATGGCTCCAGCCGACGCGGCTACGGTTGAAAAGCGCATTGTAATGGCTAGACAACGTCCGCCACGAAAGCGTCCATCAAGGGACCTGCTCCTTTAGCTGCAATGGGGAACTATTTATCTACTGTCCCACCACAGCAGAATTTGACACAAGGTCGGACTTAACGTGGGGAAAAAAAGGACACCCTTCTAAAAATGGCTCCAGCCGACGCAGTTACCGTTGAAAAGCGCATCGTAATGGTTAGACAACGTCCGCCACGAAAGCGTCCACCAGGGGGACTGCTCCCTTAGCTGCAATGGAGTAGTGCTGCCCCGGGGGAACAGAAACCCCGCAGCTGGGCTGAGTAATAGTGGGAGAGCCGAAGGACGATTCCAAATGCTCTCCGATGTGCTTAGCAAACACAGCCTCAGTCAAACCTCATTGGCTAACGCTTGAACCGGCGCACTCGGTCTTTGATGCCAACCCATACACAATCTCCGGCCCCGTCCAACACAGCATGCCGACAAAACACGTTAATCATGAGATGGTTTCTCTTGAGTGACTAACAAGAGCTTTTTATTTATATTCTAATACTGGAAGCGGTATTTTTCCAATATCTTGAGAAAAATAGTACAGATCAATTTAAATATTCATAAATATTTATCTAAAACGAATCAATTTTCGAAAAACCTTCCCCAAAATAGGTTTTTGGAGGAGTTCTTTATTCAATTTTGTGTTAACTTTTTCTTTAATTTTATGTATTTTTTGAGATCGTAAAACATTTAATGTAGATTATCTAATTCGATAAGGAGTATTTGATATTATTCATTTATTTTATTATCTTTTTTATTCAATATCATTTCTGATTAATCCAACATATACTTATTGATATGATAGTTATTATCATAGTTACAGCATGTAATCGTAATTCTGATTTTCTTCCGCAAATTCTCTTATTCCTTCTTATTTGTACACCGTTTTTAACATCAAATGAGCAGATGTGAAACTCTACGTGAATACACTCGTTCAATGTAAACAACTCAAACAGACTTATTTTTCATCAAAATGAAGGGGTCCTGGTTTTGTTGCCAACAGCATCCGTTGAAATATGTTTGCACGGATATTGTCTTAATTTTAAGTTCTACGAACAAGCCATCCATCGACTTGCAATGGACACCATTGTCTTATAAAATGAATAGGCCTATATCCATACCCGAGTTTCGCTTCGTCTCACTCGCTCGCTGAGATAAAAGTAACTATTCAATTTTTGTCCCCGGTGGAAAAATTCCGAGACTCGACTTGCAATGGACACCATTGACTTATAAAATGAATAGGCCTATATCCATACCCGAGTTTCGCTTCGTCTCACTCGCTCGCTGAGATAGAAGTAACTATTCAATTTTTGTCCCCGATGGAAAAATTCCGAGACTCGACTTGCAATGGACACCATTGTCTTATAAAATGAATAGGCCTATATCCATACCCGAGTTTCGCTTCATCTCACTCGCTCGCTGAGATAAAAGTAACTATTCAATTTTTGTCCCCGGTCGAAAAAGTCGGAGACTATCATTAGATATGGGTGTCTGTCGTTATATCCTTTCTCTCAACTAGATAAATTCGTTATTACTTAACATATTTCAATGAAATTTTGTATACATGCTTGTGAATAGATTCTACTAGGAAATGGTGAGTTATGGCCGAACCGATTGTTTGATTACAATTCATAAGCAAAAATGTTTTTGTTAACAATTCGGGAAGTTTCTCAAATATTTGCTGTCGATTTTGTTGAAATTTGGGTATAATGTTGATAAAAACCCAGGAATTGAAAAAAGGCGAGTTATGATCAATCCGTTTGTTTGGTTACATTATCAGAATATAGGGTTTGAATAAAAAAAATCGGGTATCTCTTAGTTAAATGACCTGAAGAGCAACTAATTGCTAGTGTGGTAGTTCAGCATACCATGTTATATTGGTTGTGGGAGACAAATACATATGAAAAATTACAAATATCACAGCAAAAATACAATGATTACAAATGTAAATTTAGATAATAATGAAGTAAATACCAAGGACAATAAGTTCATTGTCTTCACAAATTTTATTACTTATTTATTTCACACATAGTCCCTCTCACCGGACCCCCCCTCTCTTTTCTTTTTTCTTTTCCTTGATTAGTTGTAGGTTACTGCTTGATTTGTTTTACACAGTGGAAGTAAATTACTTGCTTCAAGTTGTAAATTGATAGGAGTGCTGTTGATACTTTCTTTATCAGTGTGTTGTTAAAGCATCAGCTGTTTGTGGTACGTTTCCTCTCTGGAAGTATTCCATTCTCACTTTTATCTGCTATCAATATGATAACACCCACAAACCACACATGAAAAAGTCTGAAATTTTTTTCAATCAAAAGTTTATGTAATCAAGTGAAATCTAACTTTTTTCATGAATAATCAATGAATTCGCTAATTAACAATTTCACAGATTCGGTGCAACATGTATATTAAAATTAGATGGAAACTGATGCCTTCCTTTTGCTTTCTCTACAAAAGGGCTTCTCAAACTCTTATTTTCAATTGCAACCCCTATGGATGAGAGGAAAATTTTCACAGCCCCTCTTGCTTAGAAGAAAATTTTCAGCCTCTTTTTGATGAGAAGAGAATTTTCACGGTCCCTTTTGATGAGGAAAAAATTTTCACGGCCGTTTTTGATGAAAAGAGAATTTTCACAGCCCCTTTCGATGAGGACAAAATTTTCACAGCCCCTTTTGACGGGAAGAAAATTTTCGTGGTCCCTTTTGACGAGAAGAATATTTTCACAGCCTCTTTTGACGAGAAGAGAATTTTCACGGCCCCTTTTGATGAGAAGAAAATTTTCACGGCCTCTTCTGATAAGAAGAAAATTTTCACGGCCCTTTTTGATGAAAAGAAAATTCTCACGGCCCCTTTGATGAGAAGAAAATTATCACAGCCCATTTTGCTACAAAGAAAATTTCACGACCCCTTTTGATGAGAAGAAAACTTACACAGCCCGTCTTGATGAAAAGAAAATTTCCACTGCCCCTTTTTGTGAGAAGAAAAATTTCACATATATATATATATTATTATTATTATTATTATTGTCATCCACAGACAGCTGTTTTGATGTATTACATCTCTTCAGTGTGGCTATAGACTTTCCATTATCCCATCCAGTACCGTGAAGCAGAATTGAAACCTTCACTTCAGACCCGGAACTGGATGGTCAGTAAGGCTGAATTTAAGCGATATATCTATCTATTTACGCAGAAATTCCTCATCCGCCAGAGTTCTCTATTCCTATGGAAGAGCATAATTAGACTTTAGCCGTAATATAATTGCACCTAAACATACAAACTAACCCCCCCCCCTCAAAAAAAATTTCTAAAATTGGTACTTGATTTTTTTTTGTTTTATGATTTACGGCGTATACTCCACGAAAATAAATTACAAATAAAAAAGTAACAAAAAGACGTAAGGAATAGTATTCAATCACTTTACAATGAGATTAAAAAGGAGTGCATTTTTTTCACAGAAAGAAAATAACACTATTTGAATGCACATTCAAAAACATATTTTTCGAATATTCTAGCAATCCCCAATAATCTTCATGCTGCTTTCCCATGCGATGGAGTTCCGACCCTTACTTTGAGAAGCCTTTCTTCACAACACACACATACACTGAAACGCGCATGCGATGCCGGGCAAAGAGAAGAACATTTTAATGGTGGCTATTAACTGAGGAAGCGAATATGTGAGTTGAGAGAGAACGGTTTTAGTTCAGAACAATTAAGTCCCTCATTACTTCTAACCGCGCCGCTTTACACACTGTGGTTGAGAGGGCAGGGGAGCCTTTTATTAACAGGAACTAGTATTCCATTTGGACGGCATGAGAATTAGTGGTACGTAATTAGAAAATAATGATTGGCTAGGAGTGGTTACCATATTTTGATAAGCCTAGCTTTGTTCGGCACAAGGTCAAATAGGAAAAATGGGCTAGGAAGATTGTGTTGAGTCAATATTCCAAGCGGGAGTGTTATGCTACTTCGTGATAGCCATTGCTATCGTTATTGCTAGTGCTGGCAGACGTATCGCACTCTGTTTTTACTCTTGACTACAAAAGCAATGCCGAAAATATATTCAAATGACTGGGCTTATCAAGATACACCTCACCCAGGCATTCACCCTGGAGAGGACATACGATTATCTGAAGGACAGAACACAGAATCTATCATTCTTTACTATAAATATGTAGACTGGGTGAAAAGAAACTCCCTATCGAAAAATGTTTTCAACTCTATTATTTATGGTCGATCGTTGTCAAACTAGTTTTGCAGGATGTATCTTTTGTGGTGGATCCGAACACGCAATGGAATGTAGAAAGACGATTTTGGATCCTCGTGGGTGATGTGTAGTGCACCGGCCCTGTAGCTGTGAAAGGAAGGAAGCTGTACGAAGAGAAAGGAATGGGATGCGCGCCAAGTATGAAGTTGGACGAGCATTGGAATGAAGAGGAATGAACACATGCAAGAATCATGGCCAGACAAGAGACGTACGTTTGATACAAGAATAAAGACGAGGTACATGTACGGATAACGTAAATACGATCGATCGTGAGAAGTAATGTTAGGAGAAGAGATAGTAAAAGGTGGGAGTTCTCTTGTCTTGATAATACTAGCGTCGAAGTTGTAGTGGAGTTGTCTGAACGCGTGGATTCTGTATGGTTGGATTGCTCCCAGATACGTGGAAACCGGGTTTTAAGTAAGTGAGTTAACTTGGGGGCTATTCTTGGACGCTGTTAGACTGTCGACGAACAGACTATGAAAGACATAGAACATGGGAGAAGGAAGGAGAGTGGCCAGCCGCAAAGGCCGGGGCCAGAGGCATGGTCAGCTAGGAATACTGGCGCCAATGAGCATTGGGCCAGGGAGAAGGAAAGAGTGAGAATGGCTGGCAGCAGAGGCTGGGGCTAGCAGCGTAACCAGCTAGAGGTGCTGGAGCTAATGAGCACTGGAACACGTGCGTCCAGGGCTTTTATAGGGGTCGTCAGAGGAAGTGACGTTTTGGATATCTAGCTAAAAGAAGAGTTTCGTACTAAACTCCTAACTAAAAGTATTGGGGCTCTACACTAGCTTTACATTGGACCATACAATGTTAGAATTTGCATTAAGTTTTAAAATTCAAGTAGGCACCAATTGCTGTAAGCTTTTTGGTATGGCATCAATAGATCTCCACAGGACGTCCGGCAGTATGTTAGCCATAAGTTGAATGATCCAGAGTTTGAGGTGTGGTGCGGTACACAACCTCCTTCGCCCACCCACAGGAAGAAGTCATGAAAAAAGAGCAATATTTCTTAGAGTTACTTATAATTTCTAATCGGTAGTTAATTCTCATCCACCTTGTAGTTCGAGAAGCGATAAGCAAATAAGATAATTCTCTCAGTGACTTTCTTGTAATGTTAGGGTCACAGTTGAAATAGACGAACAAAACATTACACAGACGACCTGAATTCCTTAGAAAACAACATTTGAAATACACCAATACTTCTCTCAACGAAATTATTGTTTTACATATTTATTTCGCTACCTGAAAGTTCGTTATCTGAAGAGAGTAAACCATAGTTAACTTTGATAACGTCTGTTAGTAGTGGAAACAATTGGCATAGTCGTTAACGGCTCAGACAATAGAATCAGCGAGTGTTCAAACCCCAGCTGTTAATGTTCACTTCGCACAAATGCTCCAGGGCGTGGGTCTATATCTTTTCCCCAGTTTATAGGTAAAATGGTAGGGCAGATGGGGCTCTCTTGAAAAGGAAAACAGTCTATCCGTTTTCATCTGGATTACATCAGCAAGGCCGAGAGGTAGATTCTGACAACTGGGCCTTCCGGAATCTCCATATGCTTCGCCCTGGGACAGAACAGACGTAACCCATTAAAGTTCTATTTATTATCGAAAGAAATATATCCTCGTTGAAATACACAACGTTTGGGTGACTTACGCAGTCTGTTCTTGTTTCTATTGATTTAATAAATTTAATGTCAGAGTGGTGAGAGACCTTGAGACATCATTCACCCAAGTGCCCAACAAATTCTCTCTACTTTCAAGGATTTTACTGCGTGTGTGTGTTTGTTCAGAAGCATATTAACACTGTGTTTGTTCAGAAGCAGATTAACACTGCAATGGGTCCTACGCAACCCATATTTTTGGAACCCACCATATTAGAATTAAGAAAAAATAGTATATTGATAAAGTATTTATATTGAAACATGAGCATAGTGATAAGATATGTACAACTATCTAAAATGTACTAAGTATACATGCTCATTTCATTTCTGTTTGCGCTCTAATGGGATGATCTCATTGGTTGATTTATCTTCCTATTACGAAATAGCAATTAAAATTACAACATCGAAACTCTTAAGACTTCATGTCTGTTTCAATGTGTGATACATCAAAACAGCTTGATATATATATATATATATATATATATATATATATATATATATATATATATATATATATA
Organism: Thysanoteuthis rhombus; assembly: GCA_963457665.1. Taxonomy (NCBI): domain Eukaryota; kingdom Metazoa; phylum Mollusca; class Cephalopoda; order Oegopsida; family Thysanoteuthidae; genus Thysanoteuthis; species Thysanoteuthis major. Next base: position 34,622,725 of record OY735235.1, read on the forward strand.
TATATATATATATAAATATATATATATATATGTATATATATATATATTGAGGGTTCCAATTCTGCCTCGTGGTACTGGATGGGATAATGGAAAGTCTATAGCCACACTGAAGAGATGTTATTCATTGAAACAGCTATCTGTGGATGACACAATACACACACACACACACACACCCACACACACACACACACATATATATATATATATATATATATATATATATATATATATATATATATATATGTATATATATAAAAAGAGTAATTGCAAAAAATCGATAAACAAGGCTTGGTCATTTTTGCCCGGGGGTGTACAAGCAATGTGAAGTGGATATAATGTATCAAAAGCAAAAATAAATCACCAGGAAAAAAAAATTTACATCAGAATATTTTTGTATTTATCAATTTCTTACCACAAGAATATTAAATATGTAATTATCATATATTGATTCAATTATTTATTTAAAAAATTATAAAAAAACTTATGAATTAGAATATTGAATGTAACAATATCATATATTGATTTCATTATTCATTTACAAGATTCAAAAGAATGTGTTAATTGTAATATCAAATATATCATTATCACATATTGATTTACTTATTAATTTACAAGATTTCTAAAGAATGTGTTAATCATAATATTAAATATATCATTTACTGATTTGATTATTTATTTGCAAAATCCAAAAAGAATGTGTGAAGCATAACAATATGAAATGTAACATTTTAAAACATTTTTTCAATCATTTATAAACAGCATTATATTTATTTTATCATTCATTTTCAAGATGGAATAGACCTTGAAATTATGATATGAAGAATCAATTTATCAATTATTTTCAATATTATAATCATATATTTAGAAAACATAATGATGTTTTATTGTCAAAATACATTTGGCATTTGTTATTTTTACTGGGCCCAAATTTGACCTGTTCCAAAAATTCACTTTCTTTCCGCTACAGCGGTTGACGTCAGCTATATGATATTTATTACAAGTCAATTCTTTCTTCTACAGAACAGTTTGAACGATTCGATTAATTCAAAGCAATAACAATATAATTCATGTATTGACTTTTTTTCTTTCATGAATTCTCCGCACACTAGTTACCTGCCTTTTTTGATATCGAGTGAGTGAGTAGGTGGGACATCATAATTTGCAATCTGGACTATATTGAGCACTTTTTTGTAGACAAAAAATGTAGATTAAATTCAATTAAAACTATCGACATCAACCAGTATAGAAAAAAAGTGGCTTTTTGAACAAGTCAAATTTTGGTCTAATAAGGTAACAAGCGCCCACAAAACATACAGTCACTTTTTTCAATAAAAAAAAGTAGAAAATGATTGTGTGATGTGACTGGTTCCTGAGATAAGAGTGTATTTCCTGCTGGTGCAAGAAGTTGGTGTGTCAGCACATGTAAAAAAAACTCATATTTAGAAATGCTGACTTTCAAGGTAGTTTGGTAGGCAAACAGACAGGTAGACCCTCCCGATTTGAAAGATTAGCAGAAGAAACTTTTCGAATCTCCTCTTGTTCGCCATGTATCGAACTGAAGTAAACTCATTAAATAGAGAGAAACTCGCCATCACAGTCAATAATTGATCAACAATAACGCCAATTTTTTGAGCCACGTAAAAACAAAAAAATCCTAATTGAAAAATAAAAATGACCTCAATGAATTCTCTTTATGACATCAGTGGCGTTTTTCACTGGAAAACATCTAAAATTTGGAGAATCTTGATGTTATTGATAGACCCGTTAAAATAAGGCCCCAAAAAGGTAAATAAAAAAAAATTCTAAAAATAAAAATCGTTTTTAGAAGGGGTCCAGTACAGTACCGTTGCCAATTTTCAAGTCTGAAGACAAGACGGTTCTGCTCGGAGGGCTAGCAGACACAAGCATACGCACGCACATATGAAAAAGGAAAAGATCCCTTCACCATCTTTGATGGCCATGGTTATTCGATACACATCCACATATATGATGATTATCAACGTGTCTTTATATTCTGAGATGCAACTGGAGTAAAATAGATAATTATCAACGTGTCTTTATATTCTGAGATGCAACTGGAGTAAAATAGATAATTATCAACGTGTCTTTATATTCTGAGATGCAACTGAAGTAAAATAGAAATTGAATGCTGAATTTGAAAAATAATAAAGATATAAAAAGTAATAAAACAAAAAAAATAATATTAACCCATTTGTGATCAATAGAATACTATTCTCCAAGCTCACTGCAATACAAATCTCTATTATCTACGTATATGAAATGCATGTGTATCCATATATTTCTTACATTTCGTCAATCATGTAGTTTGGAGAATACTAACCGAATGGGAAAGATGCTCAATTTGAGTCTTTAATTTCATTTCAAGTCAGAAGCTTCCAAAATACAAACTATTATATATATATATATATATATATATATATATATATATATATATATATATATATATATATATATATATATATATATATATATATATATATATATATATATATATATTATGCGTCGTCTTACAATATATACATGCAGACTTAAGAAATATAGAATGCATATTATATTGCTACTTAACTAAAATATGGTATCATGAAATCGGTCATTATATTCCGTAGAACACTTATATTAAAATGACGTGGATAAAATAGCCTTTTAACGTGAGTCTAAGGGAAGTAACTTCATATGACTGTGAAAGTGAAAATTCGTAGATATTTTACTTTCATTTTCTTTCAAAATGGCGACCGGTAACGACGAAGCCTTTATTAATAAGCAAAAAGAATCTGTCGATGTACTTCGTAAAAGTGGTATTGGGGAGTACGAGTTATTTTTAAAGAAATCTGATATCATAGATTTTTTGAATGATGAGGAAAAGCAATATATCATCAACTTAGGCTTGGATAAAATCATATATGCCGATGAAGACGATGAAGGATTTCAAGGGGTGTGTTTTGATACCGACGTTTGCACGTCTCTGGAAACAGACGCACCACAGCCAAAGCTCATAGCAAACCCTGTAACAGAGTTGGTGTTTTCTCCAGGAATTTGCAGAAAAATTATCGAGATCATCAGAGAATCTACCCGTTCGATTAAGATTGCCATGTTTATGTTTACAGACCCAACCATTTTGCAAGAAATATGTGAAAAAATAACGTCAGCAGATAACCCTCACATCAGTGTTGAAATTTTAGTGGATGAAACTCAGGTGAGGAATTCTCTCTCTCCCTCTCTCTCTCTCTCACACACACACACACACTTTTTTTCTTCGATTGTTTATTCTATTTACGTTGTCTAGGGCTAGTGATACATTAACTGTGTAACGACGGGAGATCATCTCACTGATAGGGTAGCCACTTCAACGTAGTGATGCTCTTACCATTGAGCTAAACAGTCACCGGTAATGCAAAGTCCCAAATAACTGCTTTCAACCCAAATTCTTATCTCGTTTATTCTTGGTCTATTCGCTTCTTCAACGTGGTGGATATGTATTCTAGACAACGTAAATAGAATAGACAAAGAAAATGGGGCTGCTGCAGGAATCGAACGTGCCACCGATAGGATAGCCACTTTAACGTAGCTGAGTAGTAAGAGCATCGCTATATAATGTGACATAATTTATAATCATATATATATATATATATATATATATATATATATATATATATATATATATATATATATATATATATATATATATATATATATATATATATATATATATATATATTATTGTGTAATCCACACACAGCTCTTTCTTTGTATTACAACTCTTCAGTGTGGTTATCCATTATCCCATCCAGTACCACGAGGCAGGATCGAAACCTTAGCTTCAGACCCGGAGGCTAGTATCCCTCCTTTACTTCATAGAACTGGACGGTCAGTGAGGTTGAATTTAAGCGATATATTTTTTTATCACAAATTCCCCATCTACCAGAGTGCTCCATTCCATGTTGGAAGAGCATTGATGTATGTGTGAGTATGTATGCATATATATATATATATCTATATATATGTATATATATACGCACACTCACACACGCACACACGCACACTCTCACGCACACACGCACACTCTCACGCACACACACACACACACACACACACACACACACACACATATATATATATATATATATATATATATATATATATATATATATACACCTTCTGAGTAAAAGTGATCTGTGACTGAAGTAGACGTTAAAAATAATGTAAATAACTATTAGGAAATTGCTCAAAGTTCCTAGGTATTAATCACATTTGATGAAAAAACTGTATTTTTAATTAGAATTATTTTAAAAATATAAAATAATCATCACGAATAGCTTATTGCAGGAAATGATCAGTTACTTTGACAATTACTTACTTAATTGATTTATCAAAAAACATTATTTACTTTGTTCTTCGAATATAATGAAAAATGTTACTCCTGGCTGAAGCTCATACAGTTTCCAAAATTCTGTTTCTCAGATTTTCATCTTTTGTCTTTTTTATTTCTACATAAACATAGTTTTAAGAATATTGGGATGTTGTGAAACACGGAAACCTTTTGTTACGAGTTTAATTCTGCACACCTGAAGTCAAAACAAGGGAGACAATTTTGAAGATTTTAGAAACAAAGGGAGACAACCTTCATTCCCTTCGATTTTACGCAAAAAAATCTCAATTGAATAAAACATAGGAAATCTTGGAAAAAGAGAAGAAAAAAAAAATTTGATGAGATTCCTAGTACGACAAAATCATTTTCTTCATCAAGAAATCTTTCTTTCAGTAGAAAACATTTAGAAATAATCCAAACCTTGTTAAAAGAAAAAAACAAAAAAATCAACAAGAAAATCAAGAGGATGTTGAGAAAATCAATCGCATGTTTTCTCATAACTGTTTGTCCTGTAAAGAGCTAAAGAGCTAAATATCACTTTTTAAAAACAAATCAAATTAAAGACAATCTGTTTTCCATCAATTTATTCATTTTCTTAATTTTTTTTTTTACAGCAAACTACTCCATCCGTTAGAGTAAATGTCTAGCATAATTAATGGATTATCAATTGAGCTAATAATCTCAATGTTGCGGTGACAGCATTTAGTGGTAACAGAGCATTTTTGGAGATTAAACCAGTGTGAAGATCAGTAGCCTTCAATACGAGTTACTGAAACACTACTTGTAAACTACACCACAAAGTATATACACACAAGTATTATACATCAGGGTACATCTGTGTATATTCCTAAAATCCATTCACTTGAGATAATAGATACATGTCTCGTATCTCAAGTTAAAGAATTTTTTCACTGCAGACCAAAACATGCTCAAAATTTGACACACTCCATTCCGTTTTCTCTGTACAATGTAATTCTAGTACTTTCAGAAGAGCAACATTCAACAGACCAGTGCTCATCTAAGAGTTTCCAGGATTTTTAGGGGATATAGTGGTTATCTTGAAGTTCCTATCCAAAATCTTCAGTGTAAACCTGAAAGAATGGCACAGAGTTGAGGACCTAGCTGCTGGTATAATATTTAAAGTGGTATGTATCTCTTGCTTGAGCTCTTATACAGAGTTCTTGGAGGTTATGAGGTAAAGAGACAGCCCTCAATGTAGTATGACAGCCAGAGGCAAAGTTCCGATTTCATTCATCAGCTTAGAGGTTTGTGCAAGTCTGGATGAGACCAGGACTTTATACTTACAAGTTTTGATTACAGCCTCTTTGGCTGGATGCAAATCCATTGAAGAGATACCTCCACCCTAATCACACAGCTTTGAAGGTACTCAGCTGTTGAGTGCACTGGGAAATTATTCCTAATGAAGAGTTTTCCACACACTTCGTAGTAGGAATCAACCCAAAGGCCTTCTGCTTATGAGGCAGGCAAGCAAACCATTACACTATCCAAGGGGAATCTGAAGGTTATAGTCATTGAATACTGGTATATTAACTTTTTCATGAAATTTGTATCTTGGTTGAAACAAGTATAGCTTTGTAGCCACCAACAAGACAGTTTCAAACATGAGCAGGAAAGCTGAGATCAGCTTCTTCATGAATTGACTGCACCTGTAACACTTGAGTTGTTGTTGATTCTTGTTTATTACCAATCTTCAGATGAATTTCCCACCTCTCCACGAACTATTGGGTACTCTGAATCTTTGAATCTTTCTTCTTGGTAAATTGGCTTTTGTAAATTCAGTTTATTTTGATTTTAAGACCAAAACGTGTCTATTTCTTGGGGAAAAAAAGGTGCATTTTTTAATTGTGCTGAGGTGTATTTGTGGTTTATTTATTCTCCTTTGTAATTCACTGTCTTTGATTGAGTATTCATCATTATATATGTCTAAGACACAATCACATTGTCTGAGTAACCTTTCATCTAAGAAAAGAGCTAAATCCATCCAAAAATGGAGTATTCTGCACACATCTGTGCTGGCTTTTTCCACCGGGCATTTTCAATATTTAGTGGGTGATGAGCTTTTTTCGGAATTCCAACCGTCAGCTCATCACTGTTGTAAGTTTGGCACTTTTCTACCATTACTTCTATGTCTGTTCATACAAACTACGTTCCAATGTCCTTCCTACCCAGGAAGTTTCAGTTAGAACTTGGTGTGCAATTAAGGTACATCCATACATTTGAGATATATATATAGGACTCACCGCAAGAACATCCGCTGTGTGGAATACACTTCCTTTTGAATGTTTCAATGAGTTCAACCTCAAAATTTTTTAATCGAGTAACGAAGTTCCTTCCCCAATAGTAATCTTTTTAGTCTCCATTTTAAACAACATGCTTCAGTGCCTCCTATTTCACAGTTTTCATATCAACAAGCTGATTTAATATTTCAAAAAAATTTGTTGAAATTTTTTTTTTACTTTTCCTAATCTTATTGCTGGAATAACTATCTTCTTGTTAACCTTTAGATGTAAAAAGTGGCATAAAGGTTTTGCTAAAGGGGATTGAAAAAAAAATTAATAAGAATTAAATACCAAAATTTTTATTGAAATACGTAAATTATTCAATTCAAGGTAGAATAGTAAATAGAACCCTTCTCATAAAACTTCTTAAAAAAACTTACAAATTTTTGGATGGTTGTAATCTGATGGATTCAAAACACCTAAAATCAAAAGAGAAAAAAATTTTTCTTTGGAGAACTGCATGTTGTTGAAAAATGAATCTTAACCATAAAATGTATGAAACAAGCTAATGAGAATAAAAATCCACAATGTAAAAAATTGACTTGATGAGCTCTATTATTTGAAATATAAATACAACTGAACATGAAAAAAATAATAAATGTATACATATATATATATATATATATATATATATATATGTGTGTGTGTGTGTGTGTGTGTGTGTGTGTGTGTATTTTGAATAAGTATATGCTCGAGTCTTGGCAAAATTAAAAAATTTTAGTCAATATAGTTTTGAATTTTTCATGCAGATTGAATTAATGTCATAGCTGATGCTAATGTCTCTATTATCTCTTTAATGAACATCATTTGGTGCCCAATTAGTGTGATTAGACCCTTAACTAATTGTTTTTAGTGCTCAATATGAGAAGCAGTAGCTGTTCTGTGAATCTTTAGTTATTTGGTGCAAAATGAAACAAGTGATAATTTTAGAAGATGTATGTTTCTCAGATGGATACTAGTTTCTATACTATGATTGGAAGACTGGTACTTAGTGTTCGGGTGTATGATTTTGTTAGAGAAAGAACAACTTTAGATGTAATGTAATAATGGATACTAGTATCTCTCCTTACTTGATTGTCTAGAGAAGGTGCAGCTTTAGGAGATGTGTATTTTTCAGATTGAATTGTTCTGTTATGACTGACACTTTCTACTATAGAAGAAAGACTTGTGTTTGGGTGTGTGATTTTTTTAGGAAAGAGATTTTTCAAAATTGAACCAATGTCATTTTTTTTTCCAGTTTATGGAATTTATGAAGATGGCCAAGAAGTTGATCAAGGATAAATTTAGCAACAAAGAAATTGAACTTAAACTGAAAAAAATAACCAGAAAAGGAAACGCATCACAAAAAATGAGATCCGGCAAAGCACATGAAAAGTTTATTATTTGTGATGAATCCGTTGCGGTAACTGGCTCTTATAATTTCACCTGGGCTTCGGAACACATCAACTATGAAAATGTGATCATATCTCGTGATAAAGAAGCCATTGTTACACCACTTTTGAATCACTTTAAAAGAATTTCAGCAAAAGGTAAATCTCAAACGTTGTAAGGAAACCTATTCGACCTCTCTGCACTCAACCCTTTAATGTAAAGCTTCATTTCTTAACATTCAAATTCACAATATGATTTCAGTAAATTCCTTTGAGTTATGAAATTTTTCTCTTATAAATAAAATCATAATCTAGGTCTTAATGTTGACGTCTAGAGTGAAGGTGTTCTTTTGATTTCAAAACTTCACATCCAGACTCCAGACACACTTTAATATTGCATAACAACTGATAAGTTCTTGACTAAAAAGATGATGTAACACATTATTTTTGCTATTAAACAATGTTTGAGCTATTTATCAAAATGAAGCTGTTATCATCCTCATTTTGTCAAAAACATGGACAAGATTCTGTTTTAAAATTCCAGTATTCCTTAAAGCCAACCTGTCCAATTAAGGTTCACCATCCTTTGAGATGAAGATCATTGGGATTGCAGAAATGCTTGAAATTCATTTTAAAGGAGAATCATGCAACTAAAGTTATTTAAATTTCCGTACAAGAATGTACTCTTTCTGTTGATTATTGTGAAATAACTTGATGCTATTCAGTAATTTGAAAGGAAATTTGTTTTTGTTATGTTTTCGTCATTTATTTTTGAAAAGAAATCTTTTTTTTTGATAAAAACTATAAAACTTATTTTATAGTTTGTAAATATGTTGCAATTTTTGACAATTTTTAAGGTGCTTTTTTTGTTGTTTTATGTATGGTTACTATCGGATTAGAACTATAATAATGAGCAAGGGGTATAAAAAAAAATTACCTTATGAAAATTGGTGATGAATGAAATTAGAGAAAAAAGACATTATTCCTATTCATTCTGTATGTTTTTTAATTCCATTCTATTTTTCTATGTATATCACCTTCTATACGATGTTTGCCTCAATGAAAAACCTTAAGCCGCTTCTTTGTACTGATCTATCGATTCAATATGTTATCCACTTTCATTTCAAAAGTTTCAGATAAAGAAAAAAAAAGTTCAAAAACAAAAACGTGACCAAACTAGCCAACCTCATATTGCTTTTGCCTTATGTGTCATCATCTGATCAATGGTCAATGTAATGTTTATAATGTGTACAAGTCAGTGCATAAATTCTGTCTTTAGGCAGTCTTCCATGAATTCATCTCCAATAACTCATCTCGTTATTTGTTACTATTTTTATTTTCATATTTACAAATTAACTTTTTGACCTTCAAAAACATGACCAAACTTAGATACACATTCACATTAAATAAATTGAAACACACTGATAACAGCCACTAATGACCATCTCTTTTCTCCTCCTCAAGTGCAAGGCTGGACACGATTGACAACCACTCAAGCAACATCCAGGTTTAATGGCTATCAGAATTTTTTTAGTATACTTTCTTATATTTCTATAACTTCTCTGATGATGTTTATGAAATGCATAGATTCGTTTTATGAAAATTCTAAGATGCACTAAACTAGTTTTAATCTTTTCATTAATATTTTGCCAATTATTATTATTATGCTGTTGGTTCTTTCCACATCCACTCAGACTGATTAATCTTTTTTAAACATTGAACCACGGAGATTCCTTTTAGTAAAAGTAATCTATTTTTTGCATGAGAATATTTATGTCAAATGTCATACTTGAGTATGATAAACAATCTTTCTTATAATTAATGTAATAGAGAAAATTATAACATCAAATAATAATGCATAAATGATAGAGAAAAATCAATACCATTAATAATTTCTATAATCATATACATTTTTCTGTTATTTTTCTAGATGAAAGATCATCTTTATGCATAGATTTTTTCAGACTGTTGTCGTCAACTCAGTTCATCTTTTTAAAAATATTTCTGTAGCCCTAGTTTCAGACATCAACATGATTATGATACTAAAGATACCAATAATATAGTTATGACCCAAGGATTTCTCCAAACCAAAAATAGACTGCAGAATGACGATATTTAGTTCCCACATGTCAATGGAGGGCCACTGGCCCAGCATTCAAAACTCCCCATTTATGACACCTGCCTGAAGAAGGTCATAGGGTACAATGACTGAAATGTTGTGTTCAAAAGATGAACCAACAGGCTGAAAAAATATGTACAATCTTTGTTTCATTATCTTTAGACAAAAAATCAATGATTGTCTTAAGAGTAAAAAATACAAGCCATCACAGTAAATAGTTGAACAATAGTAATTTTGAAATTAGAAATCATATAAAAAAATTCTATTGCAGAATAAATATGGTCAGAATAAATTCTGTTTATGACATCGCAGACATCTTTCGATCGAAAACATCTAAAATAGAGTAGAAAGAAACATGAAGATTCTGGAAAATCTAGATTTTATTAAGAAATCTTTTAAAATAAGGCTGAAAAAGGTCATAAAATCTTTTTTTTCCTAAAATAAATAATGATTTTAGAGAACATCTAATAGAATGTGGATGCCAATTTTCAAGTTGGTAGAAAAAATGTGCGGCCTGAAACACATAAACGTACATGCACTTGTAAAAAAGAATAGAAATCTTTGTCATATTTGAGGGCTGCATTCCAATTTTCTGCTCACTCTGCTCTTCCTCAGTTGCTCACAGGCTTTTTGGTCCCACAGAGGCCATGAAAGTATCAGAGGGATGATTGATTTGGCTTTTTTATGCTTATTTTTGATAACTTTCAAAATTTTTTTCTGCAATTTGATACTTATCAAAATAAATTGTGCTTATAATAATGAAATTATTTGTTTGTTTCTTTTCTTTATTTTTGTAAACTCCTTGTGGAGTTTAGGACTGCAACCATACCATGTCTACGATTGTGACCCTTCAGCCTAGGTTGGCAACCAGTCTCTGAGATCAACTTTGAATTAAAACCACAAAAGTCTATTCCCTAATCCAGTGTTATACGAGGCTGGTAACAGGCTGAGTAGAGAACGTGTTCTTAAAAGGTACACAGGGTCCTGGAGAAAATTCAATGAGCCTAGCCAGAAGTGGATTATTATAAATTGCTCAAGAGAAATAATGAAGAATAAAAGAAAAACATATGGAAGTAATAATGCAATAGCCATCTTCATGTCAATTTGAGTGCAAGTGAAAAAAAAAAAACTTAAAACAAAAATCAAGAATTTCCTTCCATTGGCGTATTGAGCTAATTGTACCGATTCACCATAGCCACCACGAATGGCCTGTTCAACCAACCAACCAACAAACCAACCAACCAACCAACCAAGTAGGCTACAGATTCCTTTCTCTGTGTTTGTGTCTATTTCCGGGTGCTCCTGGTGACATTTTAGGGGTTACAACCTTAAAAATTTGCACCACTAGGTACAATCTTAAAAGAAGTTTTTATTGTTTTTCAAGAAACGTGTGTCTGAAGAGACACAGACACTCAAAGAGGGAAGAATCTGTAACCCACTTGGCTGGTTGGCCAGGCAAGTCATTTGTGGGGCTTCTTATCTATCCATATAAAAGCAATGTATGCAAATAAGTATCTTTGATTTTATGTCCAGTTATAACCTCAAAGTTATGATGGATTGGTCTATATAAAATAGATTGACATAGCTTAAAAATACAATTATAGGGTTGTAATGGAATGAGATCTGTTGTGACAGAACAATGAATAATATCTCACAGAAAAGTTGGTTGTTTCAAACTCAAAAGGAAAAAAATGTGTAAGTGAGTGAAAAAAATGTTTCCTGTTGAGTTGAGATTTAGAAATAAATTTTATATTAGAATACTTGAATCATTAAAAATAAATCACCTACTAGATTAGGTTTATACTCCTTGGTCCTGATCCATGCATAAATAATGTTATGTTTCATAAGAAGTGATCAGAATTGATAATGATGGAAAATGTTTTGAGTTCACAGTTTCTTTTGGAACACCCAGTATTACTTTATCATCAGACAAAATATTTCCTCAGAAATGTGACGGATGATCTTGTAAAAAACGTCTTTGATCTACGAAGTTACAACTACGATTAAAAACTATACACTTTTTTAGCTTCAGATCAGCAACAGCTGTCACAAGTAATGATTTTTGCATGGAAACATTAACATGGGATCAGCAACAACTGTCATAAGTGATATTTTCATTTTTTTGCAAGGAAACATTTTGCTGAGACCAGTAACTTATGATTTATACAGTTCATTCTGGGGTTGTACGGAAAAGTTCAAATCAGTGGTTGAGCTGAAACACCAAAGAATTTTGTGATTGCTATGGTTTTTGTTGTTAATCTTGGAAAGTATACTATCTTTAATCAATTTCAAAAAAGGAAAAAGTTTTAAATAAAGTTATGTGATAAGAATGTGGATATGATATCTAACAATAAAGAGTTGATAATATAGAAAATGGTAGATCCAGATCCGGATCCCTAAAAAATGGATCCATGACCATCGGATAGCATTGAGGTTGGATAACTGTTTCAATGCCCTTGTTAATCATGAAACAAAATGGGCCATAATTTTGATCCAAGTGGGGAACAATTGATCAGGGAAGAACTGAATAGAACAAAAAGAAGATGCATTGAATCTGCATTAATTTTAGAATTTTGAATAAAGACTAGAATTTTTTCAGCCCCCTCCCTTCAAATGAATCCTGAAACAAAATGAAATAATAATCAGCAAACATAATCAGGATCAAATTGAAATAAACTAAACACCTAATCTCATCATTCAATAATAACCACACTCGCACTCATACAATAACTGACCATTTAATGGCACAAAAACAAAACCCTTAAAATACGCTATAATTTTTATTCATATCCCCCTCCTATTTTTTTAATATATGGATCCATTTTTTGCTTTGTGGTTCCTTTGTAATTTCAAATACTTTGCATGTATCCACTTGCGGTGTGATATTGTGTTACATCATTTACATGGAAAGACAAACTTTATGATTCTGTGCTTGTTGGTAATTATAAATTATTGATTAGCAGGATATAGAGTGAGCATTTTCTTTATCAGTATGCTGTTAAACCATCAGTCTTTGTGGTATGTTTCTTCTCTGAGAGTATTTCATTTTCACTTAAATCTATTTCCAAGAGTTAAGGTTCACTTTCACATGACTTTAGTCGTTAGTTTAATTATTCTTGCTTTGGTCTGTTTCTACAGGTCTAAGATAATTATGGTGATTGGGTTTTTAAAAAAAAGTGGTTGGAGGTATAAAATAATGATAATGTTAACAGTAATAATGAAGAGAATAGCTATGGTGGTTAATCTTTAGTATACCTATATGTGGGGGGTCAAATTATGTTTTTTAATTGATATTTTGAGTGCATTTTAATGCTACTTGATTTTTTTCATTTAACAATTTTGTTTTTTGTTCTATTGGCAAAAGTGAAAATATCAAATTTCCCATTTAGGCATAGGTAACATGGGGTTTCAATATTTTGGCATACGTGTGTTTGCTTTGATATTTTGCATTTTACTGCAGGCTTGAGGTTGCCATCGGTTAGTCACCAAGAATAAGTCAACAGTGATGTACTGTTTTTGTATTTTTCATCTGTAAATGATGGTATGTGGTTGGTTAATCTTAGTTTAGAGGATATTTCCAATATTCCTGTATAATATTTCACTTCTAAGGGTTTCTCTTGGGTTGATATTTCAGCTTGGTATACAATATTCAATTTGAGACATTTGTTTTGCAAAGGGCATTTGTTTCTGCTTGTACTATTGCAATCTGGTTTATTTATACTTTCTCCATTATAATTATGTCTAATTACTTTATTATTATGTTTTGTTATGAATTTATCAAGATTATCTGTATGACCATAGCTTATTTTAAATTTGTTCTTGTTAAATACTTTACTTAGTTGGTTGCTCTGGGGAAAGTGTTTTTATTAATCAAATGAATATTTTTGCCAAGTTGGTTTTTACTTGTAGGCTGAATGGTGGTGTGTACCAGATGATTTTCCTACCTCTACTTTTTTTGTTGTTGCTATGTTTTACACAATTGGATTTTACTTTTTCATCATATTCAAAGCTAGTTTCAGTAAAACCACTGTCCTTTAAGGCTTTAGTATATTTACTTATGACATCATTGTTTTATTTGAGGAGTTATATATTAGGCTAATTTCTATTGATTTTGGGATCCTTTTAATGATTTTGTTTGGTTGGTTTGATCTCATATTGATATATGTAGTTACAGAATTCTCTTTCCTACGAGACTTATGGGTGTTATTATTTAGATTAAAAGTAACATTTAAAAAATGTAGAATTTTTACATTGGCCTTAATTTCAACTTTAAAGTAAATTTTTTTCATTTCTTTCATGATGTAATTTTTTTTAACTTTCAGCATTTTTGTGTGCTGCTGTTTTAAACGATTTTCTGGATGTCATTCCAGTAGTGTCCTATATTTTTAGAGTATAGATTTCTGGTGAGATTTTACAAAATATACAAACCGATCAGGGCCGACATCTCAGCCAAATCAAGACTACAACAAATCAAAACCGCAAACGTAAGTTTTTTTAGTTCATTGTTCTTGGTCATTGAAAAGTACTGTCCACCTACAATGCTTGATTATTTCTAAGTCTCTATCATTGATGTTGGTGTAGATCTTTCTTGAAGATTCCTTTGGATATAGAAGGATAGAAGTCCATGATGTTGAATAGTAAAAAAACATAGGTATTTTTTTGCTTTGCTAAACCAGGTAATGGCCACGTTTGAGTTTATCCTTTGGTTGGTTCAGTCGTATTAGTTGTTTGATGCTGTGATTTATGTCTTCTAATACATTCTTACTGATTTTTCTTATCTGGGATTTAGTGATGTTGATTAGTCTAGTGATGGGTTTGTTTTTGAGGTTCACTTTGTCGTCCTTCATGAGTATGTAAGCATCTTTTTCTATAGTTTCCCTACTCTATTGCTGATGTTGAATTTGCCAGTGATGTTTTTGCTCTCCTTATTTATACTAATTTCATAGTTGTTCTTCTTGGTGTTTAATTTTTTTTGTAGTTTTGTGTGATATTGTTGGTCATGAGTTTGTTGTAGGTTTGGTAATTCATTTCATATTCATTGTTAGCCTTGTCTCTTTTAACAAATATGTTGATTTGTTCTATTTCCTTTTTTTCAATTTTCTCTGGTATGGGCTGATATACTTATTTTGGCACTTAAAATCTACCATACAAGAAAATTGAGGATTTTGGGAACAATGACCACCCGACTGTAGGAAACTTCCTAATTAAATCCATTACCAGACCTTCTAACTCTCCCAATTTTGTCAAAGGACTCCAGATTTAGAACATTTTACCTTGCTCCCCCGATTTCATCTTATCTCCCAGCATTTCAATACTTGAACATCTTTCTTTGTACATAAAAACAAAACTGATAGCTGTTCAAGTCATCAACTTGATGGTACTATCTTCAATTCTGGCAATGAAATCAAAACATTCTGAGTCAAAAACATCCTCTTACAAGCAGCAACCTGGGGAAGAACAATTGAAAGGGGTATCTGACATTACAAAGTTTCTTTACAAATAAAGAACTGTTTATTTTCAGATTTTTTTCAAAAAGTTATGTTCAGAGGAAGTATATCATTTTGTGTTCTCTATAGTTGGTGTACATTTTTCAGAAATTTCACTATTTTTGTTTGTGTCTCCTTATTTTTTTTCTGTAATAATGTAAGCTCTCCCTATCTGATAACCTCTGAGATTGGCAGGTCTGCAATACACTAGCTAATTGCTCAGTGAGACTATATTGTTATAGTAACAGAGGTACCACTTGGGATATCACCTGGCCTCTTAGGACTTATTTATAGATAGTTTTTCTCAAGTTGGGGTCAAATTTTATTCAATATTGCATTGTACACAAGTAAATAGAAAGTGATAGCTTCTGGCTATGATCCCCCAATTTAGTTCTTTTTCTAAACTTTTGTGTCAGATATGTTTCGGAAACGGCTGGCAGCAATGTCAAGCCTCTTTAAATGCAGCTAAAACCGGAATTTAATAAAACATTGAAATATTAGACATGATATTACTCTATTTGTTATGTTTATTCATGTATATATTTAATTTACAAAAAAATATCAAATTATTTGTATGAGTTTATATTTCTCAATAATTTTTTTCTTGAGTTTCATTTATTTGGATTTCTTACTGTTATCCACATTAAAACCTGATAGATAAAAACCTTAACGTCATTACAGTTATACTGTAAATAGATCCCCTCTCCCTCTGCATATTTGGTTTTGATATTGTACCAGTTGCATTTAATAGGGTTCAAATCACTTTATCAACTCTGAAGTTTCCCCTATTTGTTGGTTATCCAAATCAAATGATAATTCCGCATTCATCATTTTGCTTGAAAGGGTGAATGTGATAAGAAAAAAGAAAGAAATTGAAGGATTGCTTCTTCATCTCTTGAAGGAAGAAAAAGAGAGAAAGGAAGAATTTATTTTAATTTATCCATTCATTTATTTTTAGATGAATCTATATTGATAAATACATCCAATGTTGTTCTTGCCTCTAATATTATATCTAAATTAATCCAGTCCATTAATCTCTCATTTGCAAAGTGTAAATAATAAAATAAATCGCAATTTGCAAAGTGTAAATAATAAACATTTAACAGCCTTAAGCATCATTGTTTTCAAATCTATGATGTCGGCAGAAATGATTTTTAATTATAGGTTTGATAGATTCTATATGTGTGAGGGATAGTAGGAATTGTAGTTGGTTCTCTGTTGCGACTGGATGGTTGCAGTTGTTGAAGTCAAAGGAATTTGTCTACACGTGCTTTGACTTTGAGTTTACAGCAACATGCTCACGTCACTAGAAGTGTTGTTGAAGGAAAGTCGATAATAGCTATGGTAGAAAGGAGAATTTCCTTACTATATGATTATGGACACGGAGATGAAACAGAGTTCGTAATCGTAATAAAGACATACAAATGTTTAGACAAACAAATAGAACGTACATTTAATGAATCAACAAATGAGACAATCATAACAAAACGTATAAAGCTGAAAGGATGATACACGTAAACATTAGTAAGATCGATCAGGATAGAAGAGGCCTGTTTAGCTGAGATTAGGGAAGGAAATTGGATCTGTGATAGAATGGGCATATAGTGCAAGCTTGTAGCTTGGTTGAAGAGAAAGATAGCACTAAAGCGAGGAGTAGGAGCTTTGAGCAAAGTAGTTGCCGTGAGTTAATGAAGCGGGAGTAACTGAAATTCTTTGAATCTTTAAAGCTTGGTATTTCGAAGAACAAGGAATAATTATGGAAACTAGATTATCAGTGGTATGTCTAACTGCCAAGTTGGGGGCGATGTACGACCCCTGAATTTTTAATTGCTAATGAGCGACTTGGGGGACATTCTCAGACGCAAAAAACCACACGACGGAAAGACTATTTAAGTCGCAGAAAACACATGAGGTTCAACCCCATGTACGTTTCCTGAAGTAAGGAGAATTAGAAAACAGAAGATAATCATGACTGTTGTGTAGTAAATGCAGGAGAGGTGGATACGCATTTGAGCCAGAGGACCTGCGATTTGTAGCTGAGTGCATGGCAGATATCTCAACATCTGTGAAAATAAAATAGGCCAGGTTTAAATCAATGATTGCTTATGGTGGAAAAACAGTTAGAAGGAATCAGGCGGGAGCCCAGCGAAATAATACTGTTTCTAAAGAAGAAAAAGAAGGAAACGTAAACGACTAAAAAATTCGGAGCATTCATGCGTTCAAGGCTTTTTATAGACAGTAGATAAAGTGGTGTTTTGCATATGCGATTAGATTTAAAATTTCGTAAGTAAGGCTAATATTTATTTATTTTCCCATCAGATTTTGACTAAAAATAAAGGAGTCGCTATAGGAATCGATAATATTCTGCAATACTTCTTCAGTTTAATAGAATCTATTAAGACATTATTTAATGTTGGGCGAAGCGTCCACACTAATGGACTGACATAGCAGACATCGTATAGATATATAATGTGCGGGTGTCTATTTCCTTGATATATAGATACACATGCAGGGGTGTGGAGAGAGCTTCTGCACCCCCAACAAATTTTACGGTAGTGAAAGTTTTTCCTTGTTTGTTTTGTCACTTTTCTCTGTACAAAATCAGGTTTATATTTCTATATTTGACATTTAACAAATACGATTAATGTTTCCTCAAGTCTTTCAATAGATAACATGGAAAGAGTTCTTTTGAATGTAAAAGAGTTTATGCTAATTATCGGAATCAGAATATCACAAAAATATGAGCAGTTAGTTAATAACTGCCAAATTCAAACAATACGCGTTCGAAAAATATCAGCAATTTGTTTTCAAAACATAAATAGGTTAGACAAAGTTCTAGGAATTAGTACTACGAAAGAGTTTTAAAATATGTTTGTTTGTAGGAAAATACATATCTGTTCGGCTCGCGCAAAATTACAAATTGATTACAAGTCACATTTACCGAAGTTCAGTGTTTTTTTTTTCTTTTCATGTGGTTGCTCTGGAGACGTTTCGCTTCCCTCTCCCTTTACTGTGATAGGACTGACGTTTGGAAATTTTGTGGGGTTAAAGATTGGTCAACGTGGTAGAGATGCTATGACTACTGACGTCAGTGGCAATGGTAATGTCAAGTCCATAGATACACATACCCCTAGCGTAAAGTAGTAACAACAAACGACCTCCTACAGCTAGATGATTCTCACATTCAGGTTGAAGGAAAGAAATTCAGACAATTTACCATTATATCGTACAATTGTTGGCAAGATTTGAAAAAACAAAACAAAACAAAAACAAAACAAACAAACCAACTTTTGAATGATTTATTCTTGCAAAATATTGGAATATAATTGTTACAAGTAAGTTGGCCCAATGAACAAGTGAAAGTGCAGACAAATCGATCAATGCTTTGTCTTACCGATTTATATTTTCTCTTTGAATGTCTAAAGTCTTAATTTGTCTACGAATAGTTATCATCTTGCGGACGAAAGATACTGTGGCCTCTTATGAAATTGGGGTTTCTTGAAATAGTCAGATTTTGTACTTTATGAAGGTGGAAGATTCGGTGTATATGGAGTTTAGCATCTAAGAGAGATAATTCTATCTTTTCAGGGAGAGAATCCATTTTTAGGGGAGACGTGCTCTCAGGGTGATTAATGGGAGATAACTCGGAAAAGAATAATATGTATAAATTTCATAAATCTGAAATATCGAACAAATGAAAAGAAAGAACTACGAGTAACAAAAGAGAAATTAAAAGCTCATTTATAATCATAAGACATTTATCAAATGAACAACAAGAAATTAATTATGAAAAGCTCATTCATAAATTAGAAAAAGGTAATAAAAGAAAGAAAAGTCTGTACCCACTCGTTTTCTTCAAGATGTGAGTGCATGTCGGCTAATTTTCTCCGTTTGTGACATTTTTTCATTCGATGAGTAAATTGTTTTCAACCCTTTTCTTTATTATCCTGTTTTTCTTTTCAATCGGCTGAATAAAGTTCTTAAAATTTATTATGACCATTTCTGATTTTTTTGTTTGTATGATGTGAAATTTCTTTTGTGTATGTCTTCTAATTTCTTTTCTTTTTGTGTTTGTATTGATTTAAAAAAAAAATTACTTGTTATATTTGTGACGTATTTTTATGCAATTTTCTTTTCTTTTTTTTTCTTTCATTCCATTTTGTTTTAATGGTTGGAATGGAATATTTTGAGTTTATAATGAGCTTTAATTTTTGTGTAGTTTGTCCGATCTTCAATTTCTATTTGTAATAGTTGTGACGTTTTTTGTACGACGCCTCATTTTCTTCCTTTTTAATCATCGGAATAACGTGTATTTCTTTTTTTTTTCTTCATACTTTTCTTCAAGTTATCCCTCTTCAATTTTTTGGAAATGTTACCTCCCTTGAAAAAAAAAAAGTTATCACCGAAAGATGCTTAACTGCACAATTATCAAAGACTGAGTTCGATTAGAGTCTTGAGAACTGAATTGTTCGATTCCAGCTTGACTTGGTATCTAAATCTTCAAGGGGACTTTGTTGATTAAGGAATCGAGTTCGATTTTTGTGTAGACGTGCCCCTTATTTCTCACCAGGACTCTGGTTGGTTACTATTTTGACCATTACACTAATGAGATGCCCTGTTAGGAGAACATACAACAAATATGGTCCCTGTGTGAACGTTCGAAGGAGAATCAACAAAAGTTTATTATTCAGGGGTCCGTGGATAACAAAACAATTTATTGCACATCACTTTAGAATTAACAACTGAGTCAAACTCAATTTATTAACATAACAAATACATTAATTAAACTATTAAATGAAATTTAGATCAGGAATTCTCAAACCGGGATACGCATATACCCTTAAGGACCAGGGTCGGATTAACATTGTCCAGACCATAGGCTTAATGTGTATTTTTCTTCAGGTTCCTGATCTGGGGGCCTGCAAACATCAGACTCCCTTGCTTCTTCAAAACGTAACCATACTTAATGCATTGTTTTGTGAATAATTATACCTCATTCTACGAACTTTCGCTTTACGAAATATTAGGAACAAATTAGTTCGCTAAGGCGATGTATATCTTTAAATACTTTTGTTTGATTGTTGTTTTTTTCCCACACATATTTGGTGGACCCCTAAGACTGTCAGACCCTATGTTTCGGCCTAGCAAGACTATAAGCCTATCTGCCACTTCTAGAGACACGCAAGAAAAAAATTACGTGGGTATGCAAGGAATCTCTTCCGTTTTCTTTTTTTGTCGTCTCTTTGCTGACACTTTGCAACTAAACATAAGAACTATATTCATATTTGTTTACTTTTCCAAAGTATTGCTTGGCTTCGAAATCAGGTATTTATCCAACAACTCAGCCATGAGCATGTCAAATTTTGGGCCATGGCTTAGTTGGCTCTTAGGAAAGGGATCATCATCATCATCATCATCATCATCATCATCATCATCATCAGTAGTCCTTTATAGCCCCCATCGTTGAACATAGACGTTCCCCAGGATTCGCCACACTTCTCTATCAATGTGTGTCGCGGAACCAATACTTCCTGAACTTGTCTGGTTCGTCTCTCTATCTTGAATTCTGCCGGAGTCGGTTATGCATGTTATACCTGGGGATCCATGATGAGAGTCGTGAGGTCCATCGATTGTCTGCCATTCTTGCAACATGACCAGCCCATTGCCATTTGAGTTATCTAATAGATTCTATGATGCCTCGGGCTCCTGTTTTCCCCCTGATATATTGCACAGTCTTGTGATCTCTCCATGTTAAGTTGAGCATGATTCTTTTTTATGCACGCTTCATGCTTCTCAGTTTAAGGGTGAGTCTCTTGGTTAATAAAAGAACAAATTCTATACTTTTACTTTCTCAAGAAATACGCCGAACTTACAAACTATTTTATGACTTCGTTAATAAAGCAATTATGACTTGGTATCAAAATCTTCGAAGGGGACTTTGTTGATTAAGGAATCGAGTTCGATTTTTGTGTTGACGTGCCCCTTATTTCTCACCAGGACTCTGGTTGGTTACTATTTTGACCATTACGCTAATGAGAATTAGAATTTTTCAATTTTTCAATTTTTTCTTGCCTTTTTTTACCCTTTTTTTTTCCACTGGGACCTGTTGGGTCCCCATGCTGCCCGGCCCTAACAGTTGAAGGTATTGGGCCCTCTCCGCGGCCCAGCACACACATAAACATATGTCCGCTCAGATAGTTTATTGCCTCACTTGCAGAATGTTTGATTCCCGGTATGAGCAAAAAGTGTGGAAAACTCTTCATTAGGACAAATTCCTCTGTGCACTCGGCAACTTATTGCTGTGTGATTAGAGTGAAGGTATCCCTTCAGTGGACTTGCATCCTGCTAAAGGGGTGGTCATAAAAACTTGTTGGTATAAAGTCCTGGTCTCGGACAGACCTGAGACTTGCAAGGGTCACTAAGCTGACGCATATCACAGAAACTGTAACTTTATCACTGATCATCATACTCAATCGGGGATTGTCCCTTAAGAGATGTGACACTTAACTTTTTTTAACATACACATACATATGTACAGACATGTTGTGTAAGGACAATTAGATACATTTTAGACATCGGTCTCTGGATAATTACAAAAGATGGGAACGTGAAACTAGCACCACCGGAAACGAAAACCCTTGAGATTTTTTGGCAGTATTTACAATGACTCAATAAATGCAGAATTGGTCACACAAGTGTCAAACCGAAAATCCATTTGTTCTCAAATGCACCCCAGCGTATCTCATGTTGATTATCAGTTTGGCTCAGTTGGTAAGTGGTCGTGATTTTAAAATCACAGTCGGGAAATGGAAATATCATATTTTGGTTTGGTTTAACTTGACAAAAAGTGAAGATTTTACTCCCTGAAATTTGATGAGGGTTGTTCTTGTTACGGGGGTTGCTGGTTAAAGTCAACCCCTACTTGGACTGGATTTTGACAAGAAATCTCAAATTCGTGAATACTTTTGGTTTGGTTTAACGTGATTGGATAGACAAACGGTAAAGAGTTCACTCCCTCAAATTTGATGAGCACCATGTCGGTGAAGAACGAAAAAATAATTTTCATGATACCAAAAAATGAAGCATAGCTCCGGTGCAGGGTGACTATGAAAAATCCCTGGATCCGCTCCAAAATCTAATCGATTCTTCCTTAACTCATGACCCATCATACCACAAAATTTCATTAAGAACTTCTAGATATATTGTATGGACAAAAAGACAGATGCAATACCTCTTTTAACTTTGTTAATTGGTGTCAGTTAAAAAGTAGTGTTTGCAAATAAATCCCCGATGTGTATCAAACTTTTTTTCAAGCTTTAAAAGATCTGTTGGTAAGATCTGTGATGACAAGATCCATGGTTATATATCTCAAAACTATCCGTGATAAAAATCGCCAATTAATTACAAGGCTCCAGGGGGATTCGAACCCTCGACCTCCAGTTTACTAGACTGGCGCTCTAACCAACTGAGCTATGGAGCCACACCAATGACGTAACTTTTACGTAAATTTCATTGCCCTGTATTGTAGAGAGAAAATGCGGGTATTGTTGGAGTCATTAGCAATAAATTGCAAGTTCGATTATTGAAGAAGGAAGATGACAAAATAGCACGATACATATGAAATTAGCAAGATAAATTTTGATTGTTTCCAACCTTATCGATTAAAGTGAATCATGCTTAGATATAAATCATAGAAATCATTGGAAATATTTATAATCCAAGGGACGTAACTTTGGATGAAAACGGCATACAATGAAATAACTTGAAAAAGGAAAGGATATGTTAATTCGGTTTATTTTGAAAAACGTGTAAAAATAATAATAAAACTTCTCACAACATATTTGACTGCCGAATAGATATAACAGTAAATCGTGTTATTATCAAACATTTTAGTGATGGTTTCTCCAGACACATTTTGACTTACACGAGTTACTCGTGTTTATTCAATTAAAGGAACTCCCCAAGAAAAATCAGGGTTTCTTTCTATTACCTCCCTTTGATTTCTTTACCTGGCCTCATATTCTATTCACGCATTTTTATCGCAATCGCTTGGCAATTTTCAAAAGGAATAAAGAAGATCACTGTACATTATTTTTACTTGATATTTTTAGCATTAATGTTAGCTGCTGTTGCTGCTGCGGCTAATGATGATGATAATATAAATCTAAAAAAAAAAAATATAGCTACTTTTAGCTATTGAGAGAGGTAACATTTTCCAATATTTACCCAAGTCTTTTTAGTCGCTGGTTTGTAAGGATAACTACCCTATTTGAATCACGTGTATGTAAAGCTTGAATCTTATTTTTTTCTTTTTTTTTGAGGCCTCCGAAAATTTAAGGCAAAACTTACACATACAATATAAATTATTGTCTACTGTAAATATGAAAAAGAAGTTGCCTCCCTTGAAGGCTAAGAATTGCTAGATTTTTACATTTTTCATTTCCAACAAACTTTCTTGCTAAATATTGCGAATATGGTTGAAAACGTACAATGGCTTCTGAAATCTTTGCATGTTTGAATTTTATTTGAATAAATACATTATTCAAAAAATCAAAAATTTAGAGAATTATTATTTGAGCCTCGAAATATTTTTTTGAGTATACTTTACATTATTTACTATGGTCAAATATTCATTCAAAGGCTCCAATGAATGATGAAAATAAGTATAATTATTTGGATCTTTAAATTACATATCTTTCTATTGAAAATTCAATCAGGGATCAATTATTAAAGCCTTCACATGATTTTTCAAGCATACTTAATATTGACTGATCACAAATTAACACAATAATTGAAATAATTCAATAAATAAAGATTCAAACATCCAAAGCTTTCAGGAGTCATAACAAGTTTAGCTATAAAGTTAGCTTGAGATTTAGCCACTTTCAGCCATTTTTAACCACCAGGAGAGACCATATCTTTTTATATCTATGGCAGACGATTTACACCGATTCATGCAAGTTTTACCAAATTAAGGAATAATACCACCCCAATCTTCATTCAGTCAAGAAACAAATGTAATAATTTTTATTTCTGATGTTTCAATTTTCATCTCTGATGGAAGATTTCTCAAATCCAAAGAAGGTTAGTCTGAATACGATTAAAAAAAATTTTTTTTTCCAGTGCTATGAATAATGCAGGTCAAACTTTTTTGTGTTGCATCCCTGTTCATGAACATAAAGTGAAAGGTCCCTTAGGAAAATAAGATAAAATAAAATAGAATGAAAATACAATACAATTTCTTTCTTTTTTTAAATGGACATTTTCCTTAAGCAATTTACATTATACATACTTAGTCAGCATTAAAATACACATTCATTCAAGTTATAGAAATGTATGAAACTAGATAATTTTTTTATGATCCTACCAGTACAGGGAATATTTACCAGGCACATTTCATTCATTTATTTTTCCTAAATTCTTCAATATATTTCAGCTGATAACTCCTCAAATTGCCCTATCAATTTATTTTTCTATCTTATAGGATCTAAATTTATCTGAGTTATTTTTAAAATCATACATACTTTTACTATTTTTTTATATAAGATGGTAAACTATTCCTGTATTTCAAAACACTTTCGGAGAAAAAATCAATTTGTTTTTGCGACTTTGTTTTTTTAATAGACCTATCAAGTAAATTTCCCATCCTATTTGACTAATAAAACATTAGAATTCTATAATTTGTAAAGCCATTGATTATTTTGAAAGTTTCAATTAAGTCTAACTTTTCTAATCTATCCTTGTAACTTGAATATCTCATACCACTTATAATTCTGGTAAATTTTTCTCAAAAATAACTCTGATTTCAAATTTAATTTCCAATTACCATAATTACAATGAGACACGTAAGTTTTGAATTGCGCACGTCAATCTCTGAGCCAATCAGTCCTTTTTAAGAGTTGATATTGATAAGTTTCAAGTTTTTATGACTCAGAAAAGTAACAATAAATAAAGAATAAGACTGGTTACTTCAGGGACAAACTCTACACTAACACAAGCTTATAAGTTCTTGAAATATTTCGACTTTTGTAAAAACATTTTTCCTTTAACAGGAAAAGATCTTTAAATTTGATTATGGAAGAAGACTTCATGAAATAGTATCTTGTTATTTTTCTTAGTAATTTACTAAGAAAAATAAAAAGATATGAAGGTATGAAAATCTAGATAGTTCTAGATAGAATTTCTGGCCATTCAGATATTAACTAAAAACTAACATTTTTTAAATCATTTCATTTCTCTTTCTCTATACTTCCCTCACTTTCTTTCTTTCTTTTTTCCTCTCTCTCTTTCCCTCTTTCTTTCTTCATTCCTTTCAGTGATTGATGATGTAGGAATAAAATCTCTCTCCTCTCTTCTCTCTCAGTCCATCATTCTAAACTTTTCAGTTCTTAGTCTTGACCGGAAGTCTGGAATTAGAATTGTTGTCAGGTAAGGAAAATAAAGTCAAAACACAGTAGAAGTTTGACAAAAAAACAACTTACAGCAGGCTTGGGTTAGAGTGTCTGATTTTTTTTCTTTTTAGTCTTCATGAAACCATATGAAGACTCTGATTACTAAAGCCTCCCACTCTACAATATAGAAGTTTGTGAAGTGACTAGATGCACATTTAGAAAATAACGCACAGCATGGTAGATATGGACACTGATACTTATTGCAAGATATGTCAATAGAGTGAAACCCATATTACAAAGAACACAAATAGGGGTCACTGTCACAAATACCAAATACATTACCATCCTGGTATTAGATACAGATTTGTGACATGACATCAAGATCCCTTTCATACTGGAACTCCTCATCAGATGAAACAGTGAAGTCTATTTTTATCAACGTGTTCAAAAAAAACATTAAAGAAGCTAGCTTACCACACAAGTATAAACATTTCTAAAACAGGTCTAGTTTGTCACTAAATAGAAAGCGTCATGTGACCAACATCTTTTGGCAGTATGCAGTGTTTGGGGTGAT
>OY735235.1:34654351-34721851 GCA_963457665.1 Thysanoteuthis rhombus
ATATAAATATATGTATAGGTATATATAAATATATGTACACAAAAACATATATATATATATATATATATATATATAAATATATATATATATATATATATATATATATATATATATATATATATATATATATATATATATATATATATATAAAATATAGAAACATATAAATATATATATATATTTATGTAAATGTATATGCATAAATGTATTTTCTCGTTTTTTAAGGCTAATACATATATATATATATATATATATATATATATATATATATATATATATATATACATATATATATATATATATGTATATGTATATATATATATATAAATGTATATATATGTAAATGTATAAATAAATGTATGTGTATATATATATATGTCAATATACATATATATGCATATATATATATATATATGTATATATATATGTATATATATATATATATGTATACATATATGTATATGCATATATATTCATGTACATTTATATATGTATATGTACATGTGAATATATATGTATATATATATATATGTATATAATATATCATATATATATAAATCTGTGTGTATGTGTGTGTGTGTTTATATATATATATATATATATATATATATATATATATACATATATATATATATATATGTATATATATATATATATATATAAATGTATATATATGTAAATGTATAAATAAATGTATGTGTATATATATATATGTCAATATACATATATATGCATATATATATATATATATGTATATGTATATATATATATATATATGTATACATATATGTATATGCATATATATTCATGTACATTTATATATGTATATGTACATGTGAATATATATGTATATATATATATATGTATATAATATATCATATATATATAAATCTGTGTGTATGTGTGTGTGTGTTTATATATATATATATATATATATATATATATATATATATATATATATATATATATATATATATATATATATATATATATATATATATAAAGGCTAATATATATATGTATGCATGTAAAGGGAAAGGGTGTAGATCCGATAGAATGTTGATGAAAATTTGTTAATATGAAAAATTGAAAGACTTGAATAGTTTTGGAAAATTTCATAATGTAATTTTTTTTTATTTACATAGTTACACTTTTTACATCATCTTTTTTCAAAAACATCTTTTCCCGTAAGATGTACCCGAATAATTCTTGTACCAGATTTCTCCCCAATCAGTTTTTTCACAAACAGCACAAAGATTTTGAGGAGTGAAATTAATTTTCTATGCAAGTCTGAATTTTTTTTCATCAGGTGTCGATTTTGCGCAGGAATTTTAGTTCATTATGTAGACATTTGCTATTGGATTTGTATCTTTATCTTTGTTTCTTTTATTGCAACGTTCCATCTGCTGTTGTTCGGACTCCCAATTTGCAAATAATGATCCTTGAGTATCGCCCATATTTTTTGAGTTTCCAAATTCAAATGACGAGGAATCTAAAAAAAAAAAACGAAACAATGCAAACCCTCTCGAAAAAAGTGAACAAAATTCAGATGTGTCTCTTAAACCTTTTTTTAAAAATCCCCTTTCTTCATATAATTTAGATTTGGAATTACGTGATATAAAAAATAATTAAAAATTTTTGTTTCTTTTTTTTCTTTAGAAAGGAATAACAAGAAAATAGGGATTTTCCAAGATTATTTTTATTTATCAATTAGTTTCTTTAAAACTCAATCTCGGCTTCTGGTTGAGGTTTGGCTGGATAAAGAATCTAACGTTTACGTTTTGAGCATATTTTGCAAAAAAAATACGAGGAAAAACTGAGAAGCCGTCATATGCAATAATTTCTGCAGATTAGAAGTCACACGCAATATGGGAGGTAACTCTCTATCATAATATAGAGTTACCTCCCATTATACGTTAAGCTGCTCACATAAATAGCAACATGACTCAACCCAGAAGTAGTACAACACAGGACCTATCATCCTGTAAGTTTGGGACCAGAAGTGATCTGGATACCTGGATTTTTCGGATTTCTGGACCAAGACTTAATGTATATTGAATTATATTTTATTGTTTAATGACAATGAAAAGTAAAAGATAGGATTTTATTTAACGGATTCAAATTAATTGTCTTAAAAAAACAGGACCTTTTAAATCAATATTCATTCACTAATTTTCATCTGGAGACAATTTAACCTCGCCATTGAATTGAAACAAAGAGCGACCAACCGGTGAACTACTGAGCAGTCCGCCAGATTCAAAACAGAGAGAGTTGGGGAAATTTTGGGATCGATCCAGGAAAATTTCCTGATTGTGAGATATTTTCCCGTTTTCTTTTTCAATTAGATTTATGTATACCCCCAGGACTGTCTATACGATATCTTGAATGATTCTAAATGAATTTCTGTGAAATTCTGTGTAAGGTTGGACAATAGGCAACAGGAGAATCAATCAAATTTCAGAGTTGGTCCATGTACACTTACCTCCCTACATCGTAGTTACATGTTAAAACAACATAACATCGTCATAATTTCATGTCTGTCCACACGATATCTCTAACAATTCGCAATGAATTTCAATGATATTTTCTTAGAAGGGTGGACAATAAACCATGGAAGAACTAATTGAATTTTTGAGCGGATCCATTCACGATTACCTCTGCTACATCGTAATATCCAAATCACCTCACACTGCCAAAATGTCATGTCTGTTCACACGATATCTCCGAAAGGGATCAATGGATTTGGTGAAATTTTGGGATGATCCCGGGAAATTTCCTGATTGAGAGATGTCTTTCCTTTTTTTTCCACAATTAAATTCATGTAAACTCTCATGACTGTCCACACAATATTCCTCAAATTTATCAATAAATTTCAATTATATTTTCTGTATGGGTGGGCGATAGGATACAGGACAACTGATTAAATTTTGGAACGGATCCATGCGTATTTATCTTCGGATATTTTAGTTAAACCCGGAAAATCTATCCTAAATAAATAGTTCTATTACCAAAACAAATGCAGACGAATATCGCCGACCGCTGTCAAAATCGTTTAAACAATTGCGCAGGTTTTTGAGTTCTTTTCTTTTCCTAATTATGTCTGTAGGGTGAATGGGGGGTGCAGATGGCCTAACGGTTATCAGAGTTCAGATTTTGGCTGATACAGTTGGTGTTCACGAACGAATACCCTCGGGAAAGGCGTGAGTACACTCATTACCTCAGCTATGGGTAAATAGCAGATGAGACTCAGCTTCCTAGCCTTGAACTTCACCCAAGCTATTGGTAAATAGTAATGTTAAT
This sequence comes from Thysanoteuthis rhombus, assembly GCA_963457665.1. Classification (NCBI taxonomy): domain Eukaryota; kingdom Metazoa; phylum Mollusca; class Cephalopoda; order Oegopsida; family Thysanoteuthidae; genus Thysanoteuthis; species Thysanoteuthis major. The sequence continues at coordinate 34,657,652 of OY735235.1, forward strand.
TTTTGATTTTTATTTGTATTTCTACTTTATTAATTGCGGATTTTTTATTTTTGATTTTGATTTTAATTCATTTTAGAAATTTTATTTCAATTTTTCATTCTATATATATTATTAATTTCTTAATTCAGAATCAATTTTAATTTTGATTTGATTTTTACTTCAATTTCGAGTATTAAATTCAATTGTTAATTTTCAATTTCGATTTTTATTTTCTAATTTCATTTCAATTTTTAATTCTTTCTATTTTATTTTCTCTTTCTATTCTATTTAAATTTTCAATTCTTTCAAAATATTAATTTTGATTTTCATTCAAAAAAAATTCATTTGAATTCTATTTTGATTTCTATATCACTTCTAATTTTAATTTTGATTTTCTATTTTTAAAATTCTATTTCTTTTTTTCAAATTTTGTTTTTCAATCTTTATTGTATAACTCTTGAAAAATGACCCTAGTTGATGAAAGTCTTCATTTTTCAAAAATACGTTCAAAAGATGACTTGGACAGTGTTTAGGCTCGATGTCAAATCACATCCTAGTTTTAGAATTTACGTTATCATTATTTACAAATAAATTAGGGAAAACTACTCTATAATCTGTATTCATAATACCTATTGTTGTCTCCTTTGAAGAATCAGACGATCATAATCTAGATTATTAGGATTAGAACAAAAGAATACTCCTCAGCATTACTATGAAGCTGCTAATTGGACTGGAAATTGTTTTATTCTCTATTTTAACGGTATTGAGTCAATAATGGGCCGTTTTTGTTATGTCATTGTAACAAATAAGATATTCAGAAATTGGATCATCGTAATAAAGATTTAGTTCAGTACCAAGGTGAGTTATTTGTAGATAATCCTCCCACATTCGATGGCTGATTCCCAAACAGTACTAGACCAATTATCCAGCTTCTAGAAAACCGGAATTACCAGAAAACCTATTTTACAGGGAAAGTGAAATGCTGCCTTTTTTTCAACTTGGAAACAATAACAACAACAACAACAACAACAACAACAACAACAACAATAACAACAACAACAACAACAACAACAACAACAACAACAACAACCACCACCACCACCACCACCACCACCAACACCCTCTAACAAACAAGCATTCCAAGTCATTAATTACTACCTCTCATATATGTTTCTTCTTATACCATAAAGGGAACAGATTTAATTAGTCACTCAATAGGGACTATCAAATCACCAACGTTTTTAGGAAGTATGCCGTGTCCGGTTGATCAATAAAAAGAAAAAAGAGAAAAGGGGTGATCAGTGAATAAGTTACTTCACTCACCCTTTGTTGGGCAGTGATCATTAAAAAAAAGTCTGAATTTTTAATGAAATTCTGAATGAATGCTACCCGACACAAACTAAGGAATCGATTTGAGATAAACTTACATTGACCTCCCCCCACATCACACCACCGAAAAGATGCTTTAAGGGGGAAGGGGAATTTAAAAAACAAAACAAAAAAAATTCCCTACTCACTGAAGGGAATATGCGTGCAAATTTTTAAATTATCACTATGAACGGTTAGGGCTGGGTGAGGTCTAGATCCGTTGATACATTTAAATGTTAGAACACACAAATAACCTATATCTAGCAACAGAATTTAAACCGGTCTCAGAAGAGAAATGAACAATACAGTGCGAGAGAACTGACAAAATTTTGGAGCAGAACCATGCATAGTTACCTCCCCTACATTGCGTTGTATGTCCAGACCACAATCGCCATCATTTCGTGTCAGCCCATACGATATCTTCAAAAGTTATCAATAAATTCCTATGACGTATTTTGAATGGTGGACATTAAGCATCAAAAGAATTGATGAAATTTTGGATAGGATCCTTGCACAATTATCTCCCATCCGTTGTAGTTATGTCGAAACCACATAAGATTGCCATATCTTCCTGTCCACTGGTTATCTCCAAAAGTTATCAATGAATTGGAATTAGATTTTGCAAAAGGGTGGACAATAGACTACGGAAGACGTGACTACATTTTGGAGCGGATCCATGCATAATCACCTCCCTTACGTTTCAATTTTGTTAACCCCGGATGACATTGCAAATTTTTTCTTGTCTGTCAATGCGATATCTCAGAAAGTACTGGATAAGTTTCAATGAAATTTTGTGAATCGGTGGACAATGGGACGAGAAAGAGGTGGTGAATTTCGGGGGCGAATCTTTTTCTGAATAAGAATTATTTTTTGTGTTTTCCTTCCAATTGTATTTGTATATATGTTCATGACTGTCAACACGATATCTCAAAAAGTTACAAATGAATTTCAATGATATTTTGTGGAAGTGTGTACAATAGGCTAAGTAAAGGCTGATGGAATCTTTGGGCAAATCCACGCACAATCCTGACAATGTCGTTTGCGGACGTGAGTGCCCCTCGAGTGTTTTCTAGTAGATTAATTTGTATATATTGTAAACAGTCACATTCTTTACTTTCTTTCATTTAGTTTTCATCGTATATTTCACGTTTTAAGGAATTTGAGAAGATCAATAATGATCAAACAGGTCCTACTTTAGGAGTGTGTGAATTTGTATCCGTTAAATACAATTTCGTCCTTTACTTTTCATTGTTTATTTTATGCTTGGACATGTCCTTTCAAGAGATCTATGTTTGGAATGGCATCGTTCGTAGAAACAATCATCAAAGCTATAATTCAACTCGACCCCCCCCCCTCTCTGTTGGGCTGTGATGACGAAGAAAAGTCCAAATTTTCAAAGAACAAGCCCGAATGTTGCTGGACACAAAGGGACCAAATTAGTATAAACTTACATCGTTAACCGATCCCCTTAAAAATCCAGCGGGGGGCAAAAAGTCGTTTTTCTAGGCATGATAAGGCGTAAAAGTTGAAATTTTAGCCCTCTTGCTCCATTGGTGTTACCTGTACGTGCGATAATACATAGATAGCCAACCAGCCTAAAAAAAACTTCTCTCGAAAAATTTGAATCTAAAAAACCACACTCGTAAACGCTGTTGACATATAGATTCGGTCCAAAAAAAAACAACAAAAAACATGCGTATTTCAAGATGAATTTCTATTGTAAGTCGAGCAAACCTCTCATACCGAGAACCGTAAATCCAAACAACTTGTAACTACAGTGTCAGGTGGACGGACTAACATACCTGGCAAATATCAACTTCGTACAATGGCTAATTGTTGAGTTATGTCGGCACACATACACGCACAAACACGGAGATTTCTCAAAAAAGATTAAGGATTAGAGACTGTCAACAAAAACTGTCAACATTAACATAGGTTTCTTCATGGCAATGTATGTATGTATCGCACGAACAGGCAATACCAATAGAGCTAGAGGGCTGACAAAATTACTCCTCATTATATCTTTAAAAAAGCCTCTCCCTAATAGGTTTTTAGTGAATGGGTCAACCTACAATGTAAGTTTATGCTACCTTAGTGCCTTACTATATATATGAAATTTTGAGGTATTATTATTATTTCTATTATAATTCGGACCATTCTCATCTTGGTTGATTTTCATACAACGTTTCGGCCGTTATACTCTACGGCCTTCATCAGGTATCATCTGGTAGGTGTGGGGAAGTAACGAACCGAATCCTTTATTTATCCGACGGGGGTATATTGACCGCACTCCCCTCTTAGCATTAGCAGTATCATTATTGTTTCACCCTGGGACTGAACCTAGAACCATCAGATTACTTGCAGTAATTTTGTCTTATTCTGTAACCACTATGCTTTGTGTCCATGTTAGTGCCTTACTATGTGTCCAGTCGCGTTCACGCTTGCATTTTTGAAAGTTCAGTCTTTTTTTTTTGTTATCACAACCAAACAAATTGCAAGAAATTTGATTTTCATTGATCACCCTTTTTTCAATTTTCTAATTGATGATATGGTCTGCTGCCAAAAAACGTTGGTGACTTGACGGTCTCTGCTGTATGTATCGAAAATCCAGAAATCTAGATCACCTCCAGTCTGAAGCTTACTGGATAAATGATCCAATACTGTATTACGAAGATAAGAAACAGGTAACAACTTGCTCGAGGTTTTAATCTCCAATTACAGTGTTGAAGACAAGAAGTTTTTTTTTTTGCTCTTTATGATATCAGTGAAGCACCAGGACAAAGATTTATTTTGTCAGACAACTAATGAAATATTCATTGCATATTCGTTGGAGTCTTTTTATGACATGAGTATTTAAATATTAGAATGGTCAATCTGGCTGTATGCTTCCAAAAGGTAAACTTTCACACCAGAACCCATTGAATGCCCGAGAAGCGTGTAAGTGGAAAAGAAAGAAGAAAATGAATGAACGATAAAAAAAACGAACACAAATGAGTACGAGACATAATTGGAAAGTGCTGGTAGCCGATCGATTAACAGCGTGGAAAATGGACTGGGCGAACCAAGTTCAAACTCCGACTGAGACTGACACCGAGTAATCCCACGCGAGAGTGTCTTTCCATACATTCTTAGTAAGCCCGCTTTGAATGGGTATCCAGTTGAATAAAGGCTGCCAAACCACTCCTTAGGTATTCAAAATGGCTGGATACTAGTATTACGCGCAGATAAACTAATGAGAGTCCGTGTTCGTGACTCGATGTGGTAGAGTGCACACTAGGGGGAGATGTGTTGCATATGTGACCTCGTTCACCATATTCCATCAGTGAATGTACGTTTGTGTGCACATTCAAGTGTGAGTATTTCCATGTGCACGTATGTGTCAACGCGCATAGAAAAGAGAGTTTTCCCTTGAATGAACAATAAACCCACTGAATGAAAACAGAATTATTGATGTTATCAGCCAACACCAGTTTAATGGCAAGAGCTTCGGTGCATTTTCAATCCTACCCTAATTGCAGTCTTAACCGACACAGAAAGAAAAAAAGAAGAGATGTTCGTCTGCTTCAAAACGTCCAGATATTTTCTACCGCCCCCGCCAAAATAGAGCCGGGAAAGTTTATCCGCGGAATCGTAATGATTGCCTCGTGGCTTTTTATTCAATCGTTGTCAGCACAATCATTCAGACAAGCGACATTTTGCCATCGACCGTTAGTTTCCGCCATCTTGGAGACCATCAATGAATTTATTTGACAAACAAAAAGGTGTTCTTCTTTCTGTAACGTAGCGTCTTTATATCCCAGTCATTTTCTATTATTTAAGCCATTCTAAAAATGTATACCCCTAAGTGTATTCGTATGAATCCATTTTGGAATGTAAATCTATAATATTTCTGAAGTTATGGAAGTTAACGGGGGCGGGTGCCTGGATCCAGCCTTCTCACCGAGAGCGAGGGAGGTTTCGAAAGCTGGAACCTTATAATCAATCATGGTGTAGAACAATTGTTTTACGTAACCCCAACTTAATGTTCCTAAATGGAAAGACACCATCTGACTCTTAGAAAATACAGTGGGTCGTGTTTGCTTTCTCTAAATATGGCAAGTGGAATGCTTGTTGTGGAACAGGGTGGTCACTTAGATATATACCGAATATACCCTCTTTCAGCCCCCAAAATATATTCTTTTTGCCCTCACCTGATAATTGCGTTTTGTACCCCCGAAATATATGCTTTTTGCTTTCCCACCCTAATATATGCTGTTATCACCCTACTGAAAATTGACGGCGGACGCTCATGATAATATGTATACCTTTATTATTGCGTTTAATTCGTTCTAAAATTTTCCAAAATGTTCAAAACCTCACTGTTCAGAGTCGTATCATAATCTAATGTATTTTTTTTTTCCAGTTTATTCCTAGTTATATTAATTTGTACTGCAATACTTTGACCATAGTACATCAAAACATGCACTATTCAAAACTGTACAATTTATAGTACAATCCATTAAAAATCTCAAATGGCGGTGGGCTGGCCATGTTGCCAGAATGGCAGACAACCGATAGACATCACGACTCACGACATGGATCCCCCGGAATCACATGCGCAACCGGGGCCGGCAGAATATTAGATGGAGAGACGAGCTAGACATGCTCAGGAAGTACTGGCTCTGTGACGCCCATGATAGAGAAGTGTGGCAAATCCTGGGGAAGGTCTATGTCCAACGACGGATGTTAAAAGACTGATGATGATGATGGTGATGATGATGTATTCTGCTTGTTCTAACCTGCGCGTGAAAGTTACGCTTTCAGTGATAACACAAGGGAAAGGTTAGGTAATTTATAATGGGATAGGGAAAGAGTGAAAAACAAAGTTAGGCAGTATAATAAGAGGGTAGGAAGAGAGAGGACAGAAAAGAATATTCGGTAGTGTTAAAAAGAGGAGAGAGGACAGAAGATAGAAAAAAAATCAGTTTGATGAGAGAGTAGCAAGATATAGGACAGAACAAAAAGTTAGGTAATTTATCAAGAGGGTAGGAAGAGAGAGGACAGGAGAAGTAGGTAGCTTGATACGAAGGGAGAGGGAAAAAACAAAGTTAGGTTGTTTACCGAGTGAGTAAGAAAATTTCTGCATGATGTTAATCGGCAACAGTACATATGCCGAGACCATCACAGAACAATCTTGTTGCTACTGGATAATGACCAGGTTCGACGTTGCTTAACTTCGGACCGGTATATCCAACGATGTGTATATATATATATATATATATAGTGTCATCCACAGACAGCTGAATGGAAACCTCCACTTCAGACTCGGTCCGATATCCCACCTCTGGACTACGGAACTGGACGGTCAATAAGGCTGAATCTAAGCGATATATTTATTTACACAGAAGTTCCTCATCCACCAGAATGCTCTATTCGTATGGAAGAGCATTGCATAAGCTTACTATGGATAAGTTACCTCACTTAAAGAGTGCTCAACCCTGAATAGAGGAGCATTATATATATATATATATATATATATATATATATATATATATATATATATTATGGAAAAAGTGAAAGATATACCAATCCAACAGTAATTTTTTGCAAATTCGATGTGTAAGTACAGTTCATCATCATTGGAGGTTTTTGAACCCTTTACAGCAACAGTGTCTACTGTAGAGGTTTGATTAATTCTCAGATTAGGACATGATGCAGCTGAAGCTGCTGATGACGTCAGCAATGTATTTCAAGTGAACAATACCACAATACGAACTGTTCAGCATTGGTTCAAAATGTTTAGGTAAAGAAATTCGGATACCAATAAACTTTTGATGAAGAATTATCGATAACAGAAGCCAACGACCCATTGACGACGGTTCGGGCGCTTTCCGGTGATTTTAGGAGTTCAACAGTGACCATATAACGCCATCCCAAAGTATTGGGAAAGGTGAAAAAAATCTAAATTGGACTCGTGTGAACTGAATGAAATGTCTTCTGACAGTAACTGAACCCAGATCTCTCAGATGACTGTAGACAAAACAGTATGGCCAGGAATGCTGGAACACACGAACACACTAGCAAACACATGCACTTATAAAAAGAGAAGAAAACCTTTGGTAGCTACAATTGTTCAATTAGTAATTATACTTATTCTATTGAGAAATCTCTGTGCGTGTGTGTGCCGAGATTACTCGACAACTAGCCGCTGTACGCGGTTGAAAATCGATAGACATATTGGTCTGTGCACGGGACATTGTAGTGTCAAGCCTGAAGTCATCTGAATTAATGGATCTTGATATATTGACTATTGAAAATTAGAGGAAACGTCCTTGTTAAGGGCTTTGGCCTTGACTCTATCTCGGTGATACCGCAAATTCTGATTCAAATATTTCGGAGAAAAACTAATTCCCCAGCACATTGACATAAGAATGGGTTAACGGAAAAATGAACCAACTGAACACAGGTGTCGACAGACGGGGTATTTGCCTTTCCCACCCTTCGATCAGACTTTCTCACGTAGGATGAGGAGGTATGTAAGTTGGAACCTTATAGCCAAAAATGATTCTGGCGCAGGGCTATTGTTCTACGTAACCTAAACTTAATGTACCCATGAAGAAAGATATTATTCTTCGCTAGTAACAGGGTTGCCGCTTAGATATATTCCGAATGTATCCTCTTGTCGTCCTTTGGAAATATATCCCCTCACCCCCCATTTGAAAATTGGTAGCGGACACCCATGCAACGGAACAGAATTAATCAGTACAAAACATAGATAATAAACAGGAAAGCGTTTCCGATAAGAAATAGATGGGATGCGTATCTAAGAACTGACTTTTCGGCGTCAAAAAAGTAAAAAGATTCTTATGTGTGTTTTTCATGCTCGAATTTCCTCAAATGAATCATCTGCCATCTTGGTTTTTATTCTGTTGCTACGTTTTCTCTCTGTTGATATCCTCTCGCTTTAAAAAAATAAAGGCTGATGCGGTAGTCTGGATCTAAAGGGAAATACATCAATTTTTTCTTCTTCAGATTGTTATAACATTTCAGATAAATCGACAAAAACTAGGAAAATTGATTATTTTCATAAGAACAACTTGAATCGCTGGTTTACAAGAACATATTATGAACAATGCACTTAGGCATACGAGCCAGGGGCGGCGCGTAATTAATGTTTGCACAACGGGATCTGAAACTCGGAAAAACTTTAGGTGAGAATGGCACAACGGCAGACCTCTTAGAAGATGCAAAGGGGGTCTTTCACAAAGGACTAGCGCAGCTATCAACATAGTGCATACGAGAAAGAAAGACAGCACAAAATGAGATACTGATCCGACTCCACAAAGAGGAGAAAAAATCGTGACCTCAGCAACTACCTCTCTATTACATTATTACCCAATATATATATAAACTATTGACAAAATACTCACAGACTAACAGGCATTCAAAGAGAAAGCCAACCACGCTACAGGCAGACTTCAGAAGTTGATACTAAACAATAGATCACCTACGTACAATAAATCGACTTATCGAAAAGTCATCAGAGTACAACAAACAAATTTGAAGGTCTTTATAGATTATGAGAAATTATTTGACTTGGTAGAATATACGAGTTTTCCACTCAAAGCTAGTACGGGGATGCTTGAAAACCTTTCTAATATAAATTAATGATAATTGTTTCTTCGCTTTACCTCATTTCAGATTATGGGCGAAATCTTTACAAATGTAAATCTTTCGGAGAGTGGGGGTACCTATATCAGCTTTTGATAACATGAAGTTTTTTCTCCCGCCCAATCAATCATCTCATTTGTCAAACGTCTGTTGTCTGCAAATGACAGAAGAAATCAAAACAATGAAAGCAAAAACACGCAAGCAAAAAATAATTCTCTTAATTAAAATTTACAAACCATAGAAGCAATAAATAACCTTAATTATTGAAACAAAAAAAAAGATGTAGGTCTGGTTGGTCACTCAGAAGAAACCACGTTATGACCAATGTATTTTGGCAGCAAGCAATGTTAAGCGTGATCAAATTGAAAAAATTTCAAAAGGGGGTATCAATGAATAAATTACTTCTTTGGTCTTTTGTTGGTCCATGATCGCTGAAATTTCGAATCCTCAAAAAATAAGCATGAACGCTGCTGGACACAATGTAAATGACAAATTTATCATAAACTTACATTGTTAATTGAATCAACCGACTAAAAAACAATTTGGAGGTGTCAAAAAAAGTTTTCTCAAGACATGATGAGTGAATATCTAAATGTTCAGCCCTCTAGCTCCATATGTGTAGCCTTCTACGCACGACACATACATGCATAAATATAGAAACCAGCCAGACAGACTCATTCAAAAACTGAAGGAATCCATATAGTCAGTTTTGGTGACAGTTTTGCTTGATGGTTACTCATAAGAAAAAGACTGTGAATTGTATAAAGTAAACAGTTGCTTTCCCAATAATACTTATTCATTAAGAATAAATGAAATGTTTACCCGTTGATTTCGCAATGTCGGCTAATCAAGGTCTTATTGTAAATGCTAAGTCACTTTTTCCGATGACTCTAATGCATTTGAGTTTGGCAACTCAATAGTCGATGGATCAAGACCAAACCTGGAGTATTTATTCGTCGAGCTTAACCTAATCTGGCACGAGGCCACATTAATATGAAATATAGGCTCAGCTGTTACGAATGATTTTTACAACTAATTTTTAAAAAAAAGATTGGCCAGGTTTTTTTTTTCCATCGACCAAATTGGAAAAAATCAGCCTCATCTAGCTGAACAAGGGATAATTTAGCAATCCTGGTGTTTATTTGCAGTGGAGGCTGAGATGCATTCTGATTGGTTTATAATCACAGGCCTATCCATCCGACTACTACTGACACAAAATGATTTGAAATTTGCTAAATTATTTGATGATGTCTGATCATCACATAATTCTTTGTGAGATTTAATAAGAAGTTTAATGATAGGAGGAATATTGGTCGAGATTCTCGTCCTATCTCGTGACAGTTGTGATTTTTGAGTCAATAAAGTAGGAAAACATAGCTCTAGTCAAAAAGAGCCTCCGCTAAGAAAAGGCTCTATCAATGCTCTCAGTGAAGATCGAACTCATTAACGTATTGAACTGGTCTGCGAAATAAGCTTATTACCCAGTGATAGTTCTTTTTGTCAAGCTCCAGTCTAAGTTAGAGTTTGTTTTTTCCCTGCAAGAACAACAACAAGAACAATCCTCACCTAATTCAGGGTATCAAACTCTTGATTGTTAGTCCCGTCACGTTAAGCCGAACAGATATATAAAATCAACATTTCCCTACCATGATTTGAAATCACGACCAAGTAAAAAAGTTTTATTTCATATAAACTTTTGATTGTAAAAAATAATTGTTTATGATCTTATTTTGATTAAATTAACTCTTGATCAATATAAAAATACGAAGGTTTTGTGAAGAAAGTTAAAATTTTGCCAATTAGGCAATTTTGCCGATTTGGCAGAAGTAGAGTTTGACCTTGCAGCAGTCAGCCTTGTTTTTACTTGTGTCACTCCATCTTAATCTGTACGAATTAAGTAAACACACTTCAGGGATAATTCATTTATTGCAAATCAAATAACGCCTTTATTCAATTAAGAAGTATACATATGGCCTCTAATAACAAGGTTTTCATCTGCAAAATATCAATTCATAAGATCAATTTTGAATTTGTTCAAATCAAAAATAGCGAAAGGGAATGGCCTTGCAATCCCACCATGTAAAGGCCCACTTGTTGAAGATGGTCGGTGTGCAAACTGAAGGACCATCAGATCCGATATTTCCCACCAGTACCAGCGAAAAGTCTTTGAGTCAAGGTTGAATCCAATGCTTCGATTACTGAATTACCAGATAGACAGGAAGATCCAAGTGAAATATTGCCGTAACACAATTTGCTTCTCCTCATTTTCCTCAACGTTTGACGTTGAGTCGTACTAAGCTATCAAGTTTATTGGGTCAGCTTATCCAGTAAGATAGTTGCGTATATGGTTAATATTTGAATCTAGATAGAAGCTAGTATTTGAATGCTGATTCTCAAGATGGGCAGGCTTTTCACCGTTTGGAAGATTGGTGAAACACTGTTAGGCTTAGTGAATATTGACAGCAACATGAATTGATCTATCTATCAATCTATCTATAATCTATTAATCTCAGTTCGTTCATATCCATCTATTTAATCGTTCACCCGTCCAAGTAATGGTCAGGTTCAACGCTTTCATCTCTTGTTTTTATAAATTAATCTTTACTCAGTTTGACACAAGGACATCTGTTGTTTACTGTTCCCGGTCTTCGAGATTGATCATTCATATATGTTCGTTTAGACCATGTCGTGTCTAAGCCGCTAATGTTTTTGCAACACAACACCTTTCACTTTAACATATCCAGACGACTTATACGACGTCGTCTAGACTGGCTACTGGGACAATCTCCAATCTGACTTCTATTTTGGCTGAAGATGATTACTGTAACTTTTATATTGTATATATAACAAATAAAAAGTTATAAAACTACATTTTTTTTACATTAATGTATTTATTTATTGGAATGAAATGATATCTGTAAGGTAAATCTTCGTTAGTATCCGAGACTTGTCAATTTAGCTCAATCAGTAAGGCAGCCTCTTGGCAATTAATACTCTTGAGATCTATTCACGGTAGGAAAATGTAGTTTGTGTGTAATCTGTTTACATCCCTTATTTGGATGGGGATTATTCATGTTCTTGTTAAAACAGTCTCAGATCTTATACTGGGACTGGACAGAAGATTTCAACCAACAGCAAATATTCATAAGTCTGAAGTTCACTGGTTATGACGAATACATCTTTGATGTCTATCCAATAAAATAATCTCAAAGGTAATTTTTGATATTCACCAAGAGCACCCGCTTCCGATCTGCTTACAATTCGGCCGGATGTTAACAAGTGCGCTGGTATTGCTTGATTACCAATGGTTGCCTTGACAACGGTCAAGCCATTGTCTGCAGTGGTTGACGTTCAGCCATCTTTTATAACGGCTATCCCGAACCTGGAGTGACTTTGACGTATTCTGCTGATTGGGGTTCCCGAACGAAATCCATCCCAACGAAACAAAGAAACGAGCATTTCACATAATCAGCCGATCATTGAGACGGAGAGTCGGCAGAAGATGGACTGATTACTACCATGGGTCAAGAACGGATAATGCCGTTTAGAAAGTGACTTCCGTTACCGAAAAGCGATCCTTGGAAGCCGATAGCAGTTGTTGAGCAGAACCCGAATCAATACATTAGCGAATATAAAGATCTTTTCAGAGTTCAATTATCTCCCGTGGACGCTGGATTGTCCAATCAATTCAGTTTTTGTGATGGCGATCATTTCTCGGTGGATTGATGGGACCAGAGCCGTTGCCCTGGGTACTAAGTGCTAAGGACGCCTGTCATGTGTATGCGACAGAGGGACCTTCAAAATTAAGATGGGAAAATTGGAAAATGAATAAATCGAATGAAATAAAAAAAACAGTCAAAACAGAAAAAATCCTGCGATGTGAAATTGAGTTTTTTCAGAAATATCTGACACTTGAATATTCTCTGCTGTGGCAAAACAAAAAGGAAAAATTAGTAAAGGAAATTCTTATGACCGACGAGAAGTTCATTTAGGCTTCAAAGAACATCGAAGTTCACCTTAACCGAGACACTAGGAACCTTTGGGCTGGCCTGTGTTGGGACTATTGTATTCGATACAGGAAATTTCAGTTCGAAATTTATGTATCTATTTATCTATATATGAACTCCTACTATTGGGTTTTGACTTTATTTTCGTATGTAACAACAATGACAGATGACAATGACCAGACCAAAAAGCAGTGACGTCATGCACTAATACAGTGACACAGTGACGTATACAAGAACTGATGACGAAGGAACTCCCACTCTAAAAGCCCGACTTGTTTTGCAAGTTTGCAAGTCCCATTTACAGGAAATACTTATAAAGGATTTGAAATGAAATTCGTGCTTTTGGAATAATATTGTATTAAGAAATAAATTCTGTTTTGTTTACATTTTAGATTTTAATCGAACTACGGAGTTTAAACCTAACGCAGCCAACCTTGTTTCTGCATGTTTATTGTCAAACTCCTAAACAAGAGTTTATTTTTCTATCGTAACAACAATAAGGACAATCTTCACCAAAGTGTAAACCGATACGCACAATTTACATACCTCTACCAAGATTTGAACTCACGACTTTTGCCAGCAGGTTGTCTTACTAGCTGAGCTAAATTAACAAGCCTCAGATTTTAACGAAAATTTATCACATAGATAGGCAGGGAATTACTTCATTCTAATAAATAAATATCTTTACACACACACACACACACACACACACACACACACATATATATATATATATATATATATATAATATAATTTTTCTTTGATATATATACAATAAAACGTTGCAGTAATCATCTTCAGTTGGAAGTTGGAGTGAAGTTTGACCCTGCAGCAGCCAGGCTTGTACCTTAGACATTTTCTCTTGTTAAACGATCATATTATTCGAAATGACTTCATGTGCAGTTATCTTTTTCCAAAATTTCATGTTTATTTGATAAAGTATCTTAAACCATTATTATTAGTTTTTGACTAATATTTTCATTCGTCTTGATTTATTAGTTGCTTTTCTTCATCAGAACTCAACTCAGGACCTCGATCTACGGCAGTGAGTAAGCAGTGCGGATCGGGAATAATATTTTCAATTATTCTAAGGGTTTTCTGAATTTGATTTTTAGAATAATACCCTGAGATTTTAATGTGCTGTTGCTAAAAATTATTCTCCGACAATAATCTTGTGAGAATATAAAACAAACGTGTCGTTAGAACGCATGTGTCATCAAATAGTGACGTTAGAACGAGTGATATTACAACGAGAGTTTTCCATTCACGTATTATTTCACGGTCTCATTTGCAATCGAAACGCTTGTTTCATTAAATGGTGCCGTTAGATCGAGTGCTGTTACAACGAATATTTACTACATATATTTTTGTTTGACACAAATATGAATTTATTTCTAACGATAAGAGTTGCTAGATAATAGTTTACTATTATACAAAGTCATTCTTATTTAGCTTGCTGAACTTTTCTCAGACGTAGGAATTATTATAAATCAGCATTTAGTTATTTAGTAAACTCGACATTGTGTGACACAAGGTCAGTAAGATACCTAATGAAGATTCAACTCACTAACAATTGCTTGCAAAACTGGAGCTGCGGAAGATGTCCTGGTATTTAATAATGAAAGTCTAGCATAAGGTTGCTACTGTACTGTAACAAAAAAGACGAAGAAAACTTGGTAAAATCAATAACGGGTTTGGTTAGTCACACAATAGAAACTATCACGGGACCAATGTCTTCTGGCAGCAGGCTGCATCAGGCGGAGGTGATCAATTAAAAAAATTGAAAAGGGACTTATCCCGCCTGTGATCGCTGAAAAAAGGGGTGAATGCAACCAGAAACAAACAAACAATGGAACCAATTTAGCATACACTCACATTATAAATTTTCACATTGAAAATTTAATTTAAATCTTTTCTGGGGGGGGGGGATAGCCTTTTCTCATAAAAGGTTTGTGGAAGGTCCAAATAGTTCTCACAGATTACCTTGGCTCGCATCCAGTTCAGTGGCTCGTGGGTTCAATCCCATCAGAGTCACATCAAATACTTTAAAAATGGTACTCAATGCCACTCTGTAGTGTAAACAGTAGGATTGAGACAGCATGGAGAGAGATGGGCCCCGTCAGGCAATCTCGGCCTAGACACACCTGTGAAAACATGGACGCCGCTACGACTCAGTACAGGGAACGAGAAACCCTGTAGTGAGGAATGGGACTATGGACGATCGACAGATAGTCCTCGCCATCTGGAAGCCGGCTGTATTTGTAGATATGTCATGTCTCTGTGGATAACACTATTTGTAAATGCATTGGGATAGACGCAGGTCAACGATCCTCTTAATGACGTGATGGCTGGGCAAAGACAGATACGTAATTTACTTTTGAACGACACAACTATTTCTAAGTCCGCTTAAAAACACAGCTTCTTGAATCTCAATCAGCATCTGATAGCACGATACCGAGATTCATTCCAATAAAATGATGTATTCCGATGACTGTTCGCCGATACTAGTGAACTACAAGCTTACATTGTAAAGACATTTGCATTTGAATTGAAATTCAATGAATAACAATCACCGATGTGCTTAAAAGCCGGACGTGTCTGTAACCTTATTTAAGAATCTAAGTTGTTTTCGGCGCAAGTTATCTTAATCTCTGCATAGAAATGGTTTCACAATTGACAAATACCTATGGTAGGAATAATTCTTGGAGCATTTCGGAGGCGAGATCCCGTGAGTGTTTAAGGGATTGACTTAATCTGTGGTCCAAATTCCTCTAAATGAAGGATAAAAGCAGTACGATCGCCAATATACCTTCCGGTCTCACTATTTTTAGCACACACTCACTCACACGCATGTATATGCATATAAAAGCCATATGTGCAAATTAGTAAGTTTGATTGTATAATTAGCTGTACGGTTGTCCAGTCCGATTCCTGCTATAACCAAAATCTTGTAATGGATTGGTCCATGTGAAATGGGATAACATAGCTAATAAAACAATGGTTTGTAAAAATATGAGATCGTCTGTTGAGACATAATAGTGAAAATTATGCTATAGAAACTCTTGAGACTTTATGTTTGATGATCATACGATAAAACAGTTTGGGTTGAGTAGAGACTTGAAAAAAAACTTAGATTAGAATTCTTGAATTATTAAAAATAAATTACCAAATAAAATAGCTCCAGGCTCCTTTGTGTCGATCCTTACATAATTAACACCGTCATTATTGGTGGATGTGTTAATATATATATATATATATATATATATATATATATATATATATATATAAACTATGATAATACACCACGTGTATTTGTAGAGGAGACTGGGGTTAGTTGCCCCCCTTTTGCTTCCTAACAGTGTGGAGAACATTTCAATAGAGTTAGAAGAAATCATTCATAATTTAAACAGAGCGTCAATATCTTCCCTGAATTTATGATATCAATAAATGGCAACACTATTATAAAATAACTCACAGCTTGACTTATAGCTGACTTAGTGACATATAGACCAACTTTCCCCAAGTCAGAATAAGTGGGCCTGATGTATGGGGCGAGTCAGCCCCCTCATTTTCAATAAGTCGAAAACGATTCACAAGTAACGCTACCTAGGCAATATTTGTAATGCCTTAAAGAAACCCAGAAAATAAGAAACACTCAGTTGTGATGTTCACAGTGTCACGATCTTTGTACATGGGAGAATAATAGTTGGCACTCCTTCGGTAGGCACAAGAAAAAATTATAAGAAAATAACTACATTTCACAACTTGCTTCAGTCTCCTCTACAAATACTCGTGGCGTGTTATTATAGTTTATATATCCCTTTAGACTATGATTTGAGATTAACTGATCTGCATCATTTCCTGGTGACTAGGACATATGTTCAAACAAACACAAGCAGAAAAGAAAACAACACTTTAGCATTAACTTGTCACTGGGTGGCTAGGAAAATAATTTTTAAAAGGAAACAGAAGTCCTTATCACAGTTCATTAGAAAACTTCTTTTAATTATCAGCAAACGAAACGAATAGGTGCATATTTGACACTACAGGTCAAGAAGAAACCGGGACCAACTTGCCCAATGGCAGAGGGACCAACTTGCCCGAACACATACCAATTTTTTGTGGGGTGACATTTAACACATACACCGGATAGAACGTCAATCCCGAACGATACTTTTGATATACAGACTTGCTAACAGTTATGCATGTCCTGCTGATACCATTCATTAGCTCTGAAACCTGATCTGCGGAAATCTTCAACAAGTTCACCTTTAATGATCAGTATCAGTTTTTAGCACTAACCTCACCAATCGGCTACAGACATGCATTAGATTTCCGGTGTAAGATCATATGACAGCCATGTGATTGAAATGACTGAAAAAACTTCAGGCTTCAAAAAAGCTCGAGACCCGACTTACCCCGGGGTCCAACTATCCTCGCTCTCCCCAATAATTATCTTTTAACTTTTGTCTGAAATTCCCCAAAGGAAAGGTTTATCAGTATGCCGATAAAAATGTTTTGTTTATTGACTACTGAACTGTTTTTGGCTAATGACTTCAATGTCAATGAAGTTTGAAAGGAGTATCCGTATTTTGTCACGTCTTTCCGTCCGTTCGTCTGTTGTAATGTCTGTCTGTTCTCCAAGAGTATTGAACGGACTTCAATGAAATTTTTGTAGAAGGTTGTACAATGGGGCAAGAAGTTTTGGGGTGGATGCATTTTGACTGAGATATATTATCCCGTTTTTCTTTTCAATAACATTTATGTATAAGGTCATGACTGTCCACACAATATTCCCGAAAGTTCTCAACAAAATCCTTTGGAAAAGTGGACAAGAGGCGACAGAGGAACCAGTTAAATTTTTGATCTATGCAGAATTACCTCTTTATCATCGTTGTTATGTCCAAACAACGTAATATTGCCATATGATCCGGTCTGTCCGTGAGATATCTCCAAAAGTAATCAATGAATTTCAATGACATTTTCTAAAACGGTGAACGACAAGCGACAGAAGAATCGATCAAATTTTTGAGCGGATCCATGCATATTTACCTCCCCTGCGTTATAATAATATGTCCAAACCTCATAATATCGCCCAAAGTTCATGTTTGTTCACCAAGATATCTCCAAAAGTCATCGATGAATTTCAATAACATTTTGTGGATGGATAGACCATTGATTATGGGAGAAGTGGATGAATTTTGGGGCGGATCAATGCAAAATTACTCCACCAGACAATGACACTGGCTGAGGTATGCAATCAACGAGTGCTTTTTACTTCATTTCACGTGTGTTTTGTGTATCTGTTAACAATAAAGAGTGCTTATATTTTGGATAAAGACCTCAAAATAGAGCTTTAATGTATATCTTTTTATTTTCGTTGATATTTCCAAATGCTTCAAGCGATTGAACAAGACAATGGGAAACGGACTAATCGCATGACGTAGAGACGCCAACAGAGAAAACGTTAAAAATATTCAATCACTTGAAACAGTTGAACAGATTTACAAAACCACCAACCAGAATGTAGCGATACACATTATAAGATAATAACAATAATGATTATATCAATATGTACATATAGTCTACAAACTTTTTTCCACAAAAATTATTTCCTTTCAGTCAATTATTTCCCAATATCAGTTAATGTAATATATGTACATTTTTTCAGTGGTTTTTATGTTTTGCACATACTTTGATATTATAGTACAATGTGTAAATTTTCATTGTTGGAACTGTCTGTTGTTTACCAAGTAAACGTTTCATGGATTTAAAAGCAAAACAGCTATATTAACATGGTCCCCCAACATCGTTGATCAATCATCCCTTCTGCTTCAGCTATCTTGATATATAGTTTGTACATTGGTGTCATTTTATACTACAAACACAGGGCTTACTTATGTAGGTTTCCCTCCGAAACACATTTGACGATGAGAGATCAATAAGTATGACAAAAGATGGGACTCATTTCGTATCATTTGTATAAAGTGTTCACCCATTGGAATATTAAATCCGTTTTGTCGGTTTTAATCTTGGACTGCATGCAAACCAATTTATGATATCATCTTTAAGAATACTAGTCACACAGAAAAACTTCTGAGAGATGATTTTCTTACGAAGAATGCGACTCATTTTTTTCACTAACCTTAGAGTTAATTTTCCACGTCGTACATCATCTGGCTTTATTCAATATCATAGATTCTAAATTATCAAATAGAATAGAAATAGAAATGTAGTTGAGACGAAACTAAACAACATTCTAGCAGCATATAAATGAGCTATTCCATTAATATACTTGGACAATTGTTACTTGGCATTCCGTGTTCAATCTCCTACCCTGCCTAACTACCAATCAGTCAGACAAATGGGCTGCAGTCAAATGTTCCCCTCACCCACTGGTTCTAGTCTATTCAATGATCTTTCACATTGACAAGGACTAAATCCATCTCTCTTACTTAATTCCCCTAACATCGATACAAAAAACATTTGATTTAATTTTCACTAGTCATTTATTTTTTTTCATACTCTCGTTAAAATATTCTTCAATGTTCGTTATTATTTCATGATGATCAAACTGATGAGTTTTTAAGGGATTAGGTTGTCTGCTCAATTCGTCTAAAAATTTTGCTAATTTCGCCGCCTTGGTTGTTCTTATAACTAAAGAAACACTTTTCTATCTCTGAATTTTTGAGATGAGGTATTATTATTATTTCTATTAATATTCGGACCATTCTCATCTTGATTGTTTTTTATACAACGTTTCAGCCATTGTACTCTACGGCCTTCATCAGGTATAATCTGGTAGGTGTGGGGAAGTAACGAACCGAACCCTTTATTTAACTGACGGGGGTATATTGACCGCACTCCCCTCTTTCATGATACAATAATAATACTACTAATGCTAAGAGGGGAGTGCGGTCAATATACCCCCGTTCGGTTCGTTACTTCCCCACACCTACCAGATGATACCTGATGAAGGCCGTAGAGTACAATGGCCGAAACGTTGTATAAAAAACAACCAAGATGAGGATGGACCGAATATTAATAAAAATAAACACTTTTCTCTATAAAATAAATAAATCCAAATGCAGCTGGTGCAATACTTAAATATCCTGATAATATAGTTT
Organism: Thysanoteuthis rhombus; assembly: GCA_963457665.1. Classification (NCBI taxonomy): domain Eukaryota; kingdom Metazoa; phylum Mollusca; class Cephalopoda; order Oegopsida; family Thysanoteuthidae; genus Thysanoteuthis; species Thysanoteuthis major. Next base: position 34,677,783 of record OY735235.1, read on the forward strand.
CATAATATGGAATATTATTTTTTCTAAATGGCATACGCACGATGTGGAACAGAAATGAATCTCGTTTGTCAAATAATCTATAAACAAAAACTCAATTTTCAGTTTTTATATCCAAATCTAGGAACGTTGTTGCATTCTGTTATATTCGCTCTTTAGTTCAAAATCTTTAGAGTTGATAGCACTATAAAATTTTCCGAATTCTCCTCCATTATTAAGACAACATGAGTCATCAATAAAACGGGTACAACGTAGATCGCTTTATATTAGTTCAAATTAAAGACGAAATAAACATATGTTTATGTCTATGTTGATACAAATTTACCCTGTAGGGATACCTATAATCTAATGAAATAATTCATTACTTATTTTGAAGTAAGTTTCCCTAATTAGATGACTAACAATCGCCTTAAGGGCAGAACACGTGAAGTTTTGACATTTGTTTTCCGATACCAGAAAGCTTTAGAGTTTGTAAAACCAATATATTTTCAATTTCCTCCTGAAAATGGCAAGTTTATTATTTTATCTAATTCCTACATGAAATCTTTAGGTTGAATTTTTGTAAAAAGAGTACTGAAATCGTATGTTGGGATAGATTTAGCCTCTTTACGATGTCCAATTTTTTTGACGGGCATTGAATTATTTACTACCCAGATGAGATTTAAATTACGGTAGAATTGACTTTTGAAATGAAATTCATGCATTTAATTATATATTGAATTGAAAACTTTAGATATAAATATTCCTGTATATCATTCTCAAATGTAATGCTCTGCTCTTATATGGCCTTGTACCGCACTAAGCTAAACTTAGTATGGAAATTTAGTCGGTCTCTTCCCAGTGTCATATTGTCGGATCGTAGCATAAAACTTCTATGAAACATCATTCGGGAAATCAGGCTCTCTAACTTCTCTCTACTAGTTTTTGGCTTGAATATCATTCGTCGCCAGACATCACGACTCACAACATGAGATCATATGCAAAATTGCGACCCGCCGAAAATTAGATCGCGTAACGATTTAGACAGGCTCGGGAGATATTTGGCGCCGCTACGGCCACGATAAAGCGATTTGGCAAATTTCGGGGAAGGTCTATACCCAACAACGTTAAAAGACTGACGATGATATCTTTCAACATAATTTCAGTTGATTTTCATTGCAACTTCTCAGGTCATTATCTTACGACCATTTCTAAACAGCGAGAATTGAAAATGGAGAATAAGCTCCCGATGAGACTCGAACTTGCCTCCCTTAATTTCCGATTTCTGCTGTTCACTAATAGCCGTAGAATATCGGTCTAAGTAGTTGCGATGAAGATTAACTGAAATTGAAATTCAAGTTGCACAACAATATCTTGAGAGTGCGATTTTGATTAGTGCTGGTTTTAATGTAGAACGCGTATGGTATTGCAGTACAAATTAACAAAGAATAGGCTCCAAAAAACGCATTAGTTTACCATAAGTGTGGTTTTGAATAGCACGGAACATTTCGAAATAACCGCACTAATCAAGGTACTGATAGAAAAAAAATGTAATCGTTGACAATGCTTCATCTAAACTCGTCTGTTGGTATTATCTGATGATCTTTATGGCTAACATCCTCATCTCTTCGGAAATAGACTTGTTGATATTATTTGAAGCTTCAAGATGAAGCATTGTTATTAGTCCATGAATTATTCAGACTAGTATCCCCATCTTTGCTGCATCAATCACCACATTCTATCCGGTTCATCCTCCGCCCTTGTATTGACTGAATTGACTGAATTTCTGAGAAGAAGCATAGTCATTATTCCATAGTTTGTTAAGTTGAATATTTTTGTCATCTTTGGAACACTCACCGAGGATCGAACTTACTAGATTTGAGGGTAGTCTTATCCTATGAACTTCTTTTGAAGAACGAACTGATTGATTCGAACAAGTACTACTCCTGATTAGACCAAAGGGTAGCAGTAATCGACTAAAAAAGGCCTTGATTTAATTAAGGAAAAGACCTACAAGCTGAGAAGTATGCAACGTGCGCATGAGAGAATCAAGCTCAACCTTACATGGAGAGACCACAAAACAGCACTGTATATAAGGGAGAAAACGGGTGTCCGTGACATCATAGAAACTATTAAAAAACTCAAATGGCAATGGACAGGCCATGTTGCATGGATGAAAGACAACCGATGGACATCTGATAACTGATGATCCCAACAAGAGAAAATTTACACATAACACCATAGTATCAAAGTACGTGTAAAACATTGAAAAAATCTCAAGAAAACTGCATAAATCAAATCAACAGATATTGGGAAATAGGTGACTGATGTGACACAAAAAAATGTTTGAAAAGGTTCTCTCAATGTGTTTTGTGTTTAAAGCTATGAATTATTCTAGACTATGTATAAATATATATAATAGACAGATGGATATTCAATCCAACAGGATAATTATAAAGAAGCTATTTTAGTGGGAACTCTTTTTGAACTGATACCCCATTTTCACATGGTGAAAATATGCCGATTGGCCTAAGCAGCATAAATTGATAGATAATAAAGGAATGGGCTGCTGCTGGAATCGAACCTGCGTATGTCGCTCTACCAACAACTCTAAGTAGCCAACAGGTATACCAAGGCTCAGATAATTGCTTATCATCTACAATGTGATTGTCTCCGTTACAGGAACAACAATTATGACCAGTAGATAGCAAGACGAGTTAAGTATGTAGCAGTTATCTGATCTTCCATATATTGGTTGGCTGCTTAGACGTCAGTAGACAGGCATCGCTTCAAGATGGCTTCATTGGTTGGAGGCAATTCGATCCCTACAAAAGCCCATTTCTTTATTGTTTATATATTTACGCTGTCTAGGTACATTTTCACCATGTAAAAACGGGGTATCAGCTGAAAAAGTTTTCCCCCTAAAAATAACGTATCCTGATGATGCAATCAGCACATTCCTCTGGTGTTATATTTGAAAATAAACATCCCCCAAGTCACGACAATTTGTGTAATCTAACGTGACCAGAACGAACCCGTTTTTAACGCATTTGCAAATTAATGGGTAGACTATTTTCCTCTGACATTTAATAGTTATCTCCCTTGTAAAAAAATTAATTTTAAAATGTGACAGACGGTTGAACACGTTGCTTATTATAAGATAGCTTAGCCATGGCTTAACATGGAAATCTAATATCAGATGAAATGCAGTTCTATGGAAACGGTTTGAAGAAAGGATTCCAGTATTTCAATCCCTTCCCGTTGCTTGCAGTGGGGATGGGGGTGCTTGTTGTTGTACGTCTTCAGCAATGCTCATCGTGCACTGACACAGAGGCCATTGCCTTCGCTTTTACAAATGGCACAAAGCACTGATTAATTCACGATGACGTCGCCGGAATTGAATGCAAGGCAAACAGAAAGGCATATTGATCCAGATTCCTCAGCGACCAAGCGACATCGTCAGCCATCTCAGTTTTAATTTCTACCTAGGACAGCAATGAAAGTAGTTCACTTCACATGGCGCGCCGTGACGCGTGGCATTGTCAGCGTTATGACAATCAAATGCATGACATTCTTTGATCATCATCAAATTGTGGGAAGGACCTAATCAAACCACGCTTAGTTTATAATATCCTTTTTTTCAGCCATCATCATCATTAGCAGCATCATTATCAGGAAAGGATCTCATCAAACTACTTGGTTTATGATATTTATTCAGCCATTATTATTATTATTATTATTATTATTATTATTATTATTATTATTATCATTATTATTATTATTATTATTTGCAATCTCACACCAGTTTCCTGGTGGTAACCGCTGGAGTTTGAGTGACAGCAAGTCTCCTCAAGTCTCCAGCCCTTCTCTCTTAGTTCTCATAGGCCAAAGTAATACTGCAATTTACAGTTTCACACCGGTTGCCCAGTGGTCATTGCTGAAGGCTGAGTGACAACAAGTCTCCTCAGGTCTTCAGCCAACATCTCTTCTCTCCTTTACTTATCATGCCACTGCTGTGGTTCACATTCCCGCTTTCATTTCCCATCTTTTGTTAGGTCACTGTTAACAATTAGTGTTGCAGTCTTTATATTTCTAGCACTTTCCTCAGTATCCGCGCAGTTCCTAGCAGTGCTGTGGTCTGTACAGTCTCAATCCTTCCCTCTATCCCGATCTCCTCCAGTCTCGCCCTCAGTGTCTTTGAGACAGCTCCTAGTGCGCCAACTATGATTGGCACTACCCTGGCTTTCATGTTCCACATCTTTTTCAGTTCTCTCGCTAGATCCGCTGGGAACTGAGTGACAGCATGTCTTCTCAAGCCCCCAGCCCTCCTCTACACATTCTCACAGCCCATGACAGAGCTGTGGATTACGGTTTCACACCAGTTTCTACGCGGATATCGTTGTAGGCTGGGACTAAGTCTCAAGCCTTCCACTCATATCGTCCTCACCTATCATAGCAGCGCTATGATTAAATTCTACCTTAACCATGCCGTTTTCCCGGCTGTTTGACCATCGCTTTCAGATGGGGGTTCTGAACTCTCCTCAGTATCCGTGCAGTCCACAGTAGAGTCGTGGTCTGTATAGGCTCAATCCTTCCACTCATCCCCAGTTCCGCCAATCTCATTTTCAGTGTCTTTGGTACGAATCCGAGTGCAGTTACTATTACTGGTACCACCCTGACTTTCATGTGCCACACCTCCTTTAGTTCCCTTGCCAGGTCCTGGTATTTCCCTAGTTTTTCACTCTCTTTCCAATTTAATCTGTGATCTGAGGGCATAGCCACGTCTATTATTTGGTAGATTCTTCTTTCTTGTCCACGATCGGGTCCAATTTTTTCGCTATGATGGGATGGTCACTTGGGATATCTCTGGGTAATTTATGGCTTCCTATCTTCCACGGCTGTCTCCGGCTTGTGCAGATTCCACATGTCCGCATAGTTGAATCCCATTCGTTTGCTCACTTCACAATGTATCAGTGTTGCTACCTTGTCGTGTCTGTTTTTATACTCTTCCTGTGCTTGTGGACTTCACCCACTGGTTATTTGGTTTACGATCTCTCCCCTTTCTCCGTATAGGCGGCATTTGCTGTTCATTTGGGTTCTGTCGATTTTCGCTGTAAGGGAAGGACCTTATCAAACCATGCATAAATTATCGTATCATTAATTCAGTCATCATAATAATAATCCTCCTCTTCCTCCTCCTCATCATCACCAGCATCCCTACCGCAATTAGTAAAAGCCTTGTTATTATCATGTCGTTAATTTTTGCTCGTCTAGCATAGAGCAAGGTTCATTAGCAAGCAAGCCCCGAATGTCATTCAATAGAGAAGTGAACTGGATTCTTACTAGAAGGTTTACTACACTGCCGTGGTCTTGTGGCTGACAAACATGCGCACATCTATATATCCATCTATTTTCAGAATTATCTGGGTCTGTTCAGATCTATCTATCTATCTATCTATCTATCAATCTATTGAAACTTTTCGGTTTTGTATTAGACTAATCCAAGCTGAGTAGATATTTTACATACATCTTCGCAACCAATGTAGTGGCCTTGTAACCAAATTAAGAAGAGCCTATCTATCTATCTATCTATCTATCTATCTATCTATCTATCTATCTATCTAAAGACACGCTCACATACCCGTATACACAGAAACACACACCTAAAAAAGACTTGTGTAAACTGATTTGAGTACACAACTTTTGTGGTTTTGTACCAAGTAATTTTAGTAATCATCTTCACACAAGCAGACTCTCTCGCACAGATCTTTGATTAGCTGACTTTGGAATATGTTGTTGTTGCTTACAAACCTTGGGAAAAATCAGAGTTTGGGAAAATTGGTCCGATATGAACTTATGGGAAGAAACATCAACGTAACACTTATCTTTCTCTCCTCGCTGGATGGAAAGAAGCATTTTCAGTGAAGAGAGTTATTTTCTGATTTTTTTCCAGGTGAGGGATCATCATTAAGCGTAGATTTTTCCAGAATGTTGTCCTTGTCGCAGTTCAACTGTTGAAGTCAACGTTTCGGTCGTTACACCCTGCGGACTTCTACATGCGGGTGTCGTAAACGGGGAGGGTTCAGAATGCTAGGACAACTGACACCTATCGAAGCATGTAGACAGAAACCCCTCATTACGCTACTCTCCCCTACTCAATAAGAAATAGAGGAATGAGGATTTACCGTCTACACGCCTCGATGAGGGCACTCGCTCTTGCATTGGGATACCTGCCCATTCACGAAACCACCTAAATAAATCTGTTGAGTACAACGGCAGAAACGTAGTTAAAAAATTAACCAAAATGAGGATTACTGTTCGAAAATATATATAGCTAAAGATAGTCAATAGTAATGAAAAAGACTTTATTATGGGAATCCAAAATTAAAAACGTCACAGCTATGTCAAGGATTGCCTTTAAGATTTCAACCTACACGAACTGTATTCGGGAAGATCACTCTGTTTCCGACAGGGTTCAAAGAGATTTTCCATTACGAATTCCCAGAACCTGGACAAACTATTACTTATAGTAAGCAGTTGGCTTGTTTGAATGACGCATAAGAATAGAAAAGACTTCAAGGATTTCGACCAGTGAATTTGCTGTATATCACAATGGTTGGTAGATTGCAGTCAGATATTCTTTCGGATACTCACTCATATCTAATCCAACACTGTCTAAGGTTTCTCCCTAGAGGAGATGGGTATCGCCATAACAGTTGTCTGTCCTAGAAATGACATGAGCCCGGTTTAGCACCGTAATGATATCCTGAAAAAACATTGCATAGAAACCTGTACCATATATAAGGGTGTGAATAAATGTAATCTGTTTTGTAATCAAAGAGATGATTTTTAAAAGTCAAATGTTTCTTATTGTAGTTTATTAATTACAATAAGATAATTAATCATCTAAAACCTAAATGCTAAAAAATAAAGGTAGTTCCATCAGAATCTTTCCTTTATAAAAGGGTCTCTGAATTTCCAAAGTTTCGAAACTGCTGTCTTAGATCACAGGAGCATCAAGCAACCTCATAAGTATTTACTAAGCTTAATCAAGCCTGGCACAAGGGAACATAAGCAGGGCACTCAAAGGGGATCTAACTCACTCCACAGTAGTAATGGTATGTTAGACTAACCCGCTAAGAATTACCCCACGGCGAGGCGGCTGGCTCAGTCAAACAGGCTTTGTGACATCCCTGAAAAGTGATGTATGATGGGTAAGGGTAGGAAAAGATTGATAGCAAGGAAAGGAAAAAAAAAAGGAATGAACTCATTACGTTCTTTTTACTATCCTTACTCTTACTTACTGTCCTTCTTATCGCTTCCCATGATCTATTTCAAGTAATGATCAGTTGTCGCTCACAGCCAGGCCAGTTGAAGGTTTCGGGGGGGGGGGGCTTCGTACTTTTTAGTGTTACATTGTGCGTACAATAGAGATCGGTGTCCATAGGAGGATTAATGGGATCGCCTCGAGAGGTTCTGTACATGACACCCAGCTGCTTACGGCAACTGGTATTACCAAACAGTCACACATCCAAATACTGACCAGGCTCGACGTTGCTTAACTTCGGTGATTGTACAAAAACCGATGTGCCCAACGCAACTTGGTCGCAAAGCTTGGTATGGCCGTGACGCCTGTACGTGTCAAAGACAGAGAAACAGACAATGGTCTTTTCTCCCTTGAGCCATACTTTTCATCCGTCCTTCTTGAAATCGACCAATCATCCATACATCGTTCCTTTTAAAAGAAAAATCCCGCTAGGTTTCAGCTCACTAGCAAATAGAATTCAATAGCCGAGCATTGTCACGTGTCCCACAACGGTTGACATTTTCTTGCCGGTATTTAGACGCTAGATTTTATTATGAGGAAACTTTGGATATTTCACAGTCAAACAATGAAGCATAGAGGTTGAAGAGGACAAAATGATAACCCGAATGATAAATCGAAAGGACTTATATCCCTAAGCACATAAGAGAAGAACAACAAATGAAAAAAACACTATTCGGAAGCCATTGCCCAGAAGGAAAAAGATAGGAGATCAAAACCTCCCTACCAAAAGTAAACGTAAAACTAATCATATAAGAAGTGTAAGGTTGAAGAGCCGTGCCAAAATAAGCTAAGCTTAGTGAATACCTATTGGTCAATTCTCTGTTGAGCAGTTTTTATCAAGCAAGTCTAAGAGATCATTACTACGGTGCAGTGAATTTAAACCACACAGGGTACCATACACTTGGGCTTTTCAGTGAGACTATGCTAAACCTAGTAAGTAAAGTGAACACGTTCTGAAGTAATAGCCATCAAGATAATCTCACAGATAATTGCTATTGTTATGAATTCTATCATCATCACTGGATACATAACAGTTGTAGCCTTGTGTCAAAATAAACTTATTGAATAGAGGTAAAAATATTTTGATGTTTTTCAAAAATCTAAACTAGTGCTCAACGAGAGACGTAAATATGGAACTTTATACATGAGCTGAATTTGCTTCGGAAGTTCAATAGGCAGTAAATTGACTTCAAATAATCTCCCTGACCCTAGGTTTCCTGGCGCTCCGAGCAAGTTGAATTTCGATGCCCTTCAAAATATAGTATTTATTTATCTATTTATTTGTGGTCGATCATGAGAATTTCCTTTGCCAATTGTTTCTTTTAGTTTCAGCTCAACAGAAAGTATTTAACTGTCAGATATTCCTGAAAAAACAAACAACAAACAAACCTGACTTCACATCTGGGGATTTTCTTATTTTGACTATTCTATGTAATCTATTCATTTTCCCAATTTTTCGATTTTGTATTTGAAAAGTCATACTGTCTCATACACATGACAGGCGCCTCCCAGATCTTGGCACCCTGAGCGACTGCCCATGTTTCCAATACCTAGGACTTGTCCCGATCACAAAGCTTAGATAGGATTGAGATCAGTATGTCACGATCGATCGTATTGCTATCTTTTCAGTCGCTACTCAGATCTCTTTGAATGTCGTTCACGATTCATTCATAATATATAGTTTACATAAAGACATCTTTTCCCCTTCTCTTTCTGTAGAAATTCCCAAAGCGAGGATGGAAACGTCGTGGCAGTTTCCCCGCAAGCGCCGTCTTGGTTATACAAATAAAAATCATAGCTTATAGGCTTTGCACAAGATGAGTGGCCTGACAACGTTTTGTTTCTGTCCCTCGTTCAATACACATAATCACGGGACCTAGTTTGACAGCTCTGTCAGCACAATGTGTTCGTCTATCCATCACGATCGGACCTTTGGGGACCGACATTGGGACAGTACTTGAGAAATCAATGAAAATCTGCCCTTCTTCAAACATTGGCACTACAAAAGGAATAGGCAGAGCTCACAGAGCGCATAACTCTGCCAGCACTAAACACTGTGGGAAAATCAGTCGCTGGATAGATAAGATGCAGGGGAGGTAGCTGCAAAAAGAAATGCTGGATCCACTTATCCCATGGTCTACCTTTCCAGAAAATTTCATAGGATGTGATATGTTGTGTGGACAGACATGTAACTACGATACAGAAGAGTAAAAAAATCCTGGATCCGGCTAAAATTTCAATCTATTTTTTTTCAGCACATGGCTCAACCTTCCACAAAATGTCATCATCAAGAATTTTGGTGGTATTTTGTCTGTCCACACACACATAATAAGTTCCCCTCTGATTTGCTGTTACGTTACCACGCGAACGTTTCTCGAGATATTAAAAATGGCTGGATGGTTTTCAGACAGACTTCGTACATGAAAATATTAGCTGACATATTATGTATGATATAGTCAGACTTTATTCCTCGTCTGTGTGTTCACAGCGTCTCGATAGTGTATCCTCCAACAATCGCTGGGTGTTGTTGGTCCTTGAATGTGGAATCACTACTCAGAGCGCATGCTCGGTAGGACTGAACACGTCATATCCGTTTTCTTCGTATATCTGTGTTGTTTTATTGGAATACTTGCGAGTTTCCACATTTGCATGAGGTAACCATTTTTTTTTTAAAGAAGACTCTTCTGAGCCGAGGCTTCTAGACGCTGTAGACATTAATGCTTATTCAGCGCATTGGTTCGACTGGAGGAAGAAAGGTGCTGTTGGTTCAAGAATGTGGAATCACAACTCGGAGCGATTCTTATGATTAATACATACCATGCGACAAAATTCAGATAAAAATTAGATTACATTGTTAGAAAGATCATATAGCTCCAACCTCTTGCGTCAAGCGCAACTCTTCCACTTGTTTGCAGGGAACTGTTACAAGCAAAATACCATCTTTTCTTCATTTCATCTCTTTCACTCGAACATGTAAACAGCTACACATTTGTTTGTAACAGTTCTCTGCGCCATTGCATGTGCTTTTGAAGAGGCAGGTATAAACCAGCGAAATGCCGACGAAACAATAAAACATTTAAGATGCAACTTTTCTTTCTCAATTTTTTCACTTTCTGCGTAGACAGATAGGCAGATTGATAGATAGATATGAACAGGTTCGGATGAAAAAATGTCCCATCAACATTAAAAATACATTGAAAAAAAAAACAAATATTTCAATAATCCCAGGAAGTGCAATGATTACACATCGTTATCAATAATTAAAACCATTTGTTAAATTCAGGTGGATTATTTGATTAAAAAAAACACCAGCCGAACATTACCATATCACACACTAACCTACCAATCTTTATTTTTTTATATCTCAATTTATTACCCAAGCCAACAAAACTGGAGAGGTAAATCTATCCGTATCTCTGAATAGGGAAAAAAATCCAAGATCCGCTCCTAAATTTAATCAATGAATAGATTGATTGATATGAAGAGCTATTGATGGATAGATGTGAACAGGCTGACAGACAGATAGATCAGAGATACGAAGAGATAGACACAGATATGAACAGATAGATACATAGAATAGAGTTATGAAGATAGATATGACGAGTGACTTACATAGATATAAACAGATAAATAGATCAACGTATATGAACAGATAGATAGAAAGATAGATGTGGAGACTAAGAGATAAGAAGATAGATATGGAGAGTGAAATATATAGAAATATAGACATGAAGTGACTGAGATAGATTGATAGACAGATTGATAGATATGAAGAGACTGAGATATGTAGATAGATAGTGATAAAGAGTGAGAGATAGAAAGATAGATACGAAGACTGAGATAGATTGATAGATCGATATATATATATATATATATATATATATATATATATATATATATATATATATATATATATATATATATATATATATATATATATATACTGTGATTATCTGCTACTGTAGATAATTTGCCCCTCCCAATTGAACTTGAATTTCGAATGAAGATACATTATATAGTGTATAAAACTATGTATGTAAATACACAGATTATACATGGTGAAATATACCCCCCCCCCCTCTCTCTCTCTCTCTCTCTCTCTCTCTATATATATATATATATATATATATATATATATATATATATATAGATAGATAGATAGATAGATAGATAGATGGAGATACTGGGATAGATAGATGGATGAATCTCGTGTCAGTAGAGGAGTACTCTACGGGAAAGATTGATGAGCTGAATTTCCTGCAGGTAACATTACGTGCCACCGATGATAAAGTCAGAGCAAAGAAACCGCTAACATTTCTTTTTCCTGCCATTTACAACACCACCTGTCCCCTGCTGTCCCGCACCCTGCCACTGCTGCAGCTGCCCCGACTCGATCTCATCACTTCTGTCAATCTCTTTCTCCCCTCTTTAATACTAGCGGGCAAATTTTATCAGATGTCCACTTGTTCACTGGCAAAGACAGCAGACAATGTCTCTTAAATACTCAGTTGTCCAGCGAATAAAAACAGACGAAGTCTCAACTATTGATTTAGTCATTATGTTTTTCAATCAACTTCGGAGCCAATGCAAAGCTTGCTGTTCGTATCGATTTTGGTTACATTAAAAAAAAAGAAGAAGGAAGAAGATGCCAGAAGACATTTCAACAACCTGTGGTCGTTACTGGGCATCGGTTTACATTCACTTCAATTGTGAACGAAATTTCGCCTTTGTTGGATTGCTACGAAGAGGAAGTAAAATGAAAGGAAAGCTATAGCCATCGGTGCAATTATCCAGAAGTCATACATGTTCTTGATGTACGCAAAGCCTATCTCAATTGGCGAGTGTGAAGAGGTCAGGTTTATTTGGCACGCAGTGAAAACACCCCATCCTGAATAAAACATTAAATAGGTGTGACATCCAAGAGTATTTGGAGAGTTTAATGCCGTCTTTGTTATTGCTTCTCTATGGGAAATTCAACAGTACACATTTTCCCCGCTATCCGAACATATCCTATAAAACCCTTTCTCAAGATGAAATAGCGTAAAGAGAAGAAGCAATTTAGTGTTTTCTAAGTTTGATGTTTTTGTAACCGATTCTCTTCAGGAATTTCAACTGTACAGGTTTTCCTAGCTATCCAAAACTAGAGACTTTCGTAAGCAGAAATGGCGTAGAGCGAAGAAGCAATTATCATTAATTCATATGGAATTATTTCTGAGCATTTCCAGATCCCCAAAAAGGGTGATGATAGTATGTTAGTCTGAGTTGTTGCAGTTTAGGTTGGTGGGAGATACAGGAGAGTTGGGTGTAGGAAGGAGAAGGAAAAGTGCATGCTGCCTCTATATCGGTTTGCTGCAAAACAAACGCTGAAGGTACATTGGCTTTTAGCTTTTTTTTCCCTAAAAGAGAAAAAAGTGGCTGCGTTTCGTCTTCGTGTGGAATCAATTTTCAGTTATTATTCAAGTTTCCTTATTATAATGATCCTAGGGTAAGAATGAATAACCAAAACTGCTGCTGATTGCGATGAAAGCGTGTCCGCGCATTTTGCTGATGAATGCTCTGACTACGCGAATGGGCGTTTCGTCGACGACCAATTTCTCGATTCCCTTCCATTTTTGTAAATTATTAATTAGCGAACGGACGTTATGTCGAATTGACATCTGGATTTTCCTTATAAATCTGTATATATTTATTTTCATAAAATATTCACAAATTATATAGAAAAAAAAATAAAACATAATCATATGTTGATTGATTCATTGGAATAAAAAAATGAAATTTTACTTCGATTCAAAACTGGCCTAATAATCCGTCTTACGGAGGTGTATTCAGCTATTCTTTTGTTGATTACATTTAATATTCGTTAGTAATTTATTGACTAAAATGCAACTGAAGAAATATCTCTGAGTAAAGAATAATAGATTGACTCTCCTTCACATCAATTGACTTTCTAGGAGAGTCTTGGAAGTTTATCGGAAAATGTCTGACATTAATTGCCTAGGATTCCACAGCACATGAGCATACACACAACCAAAAATACAAACATTCACAGATTTTTTCTATTTTTTAGGTGTTGTAATTACATCAGAATTAATCTAGGATTGCAAGCCTCCGGTAGAGCAAGCCTGAACTTCAAGAACAAGAAAATCCCATTAGTCCTAAAAAGAAGACTAAACAACCAATGCATCCTCCCGATAGTCACCTATGGAGCTGAAACATGGAACCTAAGCAAGATGCTGCCCTTCAAACTGAGACCCATGCAACTTGCACATGAATGAATCATGCTCAACCTCACATGGAGAGATCACAAGACAGCACAGTATATCAGGGGAAAACAGGAGTTCGGGACATCATAGAATCCATTAGAAAACTCAGACGGCTGTGCCTGCCATGGTCCAATAATAGCAAACAACAGGTGGACACTGCGACTCCCCAGACATTGCATGCGAAATCGAGGCTTGCAAAATACAGGATGGAGATACGAACAAGAAAAGTTCAGAAAGAGGTCTAGCGAATCCTAGGAAAGGTCTATGTCCAACGATAGACGATAAAAGTCTAATGATGATGATGTTCCATTGTATAGAGCAGCGATTTTCTACCAGTGTGTTACAAAGCATCCATGGGTGTGCCTCAAGAGTTTTAAGGGGGATCGATCTTCCCTCAGACAAGGGCATTGGGATGTGGATCCTGATGTGGATACAAAAATAACATTTGGATACTTGAAGAGTGAATACTTAGATCATATTATTATTGCTTTGAATACATTAAGTTGTTTTGTCTGGCTTTCATTAATTTTCGACAAATAGTAGTCTTCATGAAATCGATTGGATTCCAATCGGGACCTCCTTCCTTATGTCGAGTCAAAAACAGAATGATTTTTCTGGTTCTGAAATGATTGATTTCCTCTTCATTTGTTTCATTTGAGTCTCAATTGAGAAATTGGAGTGTAGAAGAAAGAGGAATTGGGTGTGCACTGTCTCGATAACAGCTCGCTTCAAATCTGAACGCTATTTTTGCTCGGTGTTTTTATTCGAAAATGCAAAATAAATGACTCGAAGCGAACTTTCGAAAAGCGGGGGATGACCTGTATTAGAATTCTATTGAATAATTTTCTCTCAGAAAAGAAACCAAAATACACGTTACAATGGAAGAGTTCATAGTACAGAAAAGTGGGTAGGGGATAACACCAAACTTGTCACTTTTAAGTGGAGGAGTCCATAGTTACGGACGGAGAATAACGTAAATATGTTTAAGCAAAACAAAGAGCGGAAAACTCATGTTTTCCTTATTTTAAGAGAGCTAATGTGAACTTCAAATGCTTTAACCTGGATCAGTGTTATGGCCAAATTCATTTCCAAGTTTTCATCCAGAATTGAGTCAAAAGACCTGAAAACACATCTTGATACTCCAGATATACATCTTAGAATAATTTTGATAAATGCATTATATACGCAAACCTCTGCAAACACTATTGTTAGGGGAAGTAATTGTGCATGGATCCGCCCTGACATTTAATCACTCATTTTATTATCAACCTACCGACAAATTTTGAGTGAAATTCATTGAGAACGTTTAGAGGTTTCATGTGAACAGACTTGAAATTTGGCGAAATTATGTAATGTTGATATAAAACTACGATGTTGGAGAAGTAATTGTGCATTGATCCGTCTCCAAATTCAGTCACCTCGCCTGTAGCTTACTGTCCAACCATCCACAAAATTGAATTCACTGAGATATCATGAGGACAGCCATAAAGCGTATAGATAAATGTATGGATTAAAAATGGAAAATAACTTTAAATAAAAAAAACGTGGATCCGTATCCAAATTTAACCAACTCTTCCTTATACCATTGCTCTCCTTTCCACAAAATCTCATTGACATTCATTGAGAACTTTTGGAAACAAACAGAAAGACGGACACAACCGAATAAATATACCTCTTCAACTTTGTTGGCTGAGGTAATGAATTAAAATAGAATAGAAATTAAGTTTGGCAAAATAATGTGTGATATGGTGTTGATGGGCTGGTGTTTTTTTTTTTTTAATCAATTAATTCACCTGAATTAAACAAATGGTTTTAATTATTGATGACGATGTGTACTTATTGCACGTTCTGGGACTATTACAAAGTTTTTTTTTAATGTATCTTTCACGTTGACGAGACGATTTTTATATAATGAGTTGCCTATAGAGACGTTACATAAAAATATCATCATCATCATCATCATCACCATCATCATTATTATTATTATTATTATTATTATTATTATTATTATTTGCGAACTCACACCAGTTGCCTGGTGGTAACCGTTGGAGTTTGAGTGCCAGCAAGTCTCCTCAAGCCTCCAGCCCTTCTCTCCTAGTACTCATAGGTCGCAGTAATACTACGATTTCATTGAATTTTTTTTGCTTTGACTATTTTCCTGGTCAGAAACCAATTACGACTTAAGCGTACATCTTGACGTCTTCTCTGCAACCAATACCATTACTAAAGTGAGGAATGATATGGCGAAAACTAAAATCAGTTAAAACACTACATTCACACAACCACTAACAGAGAAAATATCTTATTTCAGCAAGTGCAATGAAATACCAGTTACTTGGATTGTATTTGAAATTGGTTTATTGGCTAGGTTTACATTCCATTTTTAAAGTTAATTATGATACTTACTGATCTTAGTTTATTAGTACACAAGGCCACAACAGTGCTTTGAATTTATTGTCTTAACATCTAATCACTGTGCAGCAGCGAAACCTTTGAAATTACCAATGAACCATGTATGTCTGTCTTCCTTTAGAATGAAACTTCACGATTCATCCAAAACATCGAGATGTTGCCAAAATCATTTTAAAATATCTAAATATCTGTTAAAAATTATAGATTTTCATCTATCAAGTGAATAGCAACTTCTGTCATCTAAACGCAACTAAAATAATCTAAATTTAGATGTGAAACATCTAATATGGTAACAGGTATTTTTAGTCAAATATTTGGATTACCTACCACGATTAAGCGGAAGTCGTTGGTTTCATGAGAAAACATACAATATTTTCCCATAAAATTCTTTTTAGACGTATATTATTCTAAAATAACTTTACAAAACAATGTATTACAAGTGAAGTATTTGTATATTTAGAGATATTCCATAAAATATGTGCTACAAAATCAATCATAGATACTAGAGAGTACTTGTATGCAAATCAGATAATGACGTAATTTTTTGCAACCATGTTTTTCCCAAGTATGAAAGAACAGATTCGGTTGCTAAAAAAAATCTGTAATAAGTTTTACGGTATTTTATCACGAAAAAAAATCTGAAGTTAACGAAACAATTTGAAAAAAAAAATTAGTGCATTGCTATTTCACAATAAACACCAGAAGGAATACAATTCTGTACGTAGATAATTAAAAAAAAAAATTTTAAAGCTCAAGTCGCATGATTATTCTTTCAAAATAAATCAAATATTTCCTCGACATCGCTCCAGCAATAAAATATGTGCGATACCTCTGAAGATTGGGAAACCTAATTTGAGAAGTCCTGCTCAAGCGGTTCACAGAAACCGGTGACTAGATATTTTAAGGCCAACTTTAAACGGTTAAACAAAAAAAAACCCAAAGACCTGGTTTAACTGACGCACACAAAGTAAGGGTCTGGCTTGGCATTATACTTCTATTGTAAATCCTCTCCGGAAAAAAAAACCAACTTTGGAAGTAAGTTTTTCTTAAAAATCTACTTTTTATGAGAGGAGAGTGAAAGAGCCATCGTATTCATTAAAAGTACATAAAAACAGGTCTGGTTAGTCACTCAATAGAAATTTCAAGTGACCAACGTCTTCTGGCGGCATGTTGTGCTTGGGATGATCAATTGGAAAAATTGAAAAATCATGATCAATGATAATTACTTCATTCGCCTTTCGTTGGACAGTGATCACCAAAAAGTCTGAATATCAAAAAAAACAAAAACAATAGAGACGACTCCCGGACACTAACAAAGTGATCAATTTAGCATAAACTTAGGTTGGGAATAGACCCCCCTACTAATAAAAATTAGGGAAGGGGGTTCTAAGAGGAATTTTCCCTCAACATAATAAGGAGTAAATATCGAAATTTTCAACCTTCTAGCTCCATTGATACAGCCTGTACGCACGGTGCATTACGATAATTGCTGCCACTCAAAACGAGTATCGCAGCTCCGAGAAAAGTGCATTGCTATATGTCCTCCATAGAGTAGCATGTTATATATATATATATATATATATATATATATATATATATATATATATATATATATATATATATATATATGTGTGCGTGTGAGTGTGTATTGGAGGCCGATATCCTACCTCTGGGCTACGGAACTGGACAGTCAGTAAGCCTGAATTTAAGCCATATATTCATTTATGCAGAAATTCCCCATCCACCAAAGTGCTCTATTCCTATGGAGCTAGCCTGCCAAACTAACTTTCTGATACTATGATTGAAAGGTGCCGAAGTTCAGCTTGCCCGCGGCACCATGACCCCATGAACCAGCTCAGCACATTGTCATGATACGTACATACATACATACATAACCGGCAAGATCAACTTTCTAATACTATGATTTGAAGGGCAAACCTATTAATATGAATAACTTACAATTACTTCAAAGTTGCTCAAGTATTTTGTCAATATTGAGACACATTTTCACTTAAGTTATTCCGTCCAAAAATCATTCCAATTTTAAAACAAAGACAATGAAAACAATTCTAAAAAAGTCATCATTTTTATTGATATTTTGATAATTAATTATATAGTATAATGACTAATTTGTCATAATTAAGATAATATGAATAAACTTGAAAATACAGCATCGTTCTGTTTCTTTGTTATACTACACTTAAAGAATGGACAAAATTATACGATGCAGGTATGGTTTTTGATGCATTGTACCTATTTTAAAAAGCCTTTGACACAGTTCCTCATGTTAGACTACGAACTACAAAGATATGGCATAGCTGGTGAGTTAATCTTCTGGCTCGAAGACTTCCTACGGAGCCGGAAACAGAGAGTATGTCTTAATGGTATCAAGACTGATGAGGTAGGGGATAAGTAATGGTGTGCTACAGGGATCAATGCTTTGACCAGTACTATTTTTACTATTTATTGATGATTTACCGGAAAGAATCTCCATAAATCGTAAAATTTTCGCTGATGATACAAAATTGTACCATCCGATCTTCACGCTGGGCAACCAAGTAAGAGTACAGAAGGACCTAAATAGTGTAGCATCATGGACAAAAAAGTAATTGTTATCTTTTAACGAGGATAAATGTAAGGTGCTACGCGTTGGAGAAAGTAACCCACGTTATGATAATTGAATAAATGGAAATTTATTAGGTATTGTAAACGGTGAAAAAGATCTTGGTCTCTTCATAACTGTTGAACTTCCATTTCCTACGTACACTGTCAATGCTGTTGCTAAGGCGAACAGAGTATTGAGGCTGATCAAGTATTTCACTTACTTCACATATATAGACGAGGAATTGTTCCTTGTATTGTTTAAGACCTTTGTTCGTCCACACCTTGAATATTGTGTTCAAGCCTAGTCACCGTATTTGGGGATGGACAGAAATCTTTTAAAAAAAGGTCTAGAAACGAGCAACTAATCAATACCTGAATTAAAAAAATATGAGTTATGAAGATAGTTTAAAGGAATCAGGGTTGACTTCGTTAGATAAAAGGAAGGAGCCGAGAGACTTAATAGAAATGTTTAAGACTATGCATGGTATGTAACTAGTAGATCCTAATGTATTTTTTACCAAAAGGGAGTACAAGGGACTGAAAGACCATGGATATACGGTGGAAGTGAAGAGGAGAAGATTGAGTATCAGAAAATTCTTCATTAGCAACAGAGTAGTAGGGTTATGCAAAAGGTCACCAGAATATGTTATGCTATCAGTGAATGTAAATCAGTTTAAAAGAGATTATGATGTTTATTAAAGCATCGTTAACACAATGTCTATGACTGAGACATTGAGTAAATGTGATTATTTAGATTATTTGATGTTTCAAATGCTTTATCTTCTCTCTATATAGAACAATTGACTCTGAATGTCATTGTCTCCAACGTTGGTGCAGCTGAACCAAATTTGGTAGGCATACTTTGTGTACTTAGTGGAAGAACTTAAATCACTTGGTTCAAAACATATTTAAAGATTTCAGAGGGGGTTCTATCTACATGTAATTATAATGCGAAAGTGAACCCTTACTTTCCGTTCATTGGCTATAGTTTAAGCAAATTCGGTATGCATACATAGTGGACCCAGGCAAAGAACTTAATTATTCCAAAATATTTTTGGACAGCTATATTGCAAGGATTCAATTTACAATGTAACGATAACATTGAACTGGACCCTTATTTTCCTCTCAGTATACATATAGAGTGGTAGGGATGTACTTAGTTATGGGTGACACTTTAGGTAAAGGGTGACACAAAAGTCACCTTCGATCTTAAAACTCCTTTTCCAATATGCAATTTCCCCTTTAAACATATTGATTTTGAACCTTTGAAATTACTTTGAACTAAATTGCGGATTATAACATCCTGCAAATGCCTTCCATTCTAACCTTCGTGGATTAATTTCACGTGGATAAGAAATTAACTGGCCTCCTAGTTTGCTAGATTTAACCACTCCCGATATTTTTTCTTGTTGTTATCTCGAAGAAAGGGTTTACGTGAACAAAAACCAAGCTCTCCACGAATTGAAAAATAATTATCAGAATTAGAGCATTGGAGTCAGATATATTACGAGATGTCACGGTACATAGCATAGGAAGTGTTCAGCTCAGCGAAGTAGAAAATGGAAGTCATTTAGAGGATATCAGATCTCAGAAATTGCTAAAAATTATTTCCAAGGTCCAAAATGAATGTACCAAAAGAGAAAATTTCATTAGATTTTTATCGAAAAAAGGTTATTCAACAGTTAAAATTAAAGGCCGCCCAAGAGTTATCAAGTTTAGCTTGATCTTTTGAAGTGAACCTTTTTTTAGTCCGGTGTGTCGACATTTTGATTTTTTTAACAGGTCTTGTTAGTCACTAAATGGAAACCGTCACTAAATGAAAACCGTCACGCGTCAAACGTCTCTCAGCAACATACAGTGTAGAGGTTGATCAATTGAAAATTGGAAAAAGGGTGATCGATGAATAACTTACTTCTCTCGCCTTTTGTTGGGTGGTGATCAGTGAAAAAAGTTTGAATTTCGAAAGTACAAGCATGAACACTGCCAGACACAAACTAAGGGACCAAATCAACGTAGACTTACATTGTAAATTGACTTCCCTACTAAAAACGTATAGATTTTAAAGAAAAACAAACAAAAAAAAAACAAACCCAAAACAACAAAAATGTTTCTAGACACAATTTTCAGCCCTCTGGTTCCATTGGTGCTTCGTAAACGAGCGTCTCTAGAGAAAGATCTGTACAGACAGGTAGGCCTAACGCCACCGTTTAAGCGCGATGCCGATTTCAGCACGGCCGTTCCAGCGTGGCCGTTTAAGCACCAACTGGCAAGATTTGGTAGACCCGCTTTGTGAAACAAAACTACTTTTTTTTTTTTTGAATTATCAACAAAAATAAATCAATATCTTGAAAAAAAAATTTTCTTTTCACACCATTTTTCATACATGGGTCAGATTTCGACTATACTATCGTTCGTAGGTATGTTCTTATTTCACGATATATTTTGTCTTCGATTGCAAATCGTAATCAGTAATAGTATTCATGAAAAAATGATTAGAAATATTAATATTGTCTTTTGAATAATTTGAATAAGCAATAAAGAAATGATAAAAACAATAAGCTTGATCTCTATGCTTGATCAATGTTATGGTTTCCTTCTATAGTGGCAGTATTGGTAAACCTTTTTTTCTATTTACAAACTATCGTTGCTGCCTGAGTTGTGATAAAAATATCAAGATGAAGGTAAATAGTAATGAAAAAAAAGATTACTTTTTTTCGCGTTATTTTATTGTGTTTAATTAACTTCAGATAAATTTAGATCGTTTTATCGCTTTTTCAGAGAGACGAGCTATCTTCCCGCTATTTATTTTCTGCACGCATTGCCCGTATGATACAGGTTAACAAAAACAAAATTAAACCAAACATTATCAATTTGTCTTTTTCTATTCAATCGAAATGGAAATTAGGATAATGCTTTTCCCACAATTTTTTTAATGTTATTAAGCTCAATATAAAAAATTCTTTATTATTGTTATCTAATCTGTTAATCTAAAAAAAATATTAGCAAAAACATTGCATTTAGTGCTAATTACTCACAGGGTGTTCAAGGGAGTACGGAGTACGTTTCGGTTAACTTTGCTAGTGGTCTTAGTTCTGTAAACTTTCGCTGAAACGTCTCGGGGTTGAATAGTCTGGTGCTGAAAAGGCCTGTGCTGAAACGGCGTCATTTGATCGGCAACGCTGAACTGGCTGTAACGGAATGTACGTAAGCCCTCTTTATGACAAGGATTTACTAGGATATCAGGTATATTCTGAACTTTTTTCAGTCGGGCACAAGGCTATTAGAGCGGAGCATCCAGCAAAGATCTAAATCACTAGAATTGCGAAAAGTCTATGAAGACTATCTTTTTAACCATCATTTTATTACAAAGATATGAGGTATTGCCGAAGCTTTGTCTTACCCGGAATAGTTAATTCATGATGGAATACAAAATTTACCTAAAAGGTGGTGTTCAATCATAGAAATCCGTCAAAAATACTGTGATGACTAAATAATGATTCTATGAAACTTTATGAACAATTTTTCTTTTAAAAATACTGGAAACGTTTACATAAACCTATTATAATGGAATAACCAATTTAGCAGGAAGGTTACACAAGGTCATAGGAAGCCAGTAAAAATACTCAATTAGATGAATGATGATGCTATGAATTCAGATGAATAAATATTCTGTCAAAAAATGTTGGTAGCTTTTGCACTGCCTTCTGTGATGAAAGACACGGTTCTTCTGAAAGGCGGTGCAAGCATATAATGCCTCGGAAATAATTTGATGGCTGAATTATGACGCTATGAATTTTCGTGAAAAAACATTTTGAGAAATACATGCGGCAAACTTGCTTGAACTGCGTATTATGCGATTAAGGTGGAAAGTGGCGTAAGGTCGAAGAAAGAAAGTGAAAATATTTTAATGACTCTATAATGATGCTATGAATTTATACGAATCAAAAAATTATTAAAAAATGTCGGACACTTTTTACTCGACATAGTAAAATGCCAAGCTGCCTCTCGCGTGTGATTGTGTGATTCTGAGTGTTAGAATCACTTGCTGTGATATGGTTGTTTTACGAGACAAGAGTGTGTAAGGAAAAAAAGAGATGTATGATGCAGTAGAATTATTTTTCTCGTCTATGTGTTCATTATTAGACGAGGAAAATAGTCCAACGATATCATACACGATGATTAATACATCCTGTCTAACAAAATTCAGACAAAAAAACCCCTGAAACAGCGATCTCTTTCATCTACATCTGCTAACGAAGCTAGAAAAGATTTATGCATTCACCCAAGTCTGTCTGTTTGTCCAAACGATATTTCAAAAAGTTCTCAATTTATTTCAAGAAAAAATCCTGGAAAGGAAGGCCATTTGGAAAGGAAATCTGATTAAATTTGAAGGCAGAACTACGATATTTTCTTTCAATTTAGAGACATTTTTTTCAGTCCTTTTTTTCTAGTATTTACGTATTCACTCAAGTTTGTCGGCGCAATATCTCCCAAAGTTCTTAATAAATTTCATTGAAATTTCATCAAAGGTTAGGACATGGGCTGAGAAAGAATTGATCAAATTTCGAAGCAAATTCAGGAATTTTTCAATTTCCTTTAATGCATCGTAGCTACATATGACCTGATTGTCATTTAACTTTTACTTATTATATGACTTGCTTTAGGTATGCACACTCTGAGTGCACTCTAGTCGTTAATTACGTTTTCTGTTCTTTGACCTTCAAGCTGGGATAATTGCATTTTCATCAGATAGGATCAGTTTTATAAAATTTCATTCGGCTTTAATAACTCGCGAATTCGAGCAACAATAAGAAATTCAATGAGGACCGTTTTGTGACGTCAAGATGAAGTGAATAGCATTTCAAAGTGAGGCTGATTGCAGCTTAGTAATCAAACTGACTTCACAGACCTCAGTTCGAGGTACTTTTACACATCCATGTTATTTGTGTCCCATTAGCTCGGGGGTTTCCGCCATTCTGTCTCGACTGAACGGAGACAAAGCCATTAGATGATTTTCAAATTGACAAAACGATGGATAATCATCTTTATATAAAAAAAAGCAATAGAACAAAACACAATAGACACAAAACAGATATTTACTCTTTTTTTTCCCTAAATGTTTCCATATTTTGATTCTTTTTTATTCAGTTTATCGAATAAAATAGAATTTTGTTATAGTTATGTTTCTCAATATTTTTCTTTCTTTCACCGTATACTTGTTAAATCCATTCAGGGCGGGAGGGGGTTTTATTGTTCCCTTGTGCCACAAGAACTCCGAAAAATACATACGCTTTCTTTTATTCATGTCTTTTCTAGGATACTTGACTCACCGTATACTTTTTTATATGTCAACTGTGAATTTAAGACGAGTTTGGAATTGGGAAAGTCTAAAAAATCAGCTGACTCGAATACAAGCCGAGTCCGTTATTTTGTCATAACGTTGTCATGAGAAATATCCCCTTCATATGAATATACCGTTTATGGTCCTTAATCAGCTGTCACTGAAAAATGGATTTCTTACATCTTCAACGTATCGATTGTTGTTTTCTGATCGTAAAGTGAAATTCTCATCAGTAATGAAGAATCTACTTATAAGAAATGATTCAAAAGTGTATTATTCAATCATCATCATCATCATCCTCTTAACGTCTGTAGTTGGACATAGGTCTTCCCCCAAATTGACCAGATGTCTATATTGCAGACATCGTAGCACCAATATCTCCCAAATCTGTCTGAATCGTTTCGCCATCTTATTTTCTGTCGACCATAGTTTCGCATATGAACTCTGGGGACCATATTCTGAATCGAAATGTCCACCGGTTGTATGACATTCTTGCTCATCGTCATTTCAGTTTCCTAATGGATTCTATGAAATTTCTGACTTCTGTTTTTCTCTAACATGCTGCAATGTCTTGTGATCTCTCCAAATGATCTTAATCATTATCCTCTCTTATGCACGTTGCATGGTACTCAGTTAGAAAGACATTGTTTGGGCCAGGTTGAGCTCCGTAGGTGACTATCGGAGGGACGCATTGGCGGTAGACCCATCTCAAAACTTTTTATTCTTGAATTCGCAGCTTGCTCTATCGAAAACCTACCAACCTGTGGTAATTTTTCGTTTGATTTCTTCGAGATACGCACCGCTACCTAATTACAGAGCATTTCATACAAAACCATTGTAACGAATTGAGCTAAAACAATGGACATTATCGCTCACTAATATTTATTGTGTCTATCGACGAATTAGCAAAAATACCGGCCATTTTGACTGACCTGAGTTGAAGTCGAACCGCTGATTCTGGTCCATTTTTTCAAGTAAAGAAATAACTCGTCTTATGCTCAAGAATATATACGATAGATAAAAGAAATAATCAAAGTTGATAAGTTTTCCGTCTCGCAAGCCGTTTTCAGGACAAAGTTGCATTTTTACTGTCTTTTCTATCAATATTTATCACGGTGTATGATATTCTAATGATTCATCGCTTAACAAATTCAAATAGGATGTCATAAATCTGGGGTTGGAGGATCCACATTATAATCCTCAGGATTCCTTCATCGTGACTAGAAACTGCCAGACATGGAAGAGAGAGAGAGACAGAGACAGAGACAGAGACAGAGACAGAGACAGAGAGAGAAAAGAAACACGAAGGAAAGAGAGAGTGGGAATGAATTAGAAAAAAGATGAAAAGAGGCATAGAGTTACTTTAAAAAAGAAAGATACAGAAAAAGAGAGAGAACAAGAGCGAATGAGAGTGAGCGAGAAAGATAGAAAGTGATGGATGAACTAAAAAAGTAGAGAGAGAGAGAGAGAGAGAGTGAAATGAAAAGGGAGAGACAGAGAATCAGAGGGATTGGGAATGAGAGAGAGAGGGGGAGGGGGAAGTCAAGAGGTAGATTAACTTTCTTCATTATTTTCCGTGATTTTTATGTTTTTTTTCTCCCTTTCTTCCAACGAATTGCCTTCTCAGATCGATCCCGGCAAAATCGATGCTCAATTCGGCGATGCGCAAAATAAGGTCTTAACCGGCAACGATCTTTACCGGTGATGGATATGCAAATAGAATCCTATTTTTATGACGCTACACAGTACACAGTATTTAAGGTGGCCACGCATGGACATGTCCACTGTTTCGGAGAGAAAAGACTTTCGCTAAACGCACACACACACACACACACACACACACATATATATATATATATATATATATATATATATATATATATATATATATATATATATATAGAGAGAGAGAGAGAGAGAGAGAGAGAGAGTTTAGGAAGGTTTACAGTTTAAACACGAAACATTGAAAAAAAATTCAATTTTTCTTGCGTCACTTGAGTCACTCATTTCCCAATTCTTTGGCGTTTTTTTTTCTGTTTTTTACATATACTTTGTTATTATTGCATTATGTGTAAATCAGTTCACCATGTTTACCATGTAACTATTTAGGATATATATATATATATATATATATATATATATATATATATATATATATATATATATATATATATATATATATATATATATCATTATCAAGTATTTCATTGCTGGTAAAAGGGGGCCTTCCCCATCTTGTCCCATGACTATTGTGAACACCTTATCTCCTCAAACTAGCTAAGCCTGACAGAGCTTGCCATTGGTCATGAAAATTCATTTTACCAATTGTTTCTCTTACTCTTACCACAACAGAATATCTTTAGTTGTCAGATATTCCTGAAAAATCTTCACCTAAGGGGATTTTCTGTTTTAGATTTGTCCAATTTATTGATTTTCCCATTTTTTTTTGGAAAGTCTTTTTGTACCAGACACGTTACAAACACCACCAGCACTTGAGGCCATGGGCAAATGTATATGTTACCGGTACCATAGGCCGGTCAATCTACGTGGCTGTTTTATCCTTTCTCTCTCTCTCTCTCTCTCTCTCTCTCTGGCTTCAAGTCATAAATCAAATTCCTCTTCTTTCGGCTTTCATCACGCTGTAAAATAATTTCTATAATTCACAATTTTGAAATTGTCCATATTTTGTTTGTTTCATGCTTACCAACAAACTTGCCAGTTGTAAGTTTGAACGGTTTTTGATTTTCAATTGCTCATGTCTTTCAGTGCACATGCGCATGTCTCTCTTTCACTTCTTCCGGTCTTCTCTCACTTCATTTACTCCCGTTGAAGATACTAATAGTTTACACGCACGCACGCACACACACACATTAATGTATGTGCTGTGTGTGTGGACATTTATATCGAGACAAACAATGAGTAGATATGTACAAGTTGGAATATCATATACATAGTTATTACCAGAGACAAACGGATAGATTGATACGGACTTTAGAGATTGATTGATATGAACTGCTGGGGTAGATAGATATGAGCATATTGAGATAGATATAGATATATTGAGACAGATAGATTTGAACAGACTAGTGAAAGAGCTATTAGAGGGTTGGGAAATGGAAATAACTGAAATATTCGAAAACGAGGGGCATAATTATCGTCGTTGGCTAAATGTATTCCAAGTAAATCCCAACAGAGAAGGAATATTATTTGTTTTGACTAAATCTTTTTACCTTCGTCCTAATTTTCAGTGGCTTTTTAAAACAATTTTGAATCAGACTTACGACAACGATTAAATTGCGTAATTGGAAAATAAAGAGCAGGCCCACGGTGAGAATCGAACGTATACATCTGACCGCTTTTAACCATTCTGTCACAAGGACTTTATAGTCAAACGGAAGCTGATTTTACACCTTTATCTCAACTCCTTACTACTACTATTCCACGCTGATGATGTTTACAGTGGAGACCTAGCAGTCTTTTAATACGAGCATTTTGTTAATTTTTCAAAGTTTTTTCTAGGATGAAGTTTTGCAACATTATCATTAATTTTGACTAGTTTTCACCTTCACCCTATGGCTGAATGGTTAAAAGGTGTAGAATTACCGTCTGATCCCAAGTTATGAAAGAAAGCAACTGACAATTAGGATGAAGGTAAAAAATAGTAAAAATTAATAATAATGTCGCAATACTTCATCCAAGAATGAAATTCGAAAATTAACAATATCAAGGAAGGTTCTCTCTCTCTCCCTCTCTCTCTCTCCCTCTCTCATTCCCTCTCTCCCTCTTTCTTGATCCAGCTTTAATCATTTGAAATGGAAGTGAAAACGAAAACAGAATGAACGACTCGTCAATGCATCGGTTCGAAATCGGTTCGTCATCCATTAGTCTTCCAAGTCGCAAGTTCCATTTCCGCCGTATTCGACGTGGAGGATTGCTTCATTTCCTGGATTACAACCATGGAGATTTTCTTTTGTCTTTACGTCTGTGTGCCAAACTCGGAACTGCACGGAGCACAATGGGAAGAGCAACGTTCGAAATATCTCGAAGCAATAGAAACTGATCATCATAGATCCGAGCGAGAATCCAGGATGAAGGATGTCGTACAAGTAGGAAAAGACCAGACACAGGATGGAAAGATGAGGTGGGAAAGTTTACCGGAAAGACGTGATTGTTAGCACGATCACACTCGTCATGGAAGGAGATGGGAAACATCTTTGTTGAGCAGTGGACTTATAACAGCAGCAGCTGCATCTGATATATATATATATATATATATATATATATATATATATATATATATATTCTGAAATGTACATATATATATATTCTGATATATATATATATATATATATATATATATTCTGATATATATATATATATATATATATATATATATATATATATATATATATATTCTTATATATATATATATATATATATATATATATATATATATATATATATGCGTGAATGTATCGTCCGTTCCTGCCACTTCTGTTTTCACGAAAGATCTCAAACCACCATAGCTTTGGACTGTGTCTGTGAGCATTTTCGCTTCATCGGAATATATTTTGTGAATCAGTGATCAAGATTAAAAGGCATTTGAGAAGCTTGAGAGACTTTATAAAGGTGTTAAGTATGGCGTAAAACTGTCGGACATAGAAGGGATAGGGAACATTCAAAATTCTCCTATATAAATTAATGGTAATCTCTGCTTCGCTTTACGCCATTTCAATCAATGACGAAACATTGAAGGCTGTGATGGAAAATGATCCCCAAACCCCAGTCAGATTAGGTATAATTATTGATTGAAATCATTTACCTCCTTTCAGAGCATCTAACAAAAAACAAATATTTGATAGATGAGTTCTATTTGAATTGAATGAGAAACATGAAACTAAACGTATAGAAGTCTCCATTAACCATGTT
Organism: Thysanoteuthis rhombus; assembly: GCA_963457665.1. Lineage (NCBI taxonomy): Eukaryota > Metazoa > Mollusca > Cephalopoda > Oegopsida > Thysanoteuthidae > Thysanoteuthis > Thysanoteuthis major. The sequence goes on from OY735235.1 coordinate 34,706,635, forward strand.
CAACAACCGAGAACCTATTCTGGTTGTAAAGGTTCTTACTGTTTTTGTCTCCTGTCATCACTTATGAAAACCATATTTGCCTGATGATCAGAGAACATTTGCACAAAGGCTGGATACGGTCGATAAGCTGAAACATCAACCAGAACCGCGTTATCATTCATGAAATCTCACAGTGAGTGTTTAGTCAAACATGAGTGGTTTGATGGATTATATATTCCAAAAGTGGCCAATTGGTTAATGAACACAGTTTGAAATAGTGCATTCAAAACTCAAACAGTTTGGTGAATAAAAAGGGTGTCATTTTGCTGTATTGAAATGTACATCCGTATGTTATAAAAATTGAATATGTTGAAAAAGGTGATTTTATTATACCCCTGCTGAACTTCATGATTATATACTTCCAGCTGTTTTGAATATCTCGAGAACCGGTTACACAGCAGTGATTCAATTTGGTAACCAATCATAGGAGGTAATACAGCACATGCAAAAGTAAACAGTCTCCCACCTGTGAGACATCATTGAGTGAGCTTGTGTATTGTATGATATTGTATAAGAGTTGTATTCACAATGCCTATTCTGAGTTTTTTTCGTGTGCAAAACATCGCATTACGGCTTCTGTCAGTTCAGGTTTGTTTCTTTGTCTTTCTGGCTTTTCCTAAAATTGAAAGGGAGATTTCAGATCGTGGGCGAAATTAAGGAGAACACGACAAGGTAACTGATCGTGATCCCGAAAGAGGACTTTGTAGATTATTTTGAAAAGTGGAATGGACGCTAGGCTAAGTGTATAGAGTCCCGAAGGGGATGTACTCTAAAGTTTAGTAAAGCACCATTGCCCTGTTATCCGTTAATACCAACTGGCTGGATACTTTCCGGAAAGAACTCGTATGATTAGTACCAGATATATTCATGCGTACGTCAAGTGGGAAAATAAGAGAATCAGAGTGTACAGCGAAAACTTAAGAGACCACAGATTTGCAGACGGCATCGTCCTCTTTGCAGAGAACCTTCAAGACCTCCAACAAATGCTTGCTGAACTGAATGAAGAAAGTAAGAAAGTCTGCCTTCTCAAAGGTCATGTACAAGAATCACGTCGGAAATGAACACAACGATAAAAATCGAAAAAACAAAACTGGAGAAAGTAGGCCATTACATCCACCTAGGACAACGAATCTCCTTGAAATCCTCAAAAGAAGAAGAAATCAAACCAAGGCAAACCTTCCGTAGAGCAAGCTCAAGTTTTGTCTGTTCGGAAACCGTGGACGATGGGAAGGAGAAAGAGCAAGTCTAAGCTTCAGACATGAAAATTATTCATACATTTCTATTGGACGTTCGACACGTAAAACAGACAGGAACATTTTGAATAGTGCCGGTTTTCATGTATTGCAGTCAAGTTATTGTTGTACAAATTAATGTATGTAATCATAAAATGGAAAAAATATAATAGGACCTTGAACAGTGCAGTTTTGGACAGTGCAGAATTCAGGGTAATTGATAAATTGTACTAATCAAGGTATACGCGCATAGCATTTTGTAGTGCAGTATTCCTTTAGCTGATAAAGTTCATCAACGAATGGAAGGCAAAATTATAAAACATTCTTTCCATCATGTACATGGAAGGTCTCAACATAAACAGGTCGTGGCAAAACACGAAAAGCAACAGGAAGCAGCGAGAAGCGAGAAAAATATACCGTTTATCACCGCTGAAGATCGTTGTAATCAATAAATAAGCCTACCCCTACCCCTAAGCGTAAATGATTGAAAAAATCACCGCAAACCTTAATATGAAAGCTTTTTAAAATCACATTTCCATCTCTTTTCGTAATGAGAAGCACCGGGAAGCAAGTAAAAGCAAAAGAACAATAAAAGCATTTATTACCTGTAACAATTGTCTGAATGTATGAATATCCCTAACCCTAGCCATAACCTTAAATCATTTAATCAATCACCACAAATTTCTATATAAAAACCTTTTGAAATTAAATTTTTCTTTCTCGTTGCTTCTCGTATTTTACAAGGACTAGTATAGACTATGGTAACACTAAAGCCTCTGCATCGCAGGGGGACCCAGAAGACCAGTGTGTGGGGGGTGGGAGTGGGGTTAAGAATCTCTTGGGTAGAGTTTTGTATCGAATCTTAAAAAAGTCGAAATGATATTTCAATTAATAAAATTATCTCTATCAGTATGGTTTACTGAGAGGATCGCCATTATCATCAACAGCAGCAGTAGCAGCAGCAGCAACAATCTTTTAACGTCCGTAGTTGGACGTAGACCTTCCCCAAGATTCGCCAGATCTCTATGTGGTGGGCATCGCGCAGCCAATATCTCCCGAGTCCGTCTAAATCGTCTCGGCAACTTATTTTCTGTCGGCCACAATTTCTCATATCTTTTGGGATCCACGTCGTGAGGCGCAATGCATAGCACTTTTGTAACATGGCCAGCCCATTGAAAGTGCTATCTTTTGGTCTCTCTAAGTGATGTTAAGCATTATCCTCACGTGGCATTTAGTACGGAGGGAGTGTTGTGCCCCGGTTCCACTTGAAGGTAAGAAATGTTCAATAAGTTTGGAGATCAGCATGTATGCAGTGGATACTTTCCCAACTAGTTACAGCATCTGATATTCCTAGACGGCCACTCATCCAAGTACTGGCAAGGCTTGACGTTGCTTAATTTCTGTGATCGCACGAGAAATGGTGTACCCAACCTGATTTGATTGTAATATAAACATATACTCACTGAATTTAGTTTAGATTGGCATAAGGCAACACAGGGACAAATCAAAAGGTCGGAATATTGCGTTGAGCCAAAGAAGGAATGCTTTAAAATCTGCATTCCAAATGCGAGCTTCAACATCATCATCATCAGTCTATTATCGTCCGTCGTTAGACATAGATAGATCTTCGTCAAGATTCACTAGATCTCTTAATCATTATCTTTCTGAACTTGTCTTGTTCGTCTCGCCATCTCATATTTTGTCAGCTTCGATTTCGGATTTGTTATCTGGAGATCCATGTTGTGAGACCATTGCATGCTTCTCAGTTTGAGGGTCAGTCTCTTGATTGGGTTCCATGTTTCCATAGGCGATTATCAAAAGGATGCATTGGTAATATACCCTTCTTTTTAGGACTAATGGAATTTTCTTGTTCCTGAAGATTGAGCTTGCTTTACCGAAGGCTTGCCATCCTAGAGCGATTCTTTGCTTGAATTTCCCCTCTTTTGAGGATTTATACGTTGAATCGAACACATCGAACCCAGTACATCGTCCGCTCAGATCGTGTAATTGTTGGTGTGTTTACCTCACTAGCTTTGTTCGATTCCCGGTTTAAGAGAAGAAAGTGGAAAACTAATCATTTTGACAAATTTCCCTGCGCACTAAGCAGCTGTGTGATTAGGGTGGAAAAATCGGGAATGGGGAGTCACCCCCCCCCCCCCCATTCTATTGGAAAGGATTGCAGTAAAACGAGAGGCCGCCTTCGGGTCGCTTCCAACTGTCAACGCAATATGATCTTTGACTTTAGACAATCACATACCATTGTATCCAAGAGCTGGCTTTGGGGTTCCTGGTACACTGAGCAAACTGAAGAATACGAAAAGATAACTGATGGCCATCTCGTGAAAGGACTTAAATTGTTTTGTAAATTAAAAGGACGCTTAGCTAAGTACGTGAGGTTCAAAGGGGAGTACTTTGAAGGCGAGTTAAGTGCCTTATAAATACAGCTGCGGCTGCTGCTAGTAATACTAGTGTAAAAACAATAACTAATATGGAGCCCATAAATCGAGGAAAAGTAGGGTTGATTTAATGCCATTGACAATTTTTGACTATTATATTCTTTACAAAAACAAAAAAAAAATGAATAGCGTTTCATCGCAACTACCCAGGTTGTAGCTCTACGGCAGTAGGTTAAAAGCGTGGATGGAAAACAGAGCTTGAGTTTTTGGTGAGACTCAAATTTACATCCCTTTTGCCTCAGGGAAATCCTGTTATCCATAGCAACTGTTCTTACGGATACTCCTACGATTAACAGAAAATCAAATCTAACGTTTGAACTAACCCTACATTCCTCCGAGCCCTTGGCACCATACGAGTTTTTTTTAAATATATACTAGTAGTATTAGTAGCAGCAGTAATATTTGCTAGTATCGAAACACAATATAAATTACGATGGAAGAATATACTTGTCAAAAATTGATAATGGTTGAGAATGCTTTTTCTAATAAAAATGAGTGAAAATAATTTCCTGATACGTGTTTTATATGTTTTGCATTTACATAAGCGTATGATCGTGGGATGCTCAGTCGGCAGAATTCCCATCCCCTGGGCTGCGCTGATTCAATCCACAGGAAAGCAGAGTCCGCTACGTCTGGCACCAGTTTGGCTGCAAGAGCAACCAAAAGAGCTTCAAGTCCTCTTGAGAGTATTCCAGTCCCTGATTTGAGTTGTAATTCTCCTAGACTGGTTGCCTTCCCATGGATAGAGAGCCCAATCTGCTTCACTATTTTACTCATACCTAGGCAGAGGGAGATGAGATGGATTCATGACTTTATGGCGCTTCATCCTACTGATTTTATATTCCAATATCCTCAAAAAGTTAAGTGGACTTATACACGAGACATAACATAAATGAAAGATTTCCGGACCGAATATGAAAGATCAACTTATACGTGAGATCGACTTAAATACATTCGATTAGATCCTGTTGAGGTTAATAATGTAGGTAACAGCTTTTCGCTGTTATTTCCTGAGCAGGTGAGGTAGTTATGGGGAGTGATTTACCCAAGTACGCACTCGTCCACTTTTTATTCCTGTCAACCAATTTAGCATACCAGTGACGATGATTTTTGATCAAGATATTTGACTATTGAACCCTATAGCAAGAAGTGGATTCATGCCTTTCTCCAAAGCATGAAATGAATATAAACAGTCGTTTGTTGTGATAGCAAGCATTATGCCATACTTGCATCTTCTTGAGGACCGTGGTAAAGTTCAAGAAGCAACGAAGCAGAGCGAAAATATCGTTTATTAGAAACCGTCAACCAAAACTGTTAACATCAATATAGGTTTCTTCAGTTTTTAAGTTGGTCTGTGTGGCTGGCTGGCTGGCCGGTCATTTGACTGACTGGCTATGTATCTGGAGCTAGAGGGCTGAAAATTTAAACGTTTACTCTTCATAATGTCTAGAAAGCACCTTTTTGTTTTTTTCGAAAATTCACCGCTCTAAATAGGTTTTTAGGGTCAAATTTGCAAAGTCGGTTTATGCTAAAATGGTACCTTAATTTGCACCCAGAAATATTCTTACTTGTTTTTGTTTTGTTTTTTTTCGAAAATTCAGATATTTTCAATGATCACCGTCCAACAAAAGGCGAGAGAGTTGACTTATTCATTGATCACCCTTTATCATAACGTTTTGACTGATTACCCAAATATGGCATGCTGTCAAATGACGTTTGTCATGTCAGGGCTTCAGCCCAGTAGAACTTGCTCTAATCAATGAATAACCACAATACTAACCCTAACCCTAGACCTAAAGTAATTCATCATCATTTTCAGCAGCAGCCTTTCAGCATCTGTCGTTGGACATAGACCTTCCCCAAGAGCCAATATTTTCTGAACTTGTGTAGTTTGTCATACCATCTTCTATTTTGACAGCCATAGTTTCGTTGTGAGTCGAAATGCCCAACAGTTGTCTGACATTATTACACCATAACCAGTCCATTGCTATTTGAGTTTTCCAATGGATTTTATGATATCCTATTTTTAAAAATCTGATATACTGTGCTGTCTTGTGATCTATCCATGTGCTGGTGAGCACGATTCTCTTTTGTCTGCGTTACATGGTTCTCAGTTTGAGGGTCAATCTTTTGGTAAAGTTCCATGTTCCAACTCCATAGGTGACTATAGGGAGGACGGATTGGCTATTAACACTTCTTTTCTAGACTCGGTGTTCTTAAATGTTCAGTTTGCTCTAACGGACGGGGTGCATTGGTTGTATAATCACCACAAAGAAGCTTTTTGGGTTACAATCCATTTGTTTCTCGTTGTTTCTTGTATTTTACAGGGACTGCCTTCCTCCTTCCCGTCCCATAACGAGTCTATACGGCATTTCTGTTTACAGACCGACCACCTGTGGCATTTTGAGTTACGTCCCTGTCTTTTTCTTTTTTTTTCTATTTCAAGTGTGTTTCTCCCTTGACATCCACAATCTCATTTGTAAACTAGCTTTCTTTATTTTTTGCCAGCATTCTCCCCGTTCCCCTCTCCCTACCTACCCTCTCCCTCTCTCTCTCTCTCTGTCTCTTTCTCTCTCTCTCTCTCTCTCTGTTTCACCTTTCCGTTTTGGTTAACGTTCTTTTAATTCGCTCTTCTGCTTCCACGATTCATAAATATTAATAACAGCTTAATCCCCAGATCTCACAAGCCGTTTCTTCCATCTCCATTTGTTTTTCTCCCCTCGCTCTTTCTCCCACCCCTCCTCTTCCTCGCCGTCCCAGTTTTGCGCCATTTTTCGCTACTGTTCCCGAAGAAATTAAGAATGCCCATCCATCAGTTGTGTGTAATCCGAGGAAGGCAATGAGAAGACGGTGAAACACGAAAAGTTCCCCGAGGAAGAGAATTCCAAGATAAAGTGTGTGTGTGTGGGGGGGGGGGGGGAGACGGAAATAAAGAGAAAAGACAAAAAAAAAAGAAGAAAATAAAAGAAGAAAAAGAAGCGTTGTGGACATCGTTCTCCAAGAAGGAGAATATTGTTGGTTTAATCTTGTTTGGTACATCTTTTCTCGTCTGTTTTATCAGTATTTCTAGAGGCGATATTGAGATGGCAGAGAGAAAAATGTCAGAAGACTTGAGATTGGGGGAGGAACAGTGAAAGAGAAGAAAAATAAGAATAAACAGAAGACAGGTCTGGTTAGTCATCCAATAGAAACATGCCCTATATATTTTATAACATACTGTGTTGGGGATGATCAATTGAAAAATGGAAAAGAAGTGATCAATGAATAAGTTACTCCTGTCGCATTTTGTTGGGCAATGTCAGATACAAACCAACAGACCAATCTAGCATAAACTCGCCTTTCAAATTGAATCCCCTATTAAAAACTCATTTTGGGTGGAATTGAAAAAAGCAAAAAGAAACAGTTTTTTTTTAGGCATAATCATTAAATGTTCAAATTTTTAGCTCTTTATCTTCATTGGTCTGGTCAGCACACGGGATACATTGCCAGACAAATAGACATGAAATTTAAAAAAAAAAAAAAAGAAATGTAGCGAAGAATCATTCTAGGATTGCAAGCCTTTGGCAGAGCAAGTTCAAGAACGAGAAAATCTCATTAGTTCTAAAAAGAAGGGTATACGACCAATATATCTTCCTGATACTCACCTATGGAGCTGAAACGTGGAACCAACCCAAGAGACAGACCTGCAGACTGAGAACCATGCAACGTACAATTGCAATAATTATGTGTATAGTATGCTCGGCCAACTTTCCTCGTCTATATGTTCATCATAAGCAGTAGCTTTTCATCCTCCGTTGTTGGACATAAGCCTCCTCCGACACTCGCCAGACCTCTATATTATGGGCGTTGCAGAACCAATACTCTTTAAACTTGTTTATTTCATCACACCATGTTATATTTTGCCGGCCACAGTTTTGCATATGATCTTTGGGGATCCACATGATGAATCTTGATGTCCAGTGACTGTCTAAAATTCTTGCAACATGACCAGCCCATTTTGATTTGATTTTTCTAAAGGGTCTTATGATACCCTTGACACCTGTTTTTTCTCTAATAAACTGTATTGTTTTGTGATATATTTATGCGATGTTGAGTATGATTCTCTCATATACATTTACTGACAACGTTTCATCAAAAGAAAATCTACCATCCTTGTTGAACTGTTTCCACATCAAGTTACTAAAATATTTTGTTTCTGTTTGAATCGGATACAAATAAATTCACAGTGAACAAGTGATGTCCTGTCCACACCGAGAACAGATCATACCAACCTTCCCGGAGCAACAACATTAGGGACTAAAACAACAAAAGGTCGCATATATAACAGTATATACTGCATATAGCTATCTGTCTATTTATTTCGACCCTATCTATTTGAAAAGCTCATCTCTAGACCATATGTGTAGGTCACCCAGTAATGACAGGAAAGAATTGTCTCTCTAGCCATGATCAGACTAGGACACGGGCAACTCTAATTCCAAACCAGGGCGTGAAGCCTCCTTTAGGCAACTAAATGACAACTTTGATTTTCTTCTGTAGCTCCTTCAGCCAACCAAACGTATCGTTTCTACAACAAAGCTGATACCATGAGTCTTCTGTACCTTCCATCACCTCATCCTTCAACGACTCAGCCTAACATACTCTCATCACCATTCCTTGAATCTTACAAAGCTAAAAATATTCCCGTATAAATCAATGGTAATTACCAGGCTTTCCTTTCAATCACATCTGCGAGGTCAACACGCAAGGGCATTAGAACGGAGTGAACACAAACTGTCCCAGCTAGAATTTAAACTCGAATCTCCAAGCCGTTATTCGCTCTGCCATTTCAAGACTTGTGTCGAAGACCCGTCTCTTTGTTCTTTCCCAGATTCCCATCCATTGGCCTACTACTCTGTCATGAGGAAAGCATCAAGATCACAGTCCTTTTGGCGATTCTTTATCGCCCTATCAACCTCATTAATTTCTGGTTGGAATTGAGAATATGACTTGAAAATCAAGGAAGCAAGTTTGCATTTTCCCAGATTCGATCCGACTTTATTTATCTTTTTTCCTGAATGGTTTCTGAAAGGAAGAAACAGTAGCAATATTGTAGGAGAGAGAGAGAGAGAGAGAGAGAGAGAGAGAGAGAGAGAAAGAGGGGGGGTGGCAGAAAGAGGGCACAGATGGAGGCTGATATTCAGAGACAGAGAGAGGAAGACAGATGTACAGAGACAAAGAGAGGGAGACTGGCATAGATAGACAGAGAAGGACGTAAAAATTGAGAGAAAAAGAGAGACATGGACTGACAGACAGGTAGATAGAGCCAGAGACAGACGGACAGGGACACCGACAGACAGACAATGACTGATGAAAAGAGGAATTTAAGAAAAGCAGTGTAAGTAGAGAATGAAAAAGGTATCGGAAATTTTGCAAGCATATCAAAGTACAGTTATCTTCTGCTTCACGCCCTTTTTTTGATTCTATGCAAAAAGCCGAAAGCGAATATAGCATTCAGCGTTTGTTTTGCTGCGAGCCATCATTACTATAACAGAGACAATGTACACTTTCCTCTCTCTTCTACACCCCAGTCATCTGTACCTTCCATCAGCCCAACCTTCAACGACTCAGCCTAACATACTCTCATCGCTATTCCTTGAATCTTACAAAGCTAAAAATATTCCCATATAAATCAATGGTAATTACTCCTTCGTTTTACGCAATTCAGGCCAACATAGGGTTTCGATAGGATCATTCAATTTTCGGATAGCGGGGAAAACCTGAACTGACTGCCAGAGGTAAAAGAATATCTTTTAACGTGATCTTTCCGTGAAAAGCAAGAAAATTAAAAATCTACTCTAATTTGGATTCCTGTTTGTATCAGGGTTCGCTGCAATTGGAAAGCCATATTAAATGCTTGAGGGCAGCCTTTATCAAACTTTCTACACTGAAGGAACCCTTGAAATCAATTTCATATCTCAGAGAACCCCTGCATAAAAATATCACTTGTACAGCTGACATATCAGTGTGTTCAAAAACTTATATGTATTATAAACTGAATGAAATCATCAACTGGTCTCCTTAGTCATTCAACTGTCACGTGACTAATTGGGGGGGGGGAATGCTGTGTTGGGGTTGATCAACTAAGAAAGAATAAGTTGCTTCTCCGGCTTTTGTTGGGTGCTGATCACAAAAAGTCTGAATTTAAAAACAAAAAAACAATAAAATTGAAACGTGCAGACTTTAAAATTCCGGCAGGTGTTCTTTACTCATATTTGCTTAGCCAGGCATCAAGGCACATTAGTAGGGCTCCCAATAAGGATCGAACTCATTACGCTCAATTCACTTGTGGATTAGTCTGCGACACGAACTTGCTAACTATTGCTCTACGGTAGGCGTCTTTTACTAAGCCCGATCTGGCACATAACCACATTAATGTGGCATCCAATGAGGATAAACTCACTGAACTAGTGGATTAGTTAGCTTGCTAACCGTTATGCTTCGATGGTCACGCAATAAATACGTATTAAAGCTTTGAAGTGCAGAATTAGCCTGACGGTCAACACAGAAAATCTCCACTTAGATAGTGTAGTGGTTAGCATGTCTTCCTACATGCAGAAGGTCATGGGTTTGATTCGAGGTATGAGCGAAGGGTGTGAAAAACTCTTCATTAAGACAAATTTCACTGAACAGTCCACAATTGAGTACACCCTAAGGTTGAGATATCCCTTATCCTGCAAAGGAAATGGCCATAAACACATAAAGAAAAAAAGTCCTGCTCACTGAAGAGACCTCGGGCTTACAAGGATTATTGAGTTGAAGCATGCAACAGGAACTAGGAGTTCGTCACCGGCCTCCCTTTGTTCAGAGAAATGTCAAGAAAGATCCAGCATAGTATCCCGACGATCTACTTGGTTCTAGGATAATTTGATTGTGATTTTATGCTAGTGTAAGCATTTATACGTAAATGCACACTGTATTTTCCCCGTGGACCGCTAATAACTTGGTTTCAAAACTTTGGAAATTCATGGACCCCTTATGTAAAGGAAAAATCTTTGCAGAACTCTATATTCAGCATTTAGTTTAATTATTGAACTACAATAATAAGCAACTTTTTACCTCTAAAAATCGTATTTATCTTGAATGGATCATATTTATTCGAATTCTTATACGTGATACAGAACTGTGTACAATAATTACGTTTTCGATAGCTGTGAGATAAATAATGGCGTTTCTCTGCTACTAGATTCGCAATATCTACATCAGAGGGAATACTGTTGCAGACCCATATCATTATTTGACGGACTCCCAGCTTCGAAACCACTGACTTAGAGCAAGGTTGCCACTGTTAATCTCTCGGTAATAAATAAAATAGACTGAAATAAAGTCAATAACAGAAAGATTTAGGATTTAACAAGCCCAGCTGCTATAGGCACAAACTCTGCCCCCCCACTTCTATTCCAACTGAAGATGATTTTTGCAACTTTTGTATTGTATACTTTGGCTCAGTTTTGGCTGGTAAGAGAGCCGCCTAGCAACCACTTGGTCATGATTTCAAATCACAGTAGGGAGATGTTTATTTGATAGACAAACAATGAAGTGTTTACTTCCCTAAAATAGATGAGGATTTTTCTTGTTCTTGTTACGAGGGAAGAAGAACTCCAACTTGGACTGGAGTTTGACAACGAAAAAATACAAACTCTCCCTGCAATGGTTTCAAAACAATTCAGACGTTGCTACTTGATATAACACGCTCCCGTTGAACAGATGCGAGTTTATATCATGTCTAAAACTATTTCTTTGTTCTAAATTCCAGGAACTTGATTTGCAGGTCGAAGAATTCATGAAATTCGTGAAAAGATTTCCTTAAAAAGTGGCAACAAAATGAAAGGTATTCACTGAAATTAACTGTGGAAAATATACATTAAGCTCAGCAGACGCAAAGATGCTGATGAAAAAAGAAAGTACTGAGCACATACTATAGTCAATGCCATACACTAAGTGAAAACTGAAAAATATTCAGTTCATAAGTAACCACAATGCAGAGCACGTAACTGCATAAATTTCGATTTTCCATGTTATGGACTAATGTCTTAATTTATATAAAATATCTCTCAATCGGAAAAAAAATCATAGACCTCCTCCAAATATAATCAATTCTTGTTCAGCCCATGGCCAATACTACAAAATTCTTTCAGAACTTTTAGAGACATTGTGGGAACAAACAGACATATATGAGTGAATACATGTAGATATACGAAAAATATTCGTCTATCAAAAAAATCCCTTGGTCCAAAACAAAATTCAATCATTATCCCTTAGCCCATGGCTGACTCTTCGACAAAATACCATTGAAATTCATCGATAACTTTTGGGTATATTGTGTGGACAAACTAACAAACATGAGTGAATGCACTTCCAAGTTCGCTGGTAGAGGCAAAAACAAAAACAAAAACAAAAAAACAAGAAAATAAAAAATCCATAAAGACAGCAGGGGTTACCATGGAAACCTGGAATCTTTCTGTAGACGCCGGCCTGTTTAAGTGTGCCGAGGGGAAGATAAATTCTGTAAAGCGAGAGAAGAGAGTGAAATACGTAGAAAAAAAGGCAGGTGTTTGGAGCAAGCATAGATGGCGCTATATGAAGCGATGATCGCTGACATAATGACGCAGATATCAAGTAGAAGCCGACGACAATATGGCCGCAAACAGATTTATCAAAGAAACAAAACAACGAATCCTGTCAACTGGATATAACAATGAGAGAGTTGTTCGAGTCAGTTGCTCGAGTCGGCCTAGAAGCGACGTGTGCTCAATATGAAGTGTGAGAACGGAGAGGAAAGAAAAGGTGACACTATAGCGTGCGGTCTACTGAGCCCTATCAGTGGTATTGGTAGACCGTGGCTTCTCTGCTAACTAAGTTCCTTCTGTCCATCGATACCTTGTAAGACTCTGAGCCTCATATAAGCACTGACCCCAAGTCAAGCTTGAGGGAGATTCGTCCTATTACTTCGTCAACTCTGTTCTAATGTCCTCGCGACATCAGTCGCAGGGACTTGGGGAAGTCTTTATCTTTTTTGGACGAACTCAACCTAGTGTTTCGACCCAGTGTCATATTTGTCGTGGGGAGGCAAACAGGATCAAAGCGTAGTATCTGGTATCTTTGGTAACTTTGCGCTGGTGCAATGACGTGGCTGATGATGGCTTACTGAGGGTCGGTATTGCTAAGTGCAAGAGGCGTAAGATTCGTCCTATGGGCTCAAAAAATTACTTTGCCAAGTGTTGGGGGAGCAGTACGCCCCGGGGCAGTACCGTCCCATCGCTCTAAAATGGATGGGTCAGGCTTGCCCAGACGCCTTCGCAACACTAGTGGCGAGCACAGGAACAATTTCCGCGACTATCCCATAACTGGAACCCCATATTAAAAACGACCATGTGTCACATCTTGCTCTTGTGGAGAAGCGAGTAAATAGTGTACTATCTGTTCTTATCAGTTTAATATAAGATACATCCCCGATGCAGGGACTTTGATAACACCCTTAACCTTAACCCTAACCCATACCCTTCGTGTGCTGTCGGGTTAAAATGTATTGATTAATTAGCATTTACTTGAGTGCAGTTTTTCTCTGCACAACAACTGTGACTTAAGTCATTTTACATCGGGGGCGTATCACGTTAAACTGATATGAATAGATACAACACTTTGATCATTGTCGAGAAAAGAAGCGACAGTCTACCGGGCCAACATTATAGTAGCATCGAATAAAAATTTCTGCCGTCTTGGAATGGCATCAAAGCAAAGTAAGAAAACATCTGGACGAAATGCAGAAGTCAAATGAACGCCAACTATAGAGACATCTACACTGTGAAGGTGCATTGTGATGACGCCACAACGGTCTTTTGAGACTATTTCATATGTCGAAAAAAACTTGAAGAGGAGAAATTTGTGATGTGTGAAGCCTGGATAGGAATGGCAGTCGCAGTGGCCAGCATAAAGTCACAATTATATTCTGCAGAAAGAACTTCTCCCAATATTCTCAGACGGTCATTTGGACAAAACTGGCGCTTTTTAAAATAGTGGTTGGAGCTACATACGATGCAACAAAATGACTTTAGAATCAGTACGAACTAAAAGTAGCCTTTACAAATAGCCTGCGTTCCAAGGGCACTGCGCTAAATGATTGCTTTTTTTACTATTGTACTATTTACTACCTTCAACTTTTTTGAACGACTGGATGTTTAAAAGGAACGATTTTAGCTAATCATCTCCTTTAATTGGGGTTAAATTTTGAACATGATAATAGATGGTACTTTGGTTCTATATGGTATATATATATGACACACAAATATGAAGGCATTTGGAACCGAAGTCATAGCTGCTGCACAAATCTCAAAACGAAAACGAAGTAATACTATTACAGAAATGTCAGACACAATTGTCGTATTTTCTAGCTGTAAAACAAATGGAGAAAATAATTACTTTGATATACTTGTGAAAAAGATTAATGTGTTTTAATATCTATGTGTATTTTTTTTAATTTGGGCCCCCTTTATAACATATGCTACAGATTGTGCACTTGCTCAATCCAACCCTGTTGAGAGTGACTCATCAAAAAAAGCTATTAATGACTCTCATAGCCAAGCCAATCTCCTATTATGAATCCTCCTATTTAGACTATGTCCCAAGATGTAGAACAAAACTAGTTTAATGCATATCACACACGCGAAGACCTCAAGCATTCTCTTAGTGTTCACAACGATTGTTGCAAGTGCATAAGAGCGCTGGTCTTTAGGTGTCAGGACGAGTCCTGATATCCCAGGACTTGACTTTTCAGAACACCAGTCCTGTACCACACCTCATGAGGCAAAACCTCAATCAGTTATGGAACCACATCTATGTCCGTCCGGTCAAGAATGGCCAGTGCCATACTTATAAGTATGACCTTTATTACATGAATTGTATGACATATCTTGACTCTTTGGGATAATGGAATAAGGAAATTGACTAGAAAACCTCCAACAAATATGATTTGTTTCGTGTTCTGAATCCATCCTGATCCATTATACCTGAAGAGAAAATAGCGGATCTGATAAATCTGGGACCAGAAAATTAAAAAATCTGATGAACGCAACTCAAAATTTACTCAGTCGTGCCTGTTTTTAAATTCCCTTTGAGACAGCTTGTTGGATTAACTTAAGATTTAATTTCGTCTTATCTCTTTAATCACAAAGGCAGCATTTGCCTTTTTTCTGTTTTTTCACCTGTTTCCGTTTTTAAATTATCATGATATTCAACATTATCATAATGATCACAACAGCTGTTATTTTGGTGTCGGTGAATTCCGGCTCATTTGCAGGGGAGCAAGTTGCACTCAGCAACCTTAGGTCCCTAGAACAGTTCTGATTCATTTTACAGTTCCCAGTGCTTTTTTGCAATATCTTTATGCTATTGTTGAACTTTAACCTCTTTCAAATCACTATACATGATTCCGAGGGACCCATCTACTACTGG